>JANEHU010000570.1:0-355391 GCA_027563435.1 Nasonovia ribisnigri
CATTACATTTTTACGTTTGATCAAGTCAATAACAATGTCTTAAGGTAACAATAACATACAAATTATAGTTTAAAGTGATAATATATCAATCGATCCATAAAATAATTATTGTTATGTTAATTGTTTTTATAGTTTTATAATATCTAAGGTATTTTGATCCTCAAAAAAACTATTAGTATAATTCAAAACAGTAAATCAAGTGTAGGCGCACTACTTACTTTGAAAAAATCCCACGTAGATCCATGAGAAAGAACACCATATTCAATTTCAGTTTGTGCAGCTAAATCTTCTGGTGTGCTGATTGGTGTGGACATTTTCTGCACGATCAAATACGCGGTGAAATTAGATACATACGATGATATCAATATCACCGTGAAGAACCACCAGACTGCTCCAACAATACGTCCTGGCGTAGTCCTAAGTACATGAGTTCATGAGCAATATTATTATTAAGCTAACATTATTATTACCATTTTTTTCTCTAACTTTCATTTTTAAATACACAATCAGTAATAATATTATTTATGCCATATATTGTAAACTAATATTTAGTTTAAAACTATTGTCAAATGTCAGCCAATGGCCATCGCTGCCAAGGCTTATTTCTAATAAAAAAAAAATAATAAACAAGTAAATAAGCTTAAATAAATTATAATACCCCACTTCAAAAATGTTATTATAATATTCGTAAGATACTATGAAAGTGCAATAACAATGATATATAATATATATACCTATTGACAAAATAATTGTATACTACCATTTATACTTTATAATAATAATATAACATATACAATATCGAATAACCGTAGATACTTTAAATTCTCATCAAATATTTATATTAACATTTTCCAGACATGGTAAGATTCTTAAAATATTTTGGGTTCTTTTTTAGCTATTTATAGATAATGCAATAATTTTTGACATTATTATTTTTTTTTATACATGTTGTTTAAAATTGTCATGCTCGGCCAAAAACCTTGAAAATGTAATACATAATATATCGTCAAATTGTTCTAACAGAAATCAAAAAAAAAATCAAGCATAAATTCACATCCATTTTTTATGAACAATATTTAACTATTGAATTTTTGACAAAATTGGATATTCAAACGACAAATATATAATAACGATTTATCCTATTTGTTATATTGTAACTTATATATTATGTACTTATAAGTTATATGCAACTTTCAACATTTCTCTGTTACTTAAGCCACAAATGTCTATTCTTATGAAATATTCAAAACATTTTAATTGTATTTAAGCTATTTATACCAAAAACCTATTCAAACCGTCCTACGGTATGTACTATATCGGCATTACCTTTTAAACTAGTAACAGATTGTAAATTATTATAAGAGCTGATATAATAGTTTTAATAAATTATTATTATATAATAGTTAAAAGATATTTTTATTCTCATCACATAAATATTATCATGTAATTATTAGGTACATTGGAATAATTATTAATGATTAGCTTATATTTTCAAAAAAAGATAGATAAGTGATTTGATTATACAGAAAAGAAATGTAATGTTGGCATGTCGCTTTTTCATCGATTTTAAAAATATAGTAGGTAAGTAAACTATAATATATATATTATATTTTATTAATTTATATTTTAAAATTTGTTATAATTTTCTGAATAATAATTAATAGGAACATGGTCGAATAAATATTGAATTTATATTTATTTAAATTGTTTGTTTTATCATTGATCATAGCCAGAAGCCCACATTATATAAGTATCATACAGACAGAAAATTATACATATATATAATGTTTAAGAACTCGGAAACTGCAAATTCTATTTTTTTTTTAGATAAGTACATCAACAATTAAAAAAAGTCATCTGTTCAATATTTTAAACTCAAAAAGGGTAAATATAAAAACATATAAAAAACAGATATCTGCACTAAATGTATTCCAACATATAGCCCCGGAGTAGGTATATTTAAAATTCTAAAAATCAGATTTTGAGTAACTGCAATTATACAAAAAAATAGCGATGTGAGAATTATTTGTGAATTATCTTATATAGTAAAAAATAAGATGGAAATATAGGCTGACTGTCCATCTTTGCTCTGAATCATTTTTCAATGAATTCAAATTGAACACAATATGTATTACAGTATTACTAAACAACGAGAAAGACAATTTATTTTTTTGTCGGTTTTTATACATATATTTATAAATATGCCATTCGATAATTTAAAAACAAACTTTTTCAATACACATAATAATTATATTAACAATTAAAATTCAATTTTTTATTTTTATTTTTATATTTTAATTAACAAGTTTATATTATCGTTTAGAAAATATGTAAGTTATCAAATTGCGTGGAAGAACAAACTTTTTTAATTTGCAAGGGGTTCTGTTGTATATTTTATATTATGAATTTGGTGTATTTTTTATACAACGAGTTATGAAAGTTCTTCCTATTATATAGCTACAAACGCTCTTTATGTAATTGAAATTATATTTTAATATAAGAAAATAAAAACAATTTCGACACAAATTCTGCAAAAACCATGGATAACTATAATATAACTATTAACTAATAACCATACAGAAATAATAATGTAAGTCAGAACTCAAAACAGTAGGTATGTAACTTATAAAAATGTAACAAATATACCTGTTAATAAAAATATATATAGGTAATTTAAATAGTTGTGTCATATGCGAAAATTTAAAAATGTGTATATATTATGTGTAAACTGTCAGATGTCAAATGTCTTAAAGAATTACAAAATATGAAATGTGTAATGAAACGTTCATTTAAAATTGTAAACTTTTAAATTGTGTAGGTACTATGAGTAATGCGTATAGATAGGTTACTATAGATATTATAATTTATAGTAATTTAATTTAAACTACCTGCTGTAATCTATTTAACTAAAGACTAATCAATCTTATGTTTTTAATAAAATATATTTATTGGTTTGAAGGATAATATGGGTTTCAATTATTTACATTAAGTGTTCATCACAAACTTTATCGATTCTTTTCTTAATAATTTATGACATTAAATAAATTAAATTAAGTATTTTTTTTTGTTTTTTATTGATCTTGAAATTGTACCAATTTCTGCTTCGACTGCTATTGTTATTAGCATAACATTATAAACATAAATAAATTACATTTATAATAGATAAAAGGGAAAGAAAGACAATTTAAAATTAGGTATTTTAATATTTTGTACATTGCAAATGTTGGCTAAAGTAGATTAAGTATTTTAATTGTTTTAAAGAATTCAATGGTGTCGGTTTTCTTGTATACATATGATATCTGAATTATGGTCTTGTATTAAAATTGTGATTTCTTAATCTTATTATTGAACTCATTCATGTTCCATTGTAGTATTTTTATATTGTTATTATTATGTAAGTTCATTTTTTTTTTTAACCTAACTTGTTTATGCTTCTGAACTAAGTCATAATTATCGTCTATTAACTTTTTAGGAAAATTAGTGAGTTTATTTTTTATGATTTTGTTTTTTAGTGTAAGTTTTATTTTTAATAAAATATCGAGTAGTTCTTCTTTTTTTATCTTGTATTCTGTATAGATGTCGTATGGGTTGAAGTTTCCTTGGTTGTTTTCGAAAAGATGTTTAAATGTAATGTAATCAATTTTGAAATCTTCGTTATCATTAAATATTTCTCCTGCAGGACTTAGATGAATATCAATGTTTTCTAGGAATTGTTTGAGAGAACTGGTGATTATTTTGAGTTTTTTGTTTCCTGTATTTTTTTTTGTTTGGTTTACTAATATGTTACATTGTGAGGTATTCTCAATGGCTATAGGTGTGTTTGGTAGTGAAGGAGAGAAGAAATCAAAAGAATCAGGAAGAGACCTTTTGGTGCAGGAAATTGGGTCTAAATCCATATTATCTATTTGGTCTTCTTCATTTGAGGTGATTATTAAATTTGGTATTTTTGATTTGGTTTTATATGTATTTCCTGGATAATTTTCATTTGTGACAGTCTGTGTTACAATTATGTTTTCTTCAAGTTTATTCGGGCATTTAGAGGCAATGTGGCCTTGAGTTTTACATAAGAAACGTGTTAACGAGTTGTCCGATATAAATATTCTGTATTTTGTGTCATCGTAGTTAATTATATCTGAACTAGGGAGTTTTTCTAAGTCTTCATGGTTTATAACGTTTATCGACGAAAACTTAAAATGTGGAAAACTATATTAAGTTTGTTAAATTAATTTGCCATGGCTTCGTGAGGTATATTGAGATAGATATTAGATATAATTATTCTTTTATTTGTCTTATGCAATTTATGGATTTTGAATTGTTGATTATTTATTGTTATTATGATTAATAAAAAGATTATCTACTAATGCATTATTAGTGAGGAATATGCACAATCGTTTATTCGATACACGGGATGTGAAGATGATATTAACCGGTTTTACAATATTTCCGATAGCGATAACATAGTCTTTGCGCGGGAATGTTTCATTTATGTCTATTAATATTTCTTGTTCTTTTTTCAGGACTAGGTTGTTTGCTACAGTTGTGCCAAAGGATTTTTTATTTATATCTGTGAATATTTGTTCTTCAAATAGTGAGTTTTGGTGAGCTTAGTGAGTTTTGGCGTATTGATGGGCTTTTCAGCGTGGGTTTTTTTGAGAGCATGTTTTAGTGTTTTGGGCTTGCGTCCTGGTCGTTATTATTTTGTACGCGTGCCTACGGTATTAAATAATTGACATAATTAATAATGACGGAACTTATAATAAGAAACGGGTTGTCTGTACGCAGTACGAACTAATTAAGTATTATTCAGTTTATAATTTTGTAATTGTTTTTCAATTATTGTGATCACTGAAAATAAGTATTATTATTGTGTATGAAATTGTTTACGGTGTCATTTGAGAAATTAATTTACATTATTATTGGCATAAAAAAAAGTTTTAATGTTATAAAATTGTTTTATAACAAATAATAAATTATTCAAAATTATTTAATGTGCATCGAAATATTATGTAAATATTTCGATGAATTGTTTTTTTTATTAAGTAGCCAACGATTTATAAAATAAAAAAATAAGTAATAACCTCCATAGAGTTTCTTATAGATGATTTTTTGCATACATTGTAGATTTTTATATTATACTTGATTTTAAGTTAATTTCAATTTTAATTTAATAGTAATTTTTAAAAACTGTTTTCACATTTTTTACATACAAACTATTACACACTTCACAGTGCCATTGACCTGGTATTTAAATAAATGTTTAAAATATGTTGTATTGTTATGTGGACAGTTTTAATAATTATAATATGCATTCAGGTGCGAGCTAACTACCAACAGGCAAGATACAGCAGCAGAAAACGACCTTTTTGCTATTCTTTCTCAGAAATTGTTCCATAAGTGAAAATGCCTCAATCCCAATAGTTTAAAAAATAAATAAATTTTTATAATGTTCTAAAGATAATTTCGTTAAATGTTTGATATTATCAAATATGTTATTCAATTCACTAGATTTCAAGTATTATTGTTTAACTTACTAATAATAATTACATAAGTATAGTTTCATCTTGGCAGAACATAATATACATTTTGATATTTTTAGAAGTTGATAACACATAAAATAGCTCATTTCATCAATATCATAATAATGTGGTTTTTACCATTCTGCATGAAGAAGACTTATTATTATTTTATATATTTTACAATGGGCGTTTATAATTCAAGGGAATATACCCATTTGATTTTGAGCATAACTTTAATCATACCTAATATAATACAAACATTACAAACCATTTATTTGACGTATTAGCTAGCTTTTTGCCGTTATGTGTATCGAAGATTGAACATATTTCAGAACACACAAATAAGTTCCTACAGGTACAATAATATGATAGGTTTTTTTTAAAATTATTATGCTTGATGAATTTTAGAAGATTTTTCAAGAAAAAATATATTTTAATATTTTCCAACTTTCACTTATAATTCCATCAACAAGTAGGTTTTGTTTATCTACAGGTAACAAACTAATAGTGAAACTTTAATGATAAAACCAATTAATTTAGTAATTTATCACACAAAGTTCTCAATACCTGCTATAAGTTCAAGAAACTTTAGGTTCAAGACAGTCAAATTTAATGAAGTATAAAGACTTAAATAATTATTATATAAGTTAAGACATACTTATCACTTTTTTAAATTTTATTAATTTTTAGATTCAATTATTTTAATTAAACAATTAAATGTATTAAATTAAACCAGGTATGACTACATAGTTTTCTTTTGTAAAATAATTAATAATGGAATCTATTAAAATTTTTAAATTAATAAAAATATATATTTATTTGTTATTAATATACAGAAATATTCAATCTGTGAACTAAGAACACATCTTATTTTTTTTATCATAGTTTTCAATATAAATTAAATATCACCAGATTTGCAAAGAAATAATGTTACTGGATAAAAAAAATGAAAAAATAGTATATATAAGTAATAAAGTTTTATTTAAATTATTTAATGTTTATTTAAACCCTAGAAATTCGTTCCATTGTAATATGTATAATCTTAACAATCTTATGAATATAATCATATCATGATTATGAAGTATGTGAGTGTACTAGTAATATTTAGCTATTTATTTTTTAAGTTATTATGTCACAGTGGTGGAGAAACATTGCAATGATTTTCATTCAGCTTTTCCATCTATGTAATTTGCATATCGTTCCAATCTCGATGGTCAAGACCATAAATAAACTAGTTAATGTTAGCACTTGTGAATTTCAGGTAGATATAGTTTTCTTTAGCCAACTGCAAGCAATTTTAATGAAAATGTACGTAGGTAGTAACACAACACGCGCACACGGAGAGGACAGGTAGGTATAATATATTATAACTATACGTGTGCAACACATACAATACAAAGAGGTAGATCGTAGATGTAGAAGAAGGGAACATTTTTATTACACTAAAATGAATACTACAATTTGTGGTAATATAATTTTAATGGTACCGAGGAATTGTCTAGATATTATTAGATACGGTTTTGTTTTACAGTGTTATAACCAAAAACATGAGAGTCAATTACATATAAAATACTTGTAACTGTTATAATCCTACCATTACCAAACTTTTCACTCACGTGTTTGTAAATACGGGGTCGTAAAACATATCTAGGAAATAAATTAATGTTGTAATGCAAATTCCAGCCGTATGCAATATATAGGTACTTTTTCTGGAGAAATAAAAGCATAACTCAATTTCTTTCTCATTTCATTCATTATTTAAACAGATAAAATAAAAATTGCCATTAATATATTTTATCCACAGTTCATTCTATGATATTAATATGATAAACATGTTTCTATTGTGCTCATTCCGGCAGCAAAATTATTTAACACAATAACTATAACTAGTACGTTTATATATATTAAATAATGCCACACACAAATTATAGTGGGTAAAATATTTTTTTTACATAATTTTAAATCATTAAAATACAACATTTTTCTTAAGAAATTAAATTGACAATTTTTATCATTTAAATATTTTAAATTTGTATGACGACATGTATTTTTAACACCTTTCTCCCAGGAAAAAATGTTTTGGAGTACTTCAATACGTATAAATTGAATTTCGTTCGAGTAGCTTATGAGGTATAAGTATATAAAGTTTACATGCGGAGTGGAGTCGTCGTACAAGGGCATACGCAAAATGTTGATCAACTACTCTGCTTATTACAACTTTAAATACTCATAACTAATACACTACACTATTCCAAAAATTGATTTTTATAGATCAAAATACTCTGAATAATATTCTGTATGTTGTCATACAAAATAAAAATTGTATGTTCTCATTCAAAAGAGAATAAATTAAAAATATATAACGATAACAATTTTTTGAAAAATATTGCTTTGAAACTAAGAAATATTTTCAAAAACAGTTGTGTTTTCTAAAATATTGATGGTTTATTACATAATTATTTAATACAAACAAATACATATCATTCTATCAGTTTAAAATTTAAATTGTGAAAATAATTTTAAAACTTACATTACTTATCAATACTTGATCATTATAACTATCTGATATCAGACAATTTCAGTAACATTAGTATTATGATTTATAATTTTATATGCATACCGAGACTTCAAGTAGTGCATTATCAGTTTATCACCAATAATTTTAAGAAATCGTATTAATCTTTATATAAATATAATAGATTTTATATTTTATTAAAATGCAATAAACCGATCGCTATTTTTATTTAATTAATGTTCATTTGGATTCATATTAAAGTTTAATTGATAATAAAAAAAGTATCTGAAATTACCAACCGTTTATTTTAAATTCACCACATCATATTTATAACATTCATCTATCCTACCGTATCTTATCAATAATGAAAAAAAATTCAAATGGTAAAATGTACACAGAGTCTTAAGGTTTTGACTTTATATTCTTCGTTATTTGTATACTTTATTGATACTATTACACGCGACAAGGTGGGTGTAGGCGTGTCTGGACGCAAAATTGATCCCTTTGGGACACCACTAATGTATACACTATGGTACCATATGTATAAATAATACAATATTTTACAATTCTGCATGCAGTCTTATACTATGGCAATATTATTGTAATTATATATTATTGTTTTACAACGACAGTTACCTCGGTGCGATGTCACAAGCCTGTTGGGTGATAGCCGCCACTGCAAACCACATGCTGTTGGCCAACGTGAAAGGATTATGAACGAACATTGGTGGTGGTGGTATTGTTTGCTGTAGTTCATGCCCTAAACCGCCACCCCCACTGCCGATGCCGATACCGCCACCACCGCCGTAGCTATTGTGAACCGGCCTAACATGCGCTGCGGCAGTGGCGTGCGCAGAAAACCGCGACACGACGTACATGACGATTACGACGGCTACATAGGCAAACCCAACGCTGATCCACACCTCTCGTGACAGTGGTGATAAGAAACTGAAAGCTCCGGGCTTGTGTTTGGATGGTTTCTTAATCAAGATGTTGATAGCCGTCGACATGAACGGCTTACTAAATTCAACCACTTTCTCCCGTTCTGCTGTGATGGTGAGTGGTGCAATTGCCAAGTCCACTTCCTATAATAATATTTATAATGGTAAAATCAAAAGGTTAAATAAAACAAACTCTAGAAAGTTAGTATTTCAAATCACAGACACCACTGACAAATTGTTCTGGACATGGATTATAGGAAATTTTTTGTTTGTAGTTTATAAGCTCATTAATATAATTCAGAGTTGGTTATCAGAAGCCGATGCGAAAGGTCATTCGTAACCTGTCGTAAACCATTATCCGTTATTCTCTGTTCCTCTATATTACGCCATAATAATAATACTAATCTCTTCTAGAAAAGGGCTGAATATTCCAAGACCCAATATTATTCTTCAAAATCCTACATAAGAAGACGACCAATGATACTACCCTGTCTATCCACACAGTGCAAACAAAACTCATAATAAACCATTATCAAATTTAAACGAACAGGAAAATGATGATAATATAAGCTTAGCCACCTCAAGCGACAAGAAGATCAACAACTAACGGAGGTTAACCAAAAATACCACATATTTATGAAAAATATATAAGATTTTGAACATTTTCATAACTCTATCATAATATTAAATTATTATTTTAATAAAAAAAAAACCTAGAATGAAAAACCAAGCCCGGATAGTTACAGACCGTTCAGTCTATGAACATCGCAATCGACATGTGTATAAAAAGTAATTTGATTGAGACTGTGAAATCATCTAGACTGTACTCCAAAATATCAATTTGGACTTATAGTATTTTACAATGCTAAATACTTCTTTGTATAACTGAGCATATAAGTTACTTATTCGAAAAGTCTTGTCACAAAGGTTTCATTTTTATTGATATATCCAAAACTTTTGAAAAAGTATCAAGACTTATTGTAGAAACTTAAAATTATCACTGCACCTAACTACAATTTCCTACATATCTACCTAGTTTTATATAATAAGCTCATTTCTGGCTAACAGACAATTTTCTGTTAAAATAAATTATAACTTTTATATTTTTAAACATATAATAAGCTGGTGTCACTCAAGGATCAATACTTGGCCCTGCTGTATTTAATGTCTACATATCTGACGTCCCACACACTTGTACAGTATGTTAATTAACTGGAAATTCTGTAGCTCTAATTTGAAATATATTATTGATGATATAAATTGTAATACAGTTTTTTCAATGTAATATATGACTAATAGTATATATTTTATCTTGGTCTAAAAAAAATTTTTAAAAAACCTCTTAAAACGTTAATTAACGAAATTAACGTGTTAGGGGTAATATCTCCCATATATTTTAATTATATCTCTAATTTCGTTGGACAATAAAACATTCATGGGTCAATAAAACTGACTTGTGCATTGCTCTTCATGGTGAATATAATGAACAGTATTATAAAACAAACAATAAATATTATACAAAATTTCAACATGTAGTGAGTTCCTTCTTAGTTATAAGTTTATTTCCTACTTATTGGGATTATCATTAGTTAGGTATCAAAGTGTAAAAACCATAACATTTTACAATAGTATGCTGCATTATTGAAATTATAAGTTGCTTTCATTCATTAAAAATTCAACCAATTTCAAAATTGTTTTTATTCATATTAGTTACTATATATCTGATCTACATTATCTGCATTATATTTCAAATTAGAGCTACTAACTTTCTAATTAATTATCATAATAAACTGTATAATAGCCCATTTTGCCAACGGTTCAATAATTTACATAGAAGCAAAAACAGTCAATTTACAAAATCATATAAGTATTTTATAATCGTGGTGCAATAGTTGGAAAATATCAATAAATCCCTCAAAAAGTGTTTTTTTCATTATACGTAGTAACCGTACTCCATCATTGCTCAATCTACCCGTTCCTAGGAAGCTGACCGTCAAGTATCTTGGCTTAATGTTGGATAAAATACTAACTTTGTGGCCGCACATACCGTCTAAACTTCAATAAGCTTATCAACGCCAATGGATACTGTTCCCCTATACTAAACAGGAAGCATAAATTACAGAACAAATGTTTTCTACTTGTTTATAAACAAGTACTGCGTGACTGCTTACATATGCTTGTCTTATTTGAGTCAAATTTTCACAAACCCACAAACTGCAAATATTTAAAAATAAAATCTATAGAATAAAAAAAAATGCTGCATGGTTTGTAAAAACCCTTAACATACACAGAGACTTCGAAATTGCCAAAATCCAAAACCACTTTTGACTAAAAATGTGATTGAAAGATTCTTCAAGTTCATTCATAAGTCAACAGCTTGGATCAATGCACTACCATCTCAACATAGGACCACCACTCCAACTACGCCTCAAATGAAAAAGTCCCCATGACTTAATTATTTAAACTCGATTTAATGTATAGTATTAATAGCTATATACTTATCACACAGTCACTACTTCTTTACAATAAATTAATATTATTTATCACAGTTAGTCAAACGAAAAATTTACATATTTTTCATCTTGAAATATAAATAGCGCAAGCTAAGAATGACTTATTGTATATATATCAAAAAAATAGAATTGCGAGCTTGCTTCTGACAACCATGCCCATACAGTATATAAGGCTTAAAAAATTATTTTGTTTTGATACTTTTGAATCAAAAAATAATACAATTTAACTACTAACGACAGTTATGGTAGTAAAAATGATTTAAATTTTGTTTTGACAAAACACTTTAAAATTTAGAATTTCACACAATTGACTGAAGTACATATAGAAACTGATATACAAAGTTATACTATATATAAACGTGACAAATATGGTCAGATAATATTTTTTTTAGAAAAATGTAGAATCGAAAAATTATTTTTTTGTAAAATGTGAATTAAGTATATAAGTACTTTAATATCATTTTGAGGAATTACCTGCAAAAAATAATCATATCTTGGAATTTGTTCTATTTTATTTGTAAATACTTTTTATGATAAACGAAGAACAATTTGTTCTTTTTTATTCTCAGTCCAATAGTTGTAGTCATTAGTCCAATAATTATACTAAGAATTACTACAGTTTATAATCATCATTGTACTCCTATACAGTATTAACATTTCAAAATAATGAACATTTAGCGAATGAGGCATTGAATGAAATGAGGTATTGTGTTTATTACTATAATAAATAATATTGTTAAGTATTTTAGTCAGGATGATTATTATATTAAAAATAACAACCATATACTTACTATATAACCAATAATTATTTTTTAAAAACGAATATTCCATAACTTAATTTTCTATAGACCTTAAAACATTCTGAAAAACTGGAAAACTAACTTTTTAATCAAAACAATTTAGTTAAATTGTCTATATTCGTACTTAAATAGGTGCCTCTTTTTATTGAAATGTTGCCAGTAAAATTACATAGTGAAAGGAACAGTTATTGCATGCGAGTATTTGTTCAGGTTACCCATTGGTTGTATATTTTAAAATCAAATTAGAAAATAAAGACAATAAGTATTTATAATTTTAAAACAAAAAAGTTATGATATTGCCATGCGCAATTATATCCATTATCATTAATGTTTTAAAATGCAATCTAAAGTCTTCGTTAGTTTTTATAAAAATTAAAAACTAAATAAAGTATAAACTAATTCATGTCGTTAAAAATAATTAGATCATAATTAATGGAGGATTACTATTTTATGTATATAAAATTATAAAACGATAGTGTCATTATTTACTTTAGTTTACACCCGAAAACAAATATAATCAACGATCTTATGAACATTATTATTAGCTAACGTTTATAGCGTTATTTATTCAATTAGTTTAATTCAATGTATCGTATACGTATATGTAATATTAAAAATATAATAACTAAGTAACACCACGATTCTTAGGTATTACAATAGCCACAAACGTAATAATTGGCTTATAAGTTAAATAAAAAAAAATTAAATTGGCTTTAATAAAATTGTAAAATATTCATTGAGTGCATTAAAAAATGTTTACATCAATGGACAACGATTAAAACATTTTGTGAAGGTAAATAAAAAACCGGGCTACAGACATATACTAGTACAATTTACGGTAAAATAAACCTTAGCAGAACCTTTGCCACACATATTGTAACCCATGTAGATGTTTTTTCTTTTTTTCCAGTTCGTGAAAATTGAACACTTGCAGTAAATAGAATCTGATGTGGTTCAAAAAATTAAAAAACAGCACAATCAGAGCTATAAAATTGTATACTTTCGTTATGCAACAGTGACTTTTGGTTGGCTTTTTAATTATTATAAAAAAAAATTGTAATGTTTATAAAAAATAAATAATTTATCATAACTATATGTCTATATGTATTATATTATATTAGGAAGAAAACTTACAAAAACCAAAATTGATTTTATAACGCCGCGCGTTGGTGTATTAACCATTAACAATTTTAATTAGACGTTTAAACAGGTCAGCTAATATTAATATTATACTTTATAGTTTTGTAAATTGGAAAACAGGAAGAAATTAAATAGGTACTTAAGTAGTACTTTTGATGATTATAGTTGTAATTTAAAAATTACCAATTGAGTAAACGTTTTATTAATTTTATAGTCCATACCTTTCTGATTATTTCGCCGACCATCCCGTCCCAACCACCTTTAACTTCATGATTCTCCATTCCATATTTTCGGTCTTTGACAGTACGCAGCTCATCTGAAAAAATACGTTTAGTTATAAATTATAATGCATAAACATTACTACTTGCCACCATACTTAATAACTCTATTATGATGTTATTCACTGAATATATATAATATAATGCCTACATAAACATATTTATACTTGAAACAAATTAAAATCATGTTTAGTTGATACTGTTGATATATCTATAATATATAGATGCTAAGAATAATAGTAATTAACGTATACAGATAAGACGACTTATAACAATCAACTTTATAAACATTGTTTGGTTTATTATTTATTTATTGACAATTATTTTCTAACTAAATACAGATACATAAATACTTAATAGTGGTATTAGCAGATATCTAGTACTCAATCAGAGTTTTCGATATTAATATACCTCTTGTCAATGATAATAACTTTATAGAGCGAGTAATTGCGAGGACCAATTTTAGGCCTTTGTCATAAACTTAAAAGTCGACATGACGTGTAATAAATGACTATCGACAACAATTTGCATACTACCCACGAAGCATATTATCGTCTTTTGTTTCCCGAATGTTTCGTGGATGTACTGTAGAAGCGTACAGTACAATTATCAGAACTAAATACTAATACCATACCAGTAAGACTAAATAAGACTTATTTTAAATGAACGAACAACAATGAAATATGTGATAAACATAGTTATAATCATAGATACTTGACATTTTTACTAAATATTTATAACACTATTTTCTATATGTGTTACAATTTTTAAAACTTTTCGAGCTATTTATAGGCATTTGACATTAAAATTTTTTTCTATAAATGACAATAGAAAAATTTTTGCTTGGTCAAAAACATTAAAACATTATTACAAGGTTGAATGTTATAAAAAAAATATTGATTGCGTGGGAGTATTATTATTTTGAAGTTTTAAAATATTAGAATTATATTAAGTGCTTTACTTTTTTGACTAATATATAACAACTTATAAAAACAATTTTATTTTTTTTAAGCTGATGTAATATGCTATTAACATAAATTATGATGCTGGGTTTTAAAATACAAATAAATTAAAAGTTAAACAACTCTATAACAATGTATCCCAAATATACCACAGTTCCATTTCCAATGAAGTATTAATATACATTTATCAAAATACTGTGAGAACTAGTATTTTAAAAACCATGTGGTCTCATTTTATTTTAAAACCAAAGAATATATTTTTTTGTTTGATGTAAATTCATAAGCAATGAAAATCTGTAAATATAGGTAACTTATAATATTATGTAACTTTTTAATTCTAGTTAACATTTTAATATCGTCTTTATAAAATCGAAACCATTATGTATTATTATATTATTTATGAAAACTCTATTGACACTTCTGATATAATTTCTACTGACATAGGAGTTTTATAGTTTATACCTATACAAACAGCTATACCTCATCTTTACTAACAAGGAAGAAAAGGGAACACTACGCCCATTTTGGTAATCTCTAGTTTGTTGTTAATGGATAGCATTAGTGACGCTCGTATTTAGGTCCGGATATGGTCATGTATATAATATGTACTATATTATAGTCATATGGTCTGAAGGGTAATCATCTGTGATGACCCCGAAACTCTGGGGATTGCCTAGCCTGTCTATTGGTACACAAAACCCTTCGCAAACATCTCTTTAGTCCGTGAGTTTTAAGTAGTGAAATTTTAGGGGGGGGTGTTAAACCCACGAGTTGGTCAGTTGGCACATTTAATATTGAACCACCGAGTCGGCAATTTAACAATTTAATAATATAAGCTTTTTAAAGACAAGCAAAAATAATTTCATTTAAACCAATATATTTTATTATTATAGCTTGCATAGCTAGTTATAATATAGTATCATAAAGGTTAAATGTATTAAAATATGAATGATTATAATGTATGTATAATACCATTTATTATAAATACTAGTATTTGTGTAATGCAAGGTTCCTAATATATTGTTACAATGATAGTTCAAAAATATTAAAAATACATAGTCACAATTTTTTTTTATACGTATTGTAAGTTTGAATTTTGACAAAATACGTAAAAATCACTAAAATGTGCAAATAATTTTCAGCTAGAAATTCATGAAAAAATTTCTTTTTAAATCTAAGATCTTAAAATATAACAAGATTTCATTAACAAGTTCATTAACATATTGTAACATTTTAATTTTGTTTCTGTATCATATAAAATCAACATTAAATATTAATGCTGTAATACATAATTCTACACTTGAATAAGTAAAATATAAATATTATATATGTGAACTGCAGTGCCGCATAGTACACAGTACAATAAAGTTTAGTATGAAACATAATTTTTTGATACTTTTAATTTTAAATGTATTTCACGTGAACAATAACGAAAACTCATATTTTTGTTTAAGTATTTTAAGAGCCATTGAACCAATAGAATTCCAGAAATATACAAAGAATGAGTTTTAAATTAATGTTTAAAAGCATCGAGCGATATGCCTAAATTATAAGCTTACGGCCAGTTTCAAGTTAAGTAAAATAATACCCACTTAATACATAATATTATATAATGTCAAACAAATAACATTTTAAGAAATGTCCAAAAATGTAGCTTTATTAATTGTGATATCTAATCATAATGCCAACTACTTACACAAAAATTTTTTTTGAAATATTATAGATTTAGTGTTCATACATGATTATGAATTCGAGAAGATATAAAAATTTTATTTTGAAACAATTATTAGATGACAAAGTGCCAAGTGGAGACATATTTTTTATATATACCAGGTAGTGTACCTACATTTTAAACCACATATTAATATGATATAAATAGGAAGTAAAACGCATATACATATTAAAAATGTGTACTAAAATAAAATAACTGAGTTAACTAAACTTTTTGGTCTCTACGCATATTTTACACAACGCTTATCATGAAATATCTGTTATAACAACTTAATTACGTTTTCTCAATTGAATAACCTACATCAAATAATTTGCGATGAAAATAATACTCTTAAAACACTAATATTTAATATGAAAAAAAAAACAATATGTTTCCAATATTATTATATAATGATGTTATGTTTCAGTACTCTAAACAAATAATTTAATTTTCGATTACCATTACTGCTTAAATATAAACAAACATTCATTTATGGCCATTAATAACCAGAAATCAAGTATAAAAAATATTAACTTGTCGATATAAAAAATAAAAAATAATCATTTACGTTATCGATGGTTTTTCAATACCCATTTATCTTTAAACTGATTTCCATTATATCATTTTGAAGTATAATTTATTTATATATTTAGATTCTGAGTGGAGAGATTAACGTATTGGTTTGACAATGGTGTGAGTTTAAAAAAAATCATATTTTTCGTCACGATTTGGAGCGGGATGGAGATTGATTTTTGATAGAAAATCAGTTCTAGTTGGTAGAAACTTTTGAGTTGTAAAAAACAGAAAATCCCCAGTTTATTTTATGATAATAAGATAAAATAAAAAAAAAATTGATGAAAAAATGGAAATATTGACTCAACGCCATTTTTTTTATTAAATTGATTTTTTTAAATAAAAAAAAAATAATATTCAATGTATTGTTTGTTATCCAAATTTACAACAAGCTTATAGTATTTTTGACAAACGTTTCAGAAAATGCTCTTAGAGATAACAGGAATGTTTGAAAAGTAGTTTGAACTGCGCTCAAAAATATACCAAATGCTATAATATCCAATCCACAGGCGGATTCTTCATCTTGGTAAAATTAGTTCACATAGCTAAGTACCTACACCAATTCCGATTTCCCGTGACTATAACACGCTAAACCAGAGATAGGTACATCGATATAGCACCGAATTGTATGTTTGTACATTTATTCTGGTAGAGTCGGATTATATAGCTAGAATTTAGAAGCTTATAAAGTAAGTATAATACTATATCATATTATCATGATGTAATTTATCTATATATACATAAACTAATATTTGTCTGTCTGTCTGTGTGTTTTTTATGCATTCCTAAACCGTTCATCCGATTTACGATAGAAATCATTGTTTATAAATGGTTGTTATTGGTTTTAATAATAATTATTATTAATAATGCAATAAGCTTGTTGGCGTAGCGGCACTTACATATATGTATATAACTAATAACTATATAAGTAGGTACAGAATGTTTCAAGTTCAAACCACGGGATAGGTGACATTTTTTTTGCAATGTTTTTACATTTTTCTTTTCTTGTTTTTACTTTTTTTATTTTTCTTCTTTATCTATACATACGCGAATGTTTCTTTTTCTTTATTCATCGGGTTTTAGTATGGTTAGGTTAGGTTAGGATTTTGTATTAATTGATTGTATTAATCCACTGCCGGTTGAATTAAGTAAAAACGACAAATTTGGTATAACTTTGATACTATACAGTAAAATTATACATTTATGTACAGACCACACGGAGTGCACTGTGTACCGTAGGCTAACTGCTGACATAATTACAAGCAAATCTCACAGAAAACACTGGTCGGGATGGCTATACATTAAAATATAATATCATTTACACTTAAAAAGACATTGCTTCCAAAACGTGTTACACCCAAAAGGAGTGTAACAATTCCAATTTTTTTTTCCCGTGTAATTCAGCTAATATTAAAATAAGCTGTTATAATACTAGATGTGTAACCCGACTTTTCACGAGAAAAAATTAACAAACATCAAGTATGGCGCTGTACTTCAGTTCACGAACAAATTAGAACTGTGTACCTACTTACCTCGTTTTATGAATTAATTCTGCCAAGATGGATAATCCCGTCTGTAGTGGATTGCATGTAGCACTTAATAAATTTTTAAACGTGATTCAAACTACTCATTTAACTTTCCTGATAACTCTAAGAACAATCTCTGAAACTTTTGTAAAAATCAGTTCAGGCTTTTTCGGTTCATAAGCTACAGGCATAAGGACTTTTCCTTTTGTTGTATATTTGAACAACAAACAATAAATTAAATAATATTCTCATTTATTTAAAAAGAATGTTATACATCACATGATTGGTATGGGCTAGACTATACATTTTTTTTTCTATTATCAAAAGCATCCTTATTTAGTGTATACAAACAAAAGCTTATTCGATTTTCGTTAGCCAAAACGAAACTCAATATAAACCACCTTGTAGGAAATAGCAACCTATAAGTGATAAAAAAAATAGGCTCAAAACTCCCTCTGAGTTTCAAGAATGTACTTATATAACCTTTTTTAAAATCGGTGCAGTAGTCTCATTTCACATTTAAAAGTATAGATATATGCGGTGTTTATATCAAAAATAATTCTACTTGATTGGTAAAATAAAAACAAATCACTAATAGCAATCTACATAAGTCACAACATATGAATAGTAATGAGGCTAACACTCGTCTTCCCTCAAAATCATTTGCGTATGAATTAATTTGAAAATTAACACATCAATTATACAGTGACTTGTAATTACTAACTTTCCCACGAGGTAACATCAAGTTCCTCGGTTTTTTAAGAAGTATATAAAAAACTTATCCATTATTTTAAATCAGTTATTTTAATTTCCTAAGCATTATGACTCGGTCCAATCGGTCGCCATCGTAAATGTGTTCGATGGACTTAAATGGTTTCGTTTCGGACGGGTTTTTTGGTCTCGGGTTGTCTATATTTATACGGACGTGATTTGTAAGTACATCAAAGGTTCTCCTGCAAGACCAGCACCACAGAACCCTGCCGATCCTCTAGATTCTCCTCCTGATGGTTAAAAGGAAACACCGGCTAATCAGTTTTCCTGCCATTAATTCATCATTATTCTTTATCTTGTTCACGCCTAAGACCGCCGTTATATCGACAACCACCGCCGAAAATTCTATGTTCAGATGCAGTGCCGGGGTCGTCCATTTAATGTTTTTCCGACTTACCCCTTTCGACTTCCCCGTAGTGATAATAACCACATCCTGTACTTATAAGGCAGGTACCGGCACAGCAGCGATTAAAACCACCGACATGTTATCAGGGTTGATTAAACTATTTCCAACAATGCAAACGGTTGGTAGATTTCGATGAACCTTGCCGTTACTGTGGTCAGCAGCTGTACCCCACAGCACGAGACGAACTGCTGACTAGTTGTTACCGTCTATTGCAGTAACCGCCAATCACCATCTCTATATGGACCATGATAGTCGTCTTACTTATAATAGTTGGATGTGTTTGTCAATAGTCGACGTCTGAAGTATAACTGAAGGAATAAGTGTTACTTCCCAAACAATTTTCGATATTAAATTAAAATATCTCTAAGACAACGGGGGGTGGGTACAACGTTACCAGTCTGGCACTACAATGACACAATAAATTGCAACCATTTTTTTCTTATCCAATATCATTGATGCGTATATTATATTATTTTATTAATAATGATATTTCATTTTTATGAAAATTAAATAACATTTTTATTTTAATACGAAAGAGTACTTGATTTATACACTTTTGTGACGTATTATTTCAAATTTAAAATAATTTAAAAATGTTTAGTATATAATATTCTTATATATATACCTATATTGTATAATAAGTAGTGCGTATCATATTCGATACTATAAGGAAAAATGACAATCTCAAAATATTTTATGTCATTTTAGTAAAGCAAATTATTTAAGAAATAATAAAACAAATAGGAACAAAACTTATATAATATTTTTTTTCTAAAGTAAGTACTTACGAATTTAATTTGATTAGAAAATCTTTTATTTCCTACAAAATATTACACAAAACGTATGGAAAACAAAAAATATATAATTTTAGATTTTAAAAATTCCCTTCTTTATATTTTCTTTTTCGAAATGTCCCAAAGGACAAATTTATCACATCAAAACTTTAAATCATTATCTACTTAACAATAAGGATAACTTTTCTTGAAATGTGTTCTACTATCTTCAAATAATATTATGTTTAGTGTTTACACGGATGTATGACGAGATTCTTAAAAGTTTTTCCATTTATACGTAAGATATTTTATTTAAATACAAAAATCCGAGTGAAATATGATAGTTTTATGACAGCTGTATTATATATATTTTTAAATATTTGAATTAGTCATCGCAAATTCTTTACTTTTGGCTAAAATATTCATGACCTATTTTAGTATTTTTATTATTATATTATGGATTCCAATAGCCATTATTTTGTGTTGCATAACCATATAACTATGAACAATGTGTCAATATATCTAATAATAATAACAATTATAATTTTTAGATAAAACTTAAAGTGTGAAATTAATTTATTAGAATATATTATTCAAGAATGTATAGTTATAAAAAAGTGTTAAAATGTGTAATGAAAAAGGGGGTCAAGTGGATGTCGCTCTGCTGTACAGTAGGTTAGTAGATCACTGTATAATGATTAATGGATGGTATTAAATTTGAATTCAATGATATAATATCGTTGTATACGAAAAACGATTCTGAGCGGAGACGGTATGTCAGTCTAGAATATTTTAAATTATATTGATATTGTTATTTTACGGTAGCTGCTAAGTTTAATTAATATTATTCATATTATTTAATTATTAACCTAAAATTATCAGTGATGCTAGAAAAATATTATAATATATACTTTTACTCGTTAAAATTGATTTTAATATGTAATTTCGTCCGAATTTGAATTTAAAATGTCTGTAAAAAATAACTGTGTTTGTATATTTTTTAGATTTTTTGTTTACAGTATGTACTATTTATTAGAATCTTTATTTGAAAATTTTCAATCCTTAGTTATAAAAATTAACCATTTTATAATTGTTTAATTACAATGATTGATAATTTTCGAGATTTTGATGAATTTTTTAAAAATATTTCCTGAGAAATATATCAGGAGCCTTGTATTAAATTTTAATTATTTTTGACCCGACAAATAAAAATTTATTGGTATTTATATAAAAAAACCAAAAAAATTGAAAATTGAAATGGTCCGTTAAAAGCTCAAAAACAGTCAAAATATTTTCAAAATTTTATGGTGTATAGAAAATGCTGATATACACATTCGGTGATATTTTCATGCATCTACAGTTATTCTTTTTTGAATTTCAACAAAATAAAAAAATCACTACATGAGAAATCGACTTAATATTATCTAATCTTGTAAAAAGTTGAACTTTGATTAAAATTTTGTCAAAATTTGAACTTTGATTACCTATAAAATCCTAATATATAGTTTCAAAGGCAGATGAAAAATATTAAAAATCCGTAGTCACAATTTTTTTTTATAGGTAATCAAAGTTCAAATTTTGACAAAATGCATAAAAATGACCAAAATATGCAATTCATTTTGAGTTATAAATTCATAAAAATGTTTCTTTTTAAATCTAAGGTTTGAAAATGTAATACACGATTCCTCATAAGTTTGCCTATTTTTATCAGTTAAAAAATGTTTGTAAGCAAGTCAAAATAAATTTTTATGAGCATTCTATGTTCAACTTTTTACAAGATTAGATAATATTAAGTCGATTTCTCATGTAGCGATTTTTTTATTTTGTTGAAATTCAAAAAAGAATAACTGTAGATGCATGCAAATATCACCGAATGTGTATATCAGCATTTTCTATAACCCATACAATTTTGAATATATTTTGACTGTTTTTGAGCTTTTAACGGACCATTTAAATTTTCAATTTTTTAGGTTTTTTTTATATAAATACCAATAAATGTCTATTTGTTGGATCAAAAATAATGAAAATTTAATACAAGGCTTCTGATATATTGTTACAATTTCAATTGAAAAATATTAAAAATACATAGGCACACATTTTTTTATAAGCATTTAAAGTTCGAATTTTGACAAAATTCATTAAAATCTCGAAAATTATCAATCATTGTAATTAAACAATTATAAAATGGTCAGTTTTATAACTAAGGATTGAAAATTTAAAATAAAGATACTAATAAATAGTACTTACTGTAAACAAAAAATCTAAAAAATATATTAACAGAGTTATTTTAGATTCTGAGCGGAGCGATGTTTTATTGTTATTTAAAGTTCAAATTTGGACGAAATTACATATTAAAATCAATTTTAACGAGTAAAAGTATATATTATAATATTTTTCTAGCATCACTGATAATTTTAGGTTAATAATTAAATAATATGAATAATATTAATTAAACTTAGCAGCTACCGTAAAATAAAAATGAAAAGTTATATGGTGACGATAAAACTGTATAACATCTGAGTCATGGTTTAGCTCTTTAAAAACAAATGGTTTGAAAAAATCTGTACATTTTGAAAACGTTTATCAAATTATGTAGTTAATACAACGAAAACACAAAAGAGTCTTAAATATAATTAAAAGTAAAGGTATTAGAGTAAATACGTTTAAACAAAATGGAATAAAGTACTTAATTTATAGTAACCAATCTAAAGTAACTGATAAAATAAAAAAGGTATACACTTAAGCTTCATCATAAAATTATAGATTTTTAATAAAGCATCAAAAATTCAATATAATACAATATCTTTTAAATACAAAATTTTTGAAATTAAGAATTTAGATAAATCAAGTATTGCTACACGTACAATAATATTATACAATATTCATTATTCATAGCAACCCAGTAATAGGGTATCATTTCCCTAAAAATAAATGAATAAAAAAATTGATATAATAGAAGTAGCGCCACCTACAATACAAAAAACTCTTTTAAAATTAAAATTATGAGAGATGCTCTTTTAATAGTTTAATATGTTTTATTTTTGTATTGATTCATTACGTACAAATTACAATGTACATTGTTCAGTCTTTTTTCGAGTTTTGCATATTATTTTTCTTATGTGTATTATATTCAACTGCATCCTATTTCTCAAATTTAACGTCAGTCAAACTTTGTTCTAACTTTTATAAGTTTAAACTTTTTCATTTTGTTACACGATGCTTTTACTGATAAATGACAATGAAACTCTTCTTCAAGCTAATGTGGATTATTTTGAAACACTTGGATCGGTCTTAAATTTTGCAAAAATCTAATTTTTCTATTTATGCATGTGATAATGGAACTACCTCGAACTAATAATAACATTGAAGCTCTGCATTGCGCGTTTAATTTATTCATCAAATAGTACACACTACACACCATACAACAGTATCGAAATGTATATACTTTTTAAAGTTAAAACAAAGCTTGACTGCAACCAAAATTAACAAGTTGGATGAAACAATCCATCCAAAAATTAAAAACAAAATTATCGACAATCCAGTAATGAACCAATACACAAAAAAAACATATAAACCATGGGCATTGGGTATCTCTCATAACATTAATTTTTAAAGATTTTTTTAAATTATATTAATATTGTTATCGTTTGGTTATTTTAGGAATTATAAATATCTCATAGGTATTAATGTATTATGAATTTGATATTTTTTTCAGATTTTTTGGCACTAGTTAGGATCAAATAACACTGGATATTATATACCGGATCAAACTACATAGAACAAAAGTTTATAATATACCTACCTATAGTCAAAAGATATACACTCAAACATTTGAAATTCAATTTATTATAAAAGCATGATTATATTACTTATCATTATTAGTCATATACTTTCATACTTAGTAGGTTAATATCAGTACAGCTACTGAGAATATTGTTGTTATTTTGAATGAACTTCGTCTAATATGTAGGTGATTTTGATTCGTAAATTATATATTGCTATACGACGTGGTTTTGAGTTTTCAACAAACGATCACTTGATATAAAAACAAATTAATTTATATAACGCTCGCCACGTTACGTTATGTACCACACGTCGAATTCGCATTAGTGTGTATGGTTTAGATTATGTTACGTTAGTGTTTATAGTTTGTAACACACAACAAAAAAGAATCATATAATGCTGACCCACCAACTTTTTGGCTACTGCAGGCATTGAATATGTAATATTTCAGTTTAAAATGACCTATCTAAAAATATTAAATAATAATTTTATTTCAGTATATATTCAAGTATAATTGTATAATTATTCAGTGTATATTGTATACCTACATTTATTTGTAAATAGCTAACGTCTTTATTTGGGTTACAGCTTTAATTTTTAAAGTAAAAAAATAAAATTGTGAATCATCAGGTTTTTTTTAAATGAATAATTGATCACATAATAAAATATAATATGTATCATAAAAGTTGTTTATATTATATTACCTATATTAATTAATTAATTATTTAAAAATTGTATATCTTCGTGTTTATTATATATTTTATTTTATCTTTAGTTATTAACTTTAGAAGTAATCTGATAAAAGAAAACTTCAAGTTTTAAACATTTTACTATTAAAAAATATAAACTAGGTACGTGATTGTTAACTTTAATATTATTCATTATATGTATAAAATATATACTGAACGCATAAAACCTATTTGAACCTAAAACCAATCTTCAGACTTAAAAATTGCACTCAATTACATTAAATATTCGAAATGTACAACTCGACACTTTGTCAAAAATTAATTTTAAATCGAATTGATTTAGGTTGTAATAAGCTGCGTATTGTACATAAATAATAATTTTACAAAGATAAGTTATGACTCAATATACTTATGTAAAACGAAAATGAATATTTTTTTTCAAACTATGTTTAAATTTATTTATACCCTTGATAAGATTTCTATTGAATAACAATATTTCTGAGATATTATCTGAAATAATCTAAATAGTTAGGAAGCATTTATGATGAAGCACAATAGGCAATAGCTGCCCTTTCATTATCTTAATTCTAATTGTTATAACAGAGTTTCTGTTTTATTGCTTATACAAAATCCAATCTAGAAAATAGAATGCCCAGTGTATGAATATAGTCTCAATTACTATCATAACACTTACTTATAATAAACGAAAGTAATCGTAAAATGTATTATTGTGAAATTAATTAAGTTTTCTTTATACATATATATATATATATAGGTATATACATACAATTAAATACTTAACCTAGAACATGAACCAAATACTAAATGCGAAAATAGTTTAAAATTGAACTTCGGAACAAAAACATTAATCAAGGCTATTCATTCAATTTTTATTAGTATATTTATAGTATACAAGACCTTGAGAGTGTAGTTTTTGTTATACTGAAATTATTTTCTAACATTAAAAATATAATAATATGTAATAAAGAGACAGATAGGTACAAAATAGTAGATATTCTACAACTCAAAATTAAAATTTTATTTTAATTATTTTAATATTTCAATATATAATTAATTATCTATAATAATTACTTATCAGTTAAATATATAAAAAAATTAATGAGTGTCCACAATGCTACGCTCAGAATCTAAAAAAATATAATGAGGTTGCTATGGTAACCTAATTGTATTAATTATCAGTTGCTAGGGGCAACCTTGGAACTTTATAACATTAATTTCATACTTTTTAAGTTTGGTTGTGAGGGCAACTGTTGTAATTTCTGACCGATTACTCGTTACAGTTATTATTTTAGGATTCCAGCCTTCACAAGATGACGGCACGGTAACGCTCTCGGTGTCACACAAAATTATAGAATGACCCCCAGCCATAAGACATATACATGTCAAAAAAAAAAAATTCAAAATCCATCAACATGAATATATTTTTCTTATAAATATAACTTACATTTCACTCCAATTTTATCAGCTAATAATATAGCTAGATCCTTGCAATATCCTTCAAATCTGTCATTTCCTGCTAACGATTCGCCATACTTAGGCTTTTTAAACATAGTAAATGGTTCTTCCTGTAAAATGTAAAATAAATAATAATGAAAATTGAATACATACAATACATTTCCATAAGTAATAATATGTTAATTATTAAAGATGTATACATAATTTAATGTTATTAATTTTTTTTTTAACAAAAAGTGAATAATAATTTTAATATTCAATGAATTATGCAATACAGTCACAAAATACTTCTTTAATGAAGAACATTAAGACATACTTCATGATATTACTTATTGATATTAAAATATAATTTATGGTTTCAATATAACGGATACCTAGATAGAAAAAAAGGTTTATAAAAATAATATATGAAATATACAATAAAGACTTTGATAATACTAAAGATGTATTAAGTGTTTGAAACGTCTCAAATTTGGTTAAGAATGTTTACCCTATAGCTACCTTATGCAAAATTTTTAACTTTTTACAATAAATATGAATCATGAGGTGAACCTTACTTAAGTACGACACAAAAAGGAAACTGTGGCGTATGTATAGAATATATCAACCACTTTTGGCGGTTTGTCTAAAACCAATTTAACTCTCAACTCCTAGCTTAGCAACATCAGTCTATCTCTAACACACCCACTCTCTATACTTTACTCTCGCTCATCACTTGATGTTCATAAATTGATAATGTTCAAAGTTTTTAGTACGGTGATACTCGTATTTCATCCAAGCTTGGGGACCTCCGGAACAATGCGCTATCTTGAAAGATTTACGACATTTTATCTTTTAAAATATCTGTATGCTCCTTCTTCACTTTTAACACTAATGTAGACTTCTTTTTCAGTTTATTTCTCATTGGATACTTTCAGTATTTATAAATTTATTTGGATTTCTTTTGAACCTATTACAGCTCCCTATCCTCGAGATTGCTATAAATTTTGTGATTTAGAATACAGTGAAACATATCAGTTTCACTAATAGGTATGTGCTATTTTAAAATGTCATAATGTAAATCATTAAAACTTCTTGTGTGCACTCACCATTACTGTGGCCACGATTAATGTAGCGTTGCCTTTGTGTGAATGTCCCAAGGTGTGAACCCTTTCTGGTTTGCTAACAACTGTTTTGAAACCATCTGTATCCGACCATTCTGCGATCTAGATTTTTGATAATGCATTAAAATATAGACGTAATTTGTATTGTACTATTAAGTTTATAAGTGGTGTATAAAATATATTACATGTATAGAAAATATGGATCTGTTATAAAAATAATGAATAAACCTTTAACAAGTTTAACTCAATAAATGTATTATCAGTATGCTACTATTAACTAAAATACCATGTCTGGCATTCATGAGGATTTTTGTCTTAATAAGGATCGAATATACTTAGATATTCAATTACCTAAAAATATCTTTAAAAATCCTTACTTTTGTTATAGTGCTATCGATCGTCATCTGTACAACGTGCAATGTATAATTATATCGTTTTCCATCATCGTTGAACATTATATGTCCGGTCAATCCTTCCATTACAACCTAAAAATTAAAAATAACAACATATTTTTTACTCGTATAAATACGTACAATATTGTATTTTAATTAGTACATATGAAATGCTTGTACTGTAACATTTAAAAAAAAATAATTTAAAAAAAAAACTTCTTGTAAAAAATGTATTTTAATTTAATCAGTTGAGGTTATAATGGAAAAGCGTGCTGTTTTTTCAAAATTAAATTAATAGGCTTGCAAAAAACCAATACGTAGAGAAGGATCGAGGTTTTGAATTCATTTAACAAATTTGTAGTGTTGAAATAAACGTGACCAGCCTATAGGCTGAATAAATGCGTGGAAGAAAATGTCGGGGAAGGGTTTGATTTATTTAACGATTTTACGCACGAGATTCTTTGAAATTAACAGTATCCCGTTTACTAGACTTTTATTTGCATAGTATAAATAAATGACCTGTATCGAATTGGAAATAGTGAAGAAAAAATACAAAAAAGTCATTTTTTAAAATAGCGAAAAATCATAATAATATATTTTCTAATATCAAATTATGGGAGGAATGAATGGCAATGCCCATGAATCTAAATTAAATTAGATTAGCAATGATAATTTGTAGATGGATCTATTGTCTGATAGATTCAATTAATTTAACGAATCATTAAGCAGCTAACAAATAGTTTATCAAGTTTGTAAATTCTGAGGCATATATCTGGACATGCATAAATAAATATATATATATATATATTTAGGCATATAGCTTATAAACCACAGATCCTTTTAGTATTTAAATAATTTTAAGATTTATTATAAAACAATCACCTGATTTAAATCAAAAGAAATATTCAATTATTATCCTAGTTCCAACTATTATTATTATTATTATTTTTATTATTGTTAATATTATTATTTTGAGGTTACTAATAGTTTTCCATTTTAATTTATTTCTACGTATAGGTACTTATTTTGTTCTGATATGCATTTTGTAAAATTTAAACGAAGTCTAAATAAAAAAATATATATATATATATATTTTGATTGCATTTATCTTTTTTAAATTTAATCAAACATATTATAACACATTTTAAAAGTTATTATAATTTACAATGTATAATTTTAAAATGTCGAATAATGTAGTGACTCATTAATTACGATACCAGTGTGTGAGCATACACCGATGTTATTTTCCTGGCCTGGATCCTGCGTACAGTTATAACTTATAACTATGTGAGTAGCGCATCTGCCCGGCACGCGCTTGCGTTATTATAATGTTTTATTTTTATTGGTACTTATACGTATTTTATTATTTGTTACCATTTGCAATGTAAGTAATGATACAGTATCAATACATGAATAATAAATATATTAGTGAGTTGTTTATTTTCCGACCTTATGCATACTTTCCCACAATCAATATGTTATGTTTCTATAAAAAAAATACATGACATTGTTTTTTTTATCAATTGTCAACATAATATATAATTCTTATGTTGATAACTTTTAGTAACTTAGTGAAAACTTATAAACTATTTTTATTCAAATAATTATATTTTCTGATTTACACAATTTGTTTTTACCTGTCAATTATATATGAGATCATATCATTATATATAATGTGACTGGGTACATTAATACATTATGTTATACTTTATCTAGTGGCGAGTTTATGAGTTTTAATTTAATTTATCACCAATTTTTTTCTTAATGCATATAATATAAGATAAAACTATAATTTTGTATTCAATGGCCATTAATCATTTATATATTCTAAAATCATAACTTTAAAATACATAAAAATACAAAGAAAGTTGGCACTATAATAAAATTATCGTATTTCTTAAAATTATTGTTCGTCCAATTTTAAATTCTAATAAAACCTTAAAGTATCTGGGTACCATTATAATTTGACTATTCTATAGAATATTTAGAGAACACATTTTACGATTTTTGCCTGACAGGAGCTGATTTTGCTTTGAGCTAGGCTGATAATACGTTATATTATATGTCTATATGGGAGACTAAACAAGAAACCCCTCATCAGTTTGGTAAATCATGTGTATTATAATATACCAAATATGCATAATACTATACTATGATGATGCCGGGGTATACATATACCATTTTAGACTTTTCCAGCAACCTTTATACACATTATAATTATAATTATAGGTATAGGTATATTCGACGTTAATTTTGATATGAACATTTAAAGACGCATCATCTTATCACTTTAATGTAGGTAATAGGTTTATTATATTTTATACGCGTACATCAATTATTAACGTATTGACGATGACGTAGGTCGTAGGTATGCTATTCAAATTTTAAGCTAGGGAGGCTATAAGTGTTGTGGAATCATAATATCATAATAAACATTTTAATAATACATACAATATATATTTTAATACAATAGATATTTATTGTGTACGATACATTTTATTATGTAGAAATATAATTTTTAAACTATAAAAATAATTATATATATTAATATAAAATTACGTCACCCGATTTATTCCGACATAAATGCAATTTGCATATTGTACGCGTAAGCTACTTCATAATGGAACATGGTAGCGACTTGTAAATACAAACACTGGAGTTACTATTATATATGATTTACGTAGTGAGCATGCTGCGTCACTGTGAGTCCGCGTGACATATCGTCTCGTCGTTTATTGCCCGTGGCTCGAACAAGTTACACTGCAATGTCTTGTATACATATATATATATTATGTGTGTGTGTGTGTGTGTGTATATACACATTATACATTATACACATTGCAGGGTAGTATATATACACTATATACACGTGGCGTTGGCGTTTGCTCTTATTAGAGCAGCGTTTGGTGCGATCTTTTTACCGTACTTGGGGTTCGGAGGCGGGTGGAGAGATAATAAAAGGTGACAGAGACGAATTCGCAGTGAGCGTCAAGGTGGCGGCGGCGGTGACGTAAGACTCGACTGCTGTGACTACTACCCCCAACTGCTACCACCCTGGCGATTCATCTCCCATCGTCGTCGTCGTCGTCGTCGTCTGTGCGGGAAGCGGTGGTCGCGATGAAGATTGAACGTGTACGGTCGAGTCGTCCCGGGCGGATCGCCCTGCAATGTAGGTAGGTGAATCACGCCCGGTGCTCACTAATTTCACTTAGGCGAGTGAAATTAAAAACTCTGCCACTGAAAAAGAATGGCGGTGGTGGCAGTGCTCGCAGCCGCCACCGAGTGTTCGGAGCTCGTACATTAAACGGGTATATATATAGTGAAAGACATCGTGGCACAGTAGGAGAGTGTTTGGGGAAGAGCTGAGGGGAGAGGAAAAAGGAGGGATTATGTCGCACGGACGTTATTAACGCGATGGGACGTCCAAGCCCATTTATACCACTTTGGATAACCCCCAACCACCGTCACTACCGTCACTACCACCGCAACCTCTTCACGCACTTGCCACCCTCTCGGAGCATATATATATATATATATATATATGCAATCCCCATATTATACTATATATATGTACATATTACACTATATACGTATACAGTATAACATGTAGGGCATGTACATAAAAAAAGTGCAAATGGAAAAGAACGAGAAAGAATGATTTCGTAATCGAGTTTTGTCTGGACCACGGTGGCTGCTGCAGATTTTAGTACACCGAATAGTTTTCTTGACTACGTTATGAGAATTACAAAAAAATTTACCATTTTCCTTCATCGCATTATTTTAAATTTTTCATTTGTATTATTTTGTTATAATTAGGTATACGTGAAGTAAGAAAAATATTCTATACTTAATAGTTATGAATAATAACAACTTCTTCGGTTCTGAAGTATGTATTGGTTTTTATTAATATTTTTTGCATATTCCATGGACAATTTAAAGCGTAACAAGTGGTTAAAACATAAATCTTATGTCCGGAATCTTTGCTCCCTTCCCGATAGTCCGTCAAGTCCCCTCCTTTATAGCTGTGTAGGATCGAATACCTCCCTCATTCACATTGATGTTAATTATGGTAACCCCCCCTCCCCTAAAATTGTAATGAATTTCCAGTTATGGCAAATACTAAACTCCAATACCATTATTTATTTTCTCTTGTAAATCAATCCGCAGGTTGGACTGCAGCTCTACATCACTATTGGTTTACCGCTATTTTATTAAGTCATTTATAAGAGATAACACCCTTTATCTTTGACATTTTATGTGACATAAAAGATGCGGGACCATCCTATGTGTTCTCTAATGCATAGATCCTAAAATCAGTTTATAAATAATATTTATTTAACGTTTTATACCCAGAATATAGCTCAGGTTTTATTTGTGGATTAAAGGCATGAACGGAACCACACAGTTCCATTATCTTTCAACTAAGCCATCAAGGTGAGTAAAATAGTACGATTTTTCAGTCACAATAATATCTTGTCTTGATTTTATATATTACGATGTATACAGTTGATGATTTTTTTTTTTCAATAATTAAATAAGTTATAAGGTATTGTTAGCTTAATTAGAGAGTTTTTACAAAACATCGGTTAAACACTCCGGTAAAATTAACGTTTGATTAAGTTATACGGTAATATAACAAAGTTGTAATTGAAACTTTAGTTTTTGCAGTATGGGATGTCTTATAATTTATATTCCGATAAACTATTTTATAGTATATTTTATAGTATTACAATTTGTAACCATAACCATAAACCTTTTAACTGGATTATGTTTTATGGTTATATTATAATTATAATAGATGTTTCATATTTTGATAAGATAATAACAGATATTAACCGCAGGTGCCCGTTAAAATTTTTAAAATAACCGATTATGATAATCAAATAACTGTACCAATATTCGGAGCTCATGAGCAAAGGCTTATTTTGGTAAATAACGTTATCGGATTCATACCTTATTTTTAACCGACGTTGTGCAAAAACTCTCTATTATGTTTTCTTAGAATCATTCAAAAATGCTTCAAATTAAATATTATCATGTTAAAAATTCAATTTTAAATGTTCTTACCTTTCTTAAAAAACGTGAAATTTTTTCACCATGTTCCCATTGATTTCCCGATGTTCGACCGCTATTACAGTCCAGACCAAGGATCTGCGAAGACGAAATACCAGACATAGATGAATTGCCGTTTGAAAGTGTTCTCTTGGTGTTTGCCTTAAACATATCTGGCTTTTTCCATAAAAGCTTGTTGAAGGTTTCTACGAGGACCAGAACCGCGTCATGCATTAGTGCGGCTTGTGCCTAAATATAGAAAAAAAATCAATCCATTAACGTATAAGATTATGGTAACAAAGAGGACCAAAACGATCCTTGGTCGAAGTGTAAGAAGTAAATTGTGTGTATGTCTGTGTGTCTATGTGTGTATATTTAGAGGATGCCAGCAATACGTCAGCCAACGACAATCCGATGCGCGGATCATGACAAATGGGCAAAAAATTAACCCGAGAGACCTTTTCATCTATAGGTCGTCGCAAACAAAATAAACAAAAAAAATTATACATATACATTTGTGTGTGTATGCAGTTATATATGAATATAAGTATTCGCAAGGTACATCCATGGACGGAGGGTGGGATACGGTGAACATTTTTGAGTGTGATTGATTTGTTGTTGTTGTTGGGGGATGAAACGGTTGAGCGGCCATGTTTGTCAGTAGGGCTTTGGCTCATGATTGATAGTGGAACATTTTCGTGCGACGCCCGATTGAGGAGAATGGAGAAACGGTGGTGCAGGCAATGGTAACACGCACAAACGGGAGAGAAGCGAGGAGTCCTGCAGGGTACGGAAAGCTACGTTCAATAATGCAGAAGCCACAGCAGACCGAAACACAATCACACCCATGCTCAGGACTAATTCATCAACCAAGATCGGTTTGAAGAAGAAAAAAATTGGTTTAACCTGTCAACGAAAACTGACAACAACAAATATATATATATATATATATTAGGTGGAAGTCACTTAACAAATTATTGTTAAGTATTTTGCAGTAAAACTGCATAATATAGTCGGTTAATAGTAGCAAGTAATGTATGTCTTATAAACAAAAAATGCTTAACTTCATGATCTGCGGAATAATAAAACGTAGACCAACGAAATAAGTATATCATTAATAAATAGTTACATTTATAGGGGAATATTTACAATAAATAATACATATTTTGGTTCGGACGTAATTTATGGTTCCATTCAACACTATAACAGAGATATAACAATGTGGGTACTATGTAGTGAATTTAAGAAATTTGGTTGGAAACATACCTACCAAAAATAAGTACTTATTAATTATTTCTTAACATTTTTATAAACATGTTATAGAGTTGACCAATTAATTTTAAACTTGAACATAACACGATTTTAATCGTTATACATTATAATATTGTCCTTGTATTGTTCTTATATTTTTGTTAACGGTGGAATACATTATTTATATATTATTTTAATTTATAAATCGTTATTATATATAATATTATATTTTCTAAGTTATAAGTATACTAATGTTTAATTAAAATATTCAATTAATTAGAACTGTGAATTTTTTTTAAATAAAATTAATAATAAATTAAAATGATTCTGTAAATATTAATATTTCATACCTTTTTTCACTCACAGTTTTTAATATTTTATGTGTTAGTCTAATATGGTACTTTAATTAAAAGTACCGAATTACTTCTACAAATATAAATGTAATATTTAAAACACATTCAATTGTATAATCAGTAATGATTTTCTTGGTCTATAAAACTAAAAAAAAAAGTATTAAAAACAAGCAATGTTACACTTAAATATCTAAAAACCCGCTCCAGAAATCGTAAAAAAGTTATAATATTATTTTAAAACCCCAAAATAAAGTAAGACTCACTAATTTTGTTTTATTTGTTGAGTTTAATATATAAATAGGTCTATAAGTATTATAAGTTACACTAAGTCAAATTTTAAATTATAAGATATTATGAACTCAAATCAAAAAAGTTACTACAACCAAAAATAATCCACTAAATAAACTAAAAAGTAAAAACACAACAAAACAGCAAAAAAAAAAATTGGATGAAAAACAACATAAAATATCATATATTTTAATTCTATGTTGTATGAATCGAATTCATAAATACCTACAATATCCAAACTCTGATAATAACTATAATAATAAACCATATTACCCTTCTTCATTATTGTTATGAAAAATATTATATTTAAATAAACAGTAACCATAAATTGACTTATTTTTCCGAGGGTGTATTGAAAGAATATTACGCAATAGAATCAAAAAAGTAGCTGATGTAAATAAAACAAATATCAGGTATGTTGATCACTGAGCTGATCCAAAAGAGAAGTGTAAATACTTTTTTTCGTAATAAAAGTAAGTGCAAAAGCAAATACAAACTTTTCTTAAAGAAATTATTCAACAAATATTTTATGCATATTCAAAATTAATTTAGCTTCCAACAAAGAATCTTTTCCACAGAGAAACACAAAAAAAGACGGCACACTTGTATTGAGTCAAAACAAAAGAAAACCATTAATCACGAAAGAAAATGGATAACACAGGGTGGAAATACATTTATACATTTTTATTTATTATGACAACGATGATACTAGAATTATTTTAATATTTACATCTTAAGATGGTTTATAAACTCTATTTAAGCGGAGCATGTTCCAATGGATTATTTTACCTATATTTGTATATTACTAGCCCTGCTGTATATAATATACATCTATACTTATTACTTATTGTTAAATTTGTGGAGGAAAACTTACAACGATTTTACGGTAAAACTCAAAATCAAATGTATTGTAATAAAAACAATTTAAATTATTTTTGTAATCCATTATACTGAAATATAATTTGGATATTTATTTAAACATTTCACTTAATTAAAGTAAAAAGTGAATTATAAAATATAAAAATAAAAATATAAATTAAATTATATTACTATAGGCATAATAGTATGACGTACTATATTATAGTGTACGTAATGAATATTAATATTTTTACCGAAATTGTGTCCTTTCCTGCTCCAGGTGAAGTAAGGGGATCCAAGTTTTTCCACTCGGATAGAAAATGCTTTACTGACCATTGATTCATATCCAATAGTCTGAATCCAGTTATATTTATAGCACCATACTCGATAACTTCTGTCTCCCAATGATCATCCATTATCTATTGAAAGGAAATAAAATATTAATTGTTACTAGCTTTAATCTCAGATAACACGTTTACATATAATACACAATAAAATAAATAATGCTTAAGAAAATTAATAAAATTAAAATAATTAAAAATACATTATTTTTGTTTTTACCTAATACTAATTATATATAAATATATCAAGCTGTTTTTATTCAAATAATAAAAGCGTATATTTTATTTTTAAATTAAAATATCTTAAAATGCGTTTTGCGCTAAGAAAATATCAGAGGAAATACAAAAAGAAGTTGACTCAAAAAATATACATAAAATAAGTGTACAAAGTAATTTACTAATTTATTTAGTAAATATTATAAATTATCATTATTTTATATTTTTTAGATAATTTAGGTACTGCAAGTCAGAAATTGGAACTGAAAAATAACTAGTTCTGGGACTCAAAAACTCTTACAATATTGTGAACCGAAATCCATCTAGAACCGAATTGAAGTATTTCTAAATACCTAACCAGAAACGAAACGAAAATCAATGTATTTAAATTAACAAAACTGTTTTTACAATGATTACCTATACATTTTCTCTTTACTTCCTTAATAATATGTTATGTTCTGGTAGGTACATATAAAGAGAGTGGTTTGAGAAACTAATATTATTTTTGCGATCGTGGTTATTTCCCTTAAAACCTTGAAACTCAAATGTGCACATTATTTTCAGTTAGAAATCCATAAAATGTTTTCCTTTCAAATCTAAGGTTTGAAAATTGAATTCAAGATTCTTCATAAGTTTGCCTACCTTTTTTAAAAAAAATGTCTACCTGAAAGTCAAATTAAATTTTTATAAGCGTTTGAAATTCAAATTTTTACAACATTGGAAATTCACACGATTTTCTTGTTTTGCTGTAATTCAAAAACGAATAACTGTAGATACTTGAAATTTATATCATATTATGTTTATTTTATCAATTCCTATATTTGATAAAATTTTCAAAATATTTTGTTACGGTATTCACGGATATTCTTTTTACAGTTTTTTTACTTTTTTTTTCTATAAATGTCAATAAAATTATATTCGTTGAGTTAGGATCTTAGCTAAGGATTGAAAATTAAAAACAAGGTTCCACGTAAGTAGGTTATTCTGTAACTAAAAAATCTCAAAAATATAAACACACAGTTTTTTTTATAGCTATTTTATGATAAAATTTGGACAAAATTACTTATTAAATTACCGAGAATAACGATTTTAGTTATTTTGTTGTAATTTGATAATATTTATTCAACTTACTGGCTACCGTATTAATAATATGAAATAACAATATAAATATAAAATAAAATATCATCACTGACAATCCATCTTAGCCCAGAATTGTTTTTCGTATACAATTATATTATATCATTGAATCCAAATTTAACACCATCCATTAGTGACCCACTTTGTAACCTACTGTACAGCAGAGTGACATCAACTTACCCACCTTTTTTTTTTTTTTTGATAATTTATATCTATTATTATTTTATGTGTGTATACAAAATTGAACAGATATTGATAATGACCATTATAATAAACAAGATCTAACCAGGGCACTAATCTGAACCCTTAATTTATATATTTTAACTAGAATCAAAACTTGTAATAAAATAACCTTCACTAGAACTAAAAATTAAAATTAAAAAGAAATAGATCCGTGCTGCAAGTTTATAACTCCACAAGTGGACATATACTATTAATACTATCTATTAATATTATTTATAGCATATCTCATAATAGGTAACTAAATTATGTTCGTTTATTTATAAATTGTATAAAATATTACAACTTTTAGTTATAGTTTTTTCAAGTATAGAAAGGAATATAATTATTAATGAATGGATTTAAACTTCTCCTTTACCCATGAATTTGTCAACGAAAATGTTTGTCTTTTGATGGAAACTTTAAAGAACACGTTCGGGTAATTAATTAATTTAACACCCCCGACCTATTTCCTTAATATGGAATCACTAACTTCACGGATACCTTGTAATTAATCAGTAGTGATTCGATGTAACAAAGATAAACTCAAGTGATAGAACACGATAGAATTTTAGGGACACTCTAAAATTAAATTAAACTTGAATGTAATGAATTGATTGCTGCACTATAGTATACCCAGGGTAAGCTATTACTATTTAACTTTAGAATTATCTACATGAATTCAAATCATAATTTTGATAAATCAATAAATATTTTTTTTTATATTAGACCTTGAAACATTAACATTTAAATGTCATTCAAAGTTTAAAAAATAAATTATATTATAATAAATTAAAATGTATGAGAAAAATTTACGTATAGTTACAATTAATGGTTATTAATTTTACTTTTTACAAATATGCATGTGATATTTCTTTTCCATGTATATATATTTTGCCCTAAATGCGTATACTATCCAAATAATAAAAGAAAAAAATAGGTATGGCACTCCAATGAAAAATCGCAAGTGGATCCATCTATCGGCAATGATGCTGCAGTAAACACTGACAACTAAGAACGATAAATTCATAAATGTAAAAAAAATATAACATATCAATAAACAACATCAAGTTTAGTAAAAAAAAATACCGAAGCTAACAAAATTATAATTTAAGTTCGAAAATTATCAAAATGATTTAAAAATTAATAATATTTGTTATTTTATGGGGTGTGCGAAGCTAGTGAAAAATACTACTATACACTTATTCCATCTACGACATAATTATTTAGTACTGAATTATAACAGCTCAACAAAACCATTTTTCAAAATTAGTGCTCCATCTAGTAAAAAGTTCCATAGAATATAATTTCTGTAGTACCTATAATTATATATTATTAAGTACCTATATTATTTCCATAATGATAAATTTTATAATCTTTGAAACATATTCACCTTAATTATAACATGATTAAAAACTTTTAAAAAATATAGTATATTCAATTTGTAAATAATTATTTATTTATTTTATATATATTTTATTGACACATACCAATTTTCAAATTAATTTACATTTCATATATTGTAATATAGATATGATAAAACATCTTAAATAATCTAACACACAATACTTTTAAGCCTTAAACTATATTATGTTTTTAAATGATAATGTAATTAATATTTACCAATCCACTAAGTAAATAGTGATAGGTCCTCTTGCCTAATTGAATATCTTTTACATGTGATACGACAATCTGCTTAGCCATAAGTGTTGGACAGTCAAGCACAATTCTTTTATTTCCCCATCTGTAAATAATAAAAAAAAATTATAAGTTAAAACAGTGGTATGACAAACCAGAAAAAATAACTTTTACACATTATAAAATTATCCAGTAATTTAATTTTAACATCTGAAAAAAAATTTGTAGAGCCTATTATTAATAAAAAAAATGTGATATTGTTTTCTTCTATATTTTTCAGAAACACACAAAATACCACGTAAGTGGTTTGGTTTGTAGAATTGAATCGATTAAAAAAAAAAGAGGGATGATATCTATATATACTTTACATATTTTATATGCAAAGCATGATACAAGTTGGCTGATGAATTGGGTCAGAGAGATGGAAAAAAATCGCTGAAAAACCAATTCAGCACACAATGTAGTGTTAAATCGACCAAAATGCATGATTGAAAATTTCAAGTTTTCTAAGCACTGTTGAAAGCATTTGTTATGATTTTATTTGCTTTCAGAGTAGGTAATTAAACATCGTATTATTAGGACAAAAGGAATATTTTACAATTACTGTTAATATCACAGTAACTATTTACCTAAAGGCTTCATATGAAATAACTACATAAACTAATATATTTCAAAATATAAAATTGACCACATTACTTTTTGTCTCAATGATAATAATATTATTTTAATTTTTCGGTGAAACTAATACCTACACATCATATATACAAACAAAATGTTTATGTTTTTGAATATAATTCTGTGTAATTTAAAAATAAAATAAATAATTTATTGTACATATTTAATTTTGTAAACGAGCTTGTTTTTAACAAACAAACATTTAATTAAACAAAATATTGAAGACATTTTTCATAACAATCATAACTATTTCCCCGTTATTTAAAGTAAAAATATGAGTCATTCTAACTCTACATTTTATAGCCTGAGTGGAACAATGAATATAATAATGATGTGTGTTTTTATTAATTTTAATTTATTTTTTTTGGGGGGGGGGGGGGAGAGAGGTCTGCCATTACGATTTAAGACAGTAAAAATACTTCAATTTTCTTCAACAACATCTTTTCTGATAGGAAAATGAATCTTGTTGATACTTAGGGGTGTCAGCAAAACCAGTTTCCAAAAAAATCAATATTGTTTTTTAGCCTAACTCTAACCTTACCATAGATACATGAAATTTTAACTGAATGTGTATATTATTAATTTCTATGCACCATAAAATGCACGAAATATTGTGACTTTTTATAGGTATAAGACAACTTCGAATTTAATTAGTTTTGTATTAATTATTGTCGATAAAAAAATGTTTGCTTAATCAAAAACTTTAAAATATAAAACAACGTTCCTCATAAGTTGTTATTAGTGGAAATTAAAATAAAAGTAGAAAGTATTATACTAATCCACAATAATTTTTAATAAGCTTCTGAAGTTAAAATTTTGACAAAATCATGGAAATTGACAAATTATTATTTTGAGTTAGAATAATTCATAAAAATGTTTCTATCTATGACTAAACTTTAAAAATGTAATAAAAAAATTCTCCTTAAGTTAAATTACATTTACAAAATAAAGTTGACTGGAAAGTCAAATTCAATTTTTACGAGCGTTTGGACTTAGACATTAGATATTTACCAGTACATTTCCAAATCCTCATATAATTATTTTCTCATTTTGTTGTTATTCAACAACTAATAACCATAGGTATATCTACTTGAAAATTATAAATTCCATATTTAATTTGGAATAAGTCCTGACTCGTTTTGAGTTATTTATTGACATTTTAAATTGGAAATTTGAAATTTTTTAAGTCTTTTATGTCAATAAAATATTATTCGTTCGATCAAAAAACTTGAAAATTTAATACTAGGTTCCCCATAAGTTGTTTTTATAGCATTTAAGAATTATTAAAAATTCAACTCTTACAACATTAATCTCGAAAACTATCTAATTATTTTGTATTTAAAAAATTAGAGAATATTCAATTTTATAGCTAAGGATTGAAAATGTAAAACAATGATTCTCATAAATAATTCATAATGCAACCAACAAATATAAAAAGAGTGGGCAAGTAAATGTCGCTCTATTGTACAGTAGGTGGGCAAATATGATAAAACTTTACAATAGATGTTATTAAATTTGAATTCAATGATATAATATCATTGTTACGAAAAGCGATTCTGAGCTGAGATGATTTGTCAGTGTGGATATTTTATTTTATATTAATATGGTTATTTTATATTATTAAGAGGCCGTGATACCCGTATGCATTGTCTACGTTTTACAAAATATGTACAACATAGCAAACAACTGTTTTGCAAAGGATAAAACCTCTCCCATGGTATTTATAGTAGAATTGCCAAAAATTCACTATGTATAGGGAACAACTTTACCTGTGTCCTAGCGTTTTTATTTTTTTTATAGCATTTACCAATAATTTTTTATAGTTAAATGAAAAAAACAAAAAAATCCTAATTTTCTCAAACTAATAACTTTAATTTCATTTATGTTATCCAAATAATAAAAATGCTACGACACAGATAAAGTTGTTCGCTAAGCGTTGTGGAATTTTGGTAATACTATTATAAATACCAAGGGAGAGGTTCTATCCCGCACAAAACAGTTTTTTGCTATGTTGTACATATTTTGTAAAACGTAGACAATGCATACGGGTATCACGGCCTCTTAATAATATAAAATAACCATATTAATATCGTCCTCTTAATACGGTAGCCGATAAGTTGAATTAATATTACAAAATTACAACAAAATAACTAAAATCATTATTCATAGTTGTTTAATATTTAATTTTTTCCAAATTTGATCATAAAATAGCTATAAAAAAAACTGTGTGTTTATATTTTTGAGGTTTTTTAGTTACAAAATAACCTACTTACGTGGAACCTTGTTTTTAATTTTCAATCCTTACCTAAGATCCTAACCCAACGAATATAATTTTATTGATATTTATAGAAAAAAAAAGTAAAAAAAAACTGTAAAAAGAATATCCGTAAATACCGTAACAAAATATTTTGAAAATTTTATCAAATATAGGAATTGATAAAATAAACATAATATGATATAAACTTCAAGTATCTACAGTTATTCGTTTTTGAATTACAGCAAGACAAGAAAATCTTGTGAATTTCCAATGTTGTAAAAATTTGAACTTCAAACGCTTATAAAAATTTAATTTGACTTTCAAGTTGACATTTTTTTTTAAAAAGGTAGGCAAACTTATGAAGAATCTTGAATTCAATTTTCAAACTTTAGATTTGAAAGGAAAACATTTTATGGATTTCTAACTGAAAATAATTTGCACATTTTCGTGATTTTTACGTATTTTGCTAAAATTTGAACTTTAAATGCTTATAAAAAAAAATTGTGACTACAGATTTTTAATATTTTTTAGGAATCATTGTAACAATATATTAGGATCCTTCTATTAAATTTTCAAGTTTTTTTACCCAACAAATAAAATTCAATTGACATATTCCTAGGAAATAAACATAAAAAAATAGGAAACTGAGTATGTCCGTAAACAGTTCAAAACAAATCAAAAATTTTATCGTGTATAGAAAATGCTAATACAAGTAACCAGTAAAAATGTCATGAATATACGGTTATTTGTTTTACAGTTACATCAAAAACCAATATTGATTTTGTCGAAATCCGATTTTGCGTAAAAATGTTTCTTTTGTTTTTCCCTGCAGTATTGAAAACTATTGTGAATTTCAAAAAATGGCCTCCCCAATGCACCAACTAGACTTTCCTATTGAACAAGATACTGTTGAAGAAAATCGAACCAGTTAACTGCCGCAAACTGTGATGACAATCACAAAACTTAAAAAATATATCCGTAAACAATGCAAATCAATAGTCAAAATATTTTGAAAATGTTATCCTATATAGTAAATTTTAATGTAAATATTCAGTAAAAATGTTATGTGTCTACATTTATTTGTTTTCGAGTACCTAACACGAAAAACCAAATTCGATTTTGTTGAAAACCAAGGTTGCGTAAAAATTCCCGTTTTTCCTTAATTTTTCTTTTGTTTTTTCCTGTGCTTTGAAAACTATTGGGAATTTGAAAGACCTGCCTAATGCTCCAACTAGATTCTCTTTCCCATCGAACAAGATACTGTTGAAGAAAATTGAACCAATTAACTGCCGCAAACTGTGATGACAGTCACAAAAATTAAAAAAATTAAAATAAAAAACACACATCATTGAAAAATCAATTTATTCATCGCTCCGCACAGAATTTAAAAATATATTATTAACAAAGTTTTTTTTATTTACATTTTAAGTTCATATTTGGACTAAATTACATATTAAAACCAAAAATTACGGTTTTAGTTATTTTGTTGTAATTTAAAAATATTATTCGTGGGTTTTAGAAACTTTTAGAGTATATTATTATATTTTAACCTACTGTTATTCTGACTGCTGTTTAGCCTACTGTTAACTAGTGCCTAATAGTAAAACTAATTACTTTAATCATAATATTATCATAAAATATACTCAGTAATATTATAAATAAATTGAAAGACCATCTTCGCTTAAAATCGTTTTTCATATAAAATTATTTTATATATCATTGAATACAAATTTAGCAAACCTATTACAGTGACTCTTTAGACACCTAATATACAGCCGAGCGTTACCCATTTCCCGTTTTTTTTTTTTTTTTTTAATGAATTGCAAAGTTGTTTAAATTTAATTTTAAAAACGTAATAGTACAAAAATACACAAACCTAAATAATATTATTTTCTTTTTAGTACCTAACCTTTTTTGGGATTGTACCTACTATAATAAAGGTGATTATAAAATTTATCTTATAATAAATTGTTTTTTAAGTAACACTCAACATGGTTTTTGCAAGGGACATTCCACTATAATCAATGTAGCTATAATCAAACACAAAATGTTCGAGTCTTTTCAGCCATCCCAAATGAATACGGTTTTAACTGATTTCGAAAAAGCGTTTGATAGTACAAGTCATCTTTTACTTATAGAAAAACAAAAAAAATTAGATTTTGTGACCTATTACTAACATGGCTTAAGTAATTTTTTAACTAATAGATCCGATTTATTCAAAACCGATCCATGTTCTTTCAGGTGTTTCTCAAAACGAACACCTTTCACCAACATTATTTGTATTATTTACAAATGATATCCATTCGATTATAGAGTAATCAAATATCTTTTTATTTACAGCGATGACACTAAAATATTTTTAAAAAAAACGGATTCTATTCGTGATTACACTAAATTACAAGAATATTTAAATTATTTAAATGATTGGTGTTTGAAGGGTTTGTGCCTTGATATCGACAAGTGCAAAATATTATCATTTAATATTAAACAATCTAGAATTTACTTTGATTATAAGTTTAACAATATTTCTATTGGATTAGTAAAATCATTTACCAACTTAAGAACTACTTTTGATTCTAAACTTTGTCTAAAATTGATTACTGAATAATAAAGCTTTCCTATAATTAATAAAGCTTTCCTAAATCTTGGTTTCATTACACGTACCTGTACAAATTTTAATAATTTAAAAGCCTTAAAAAATATATATTTTTAATTTGTCAGTTCCCAATTAGAATATGCATCCCTTATTTGGTATGCAAATAACATTGGTGTAACTCATAATTTTGAAGTCGTTCAAAATTTTTTTTTTTTTTTCGTTTTTTTTAGCATTAAAATTTAAAACTGAACGTCCATGACATTTAGATTATAGTGGAGTATTATCATACTATTCATACTTCGATATATACAATCTTTAAATACAAACCAGAAATCAAGAAAGTTTGTTATTTAATAATGTTTCTACAATATACCTAAAATTATTACCTGCGAATATACTGATATACTGATGGCTATAAGAAAAACTATGGATATTAATTTTAGTTAATAGTTAATTTCGGGTGTACTATATACCACATAATATGTATTTTAGATTCTGAGCGGAGCGATGAATGTATTGGTTTTACAATGATGTGTGTTTTTTTTTTTATTATTTTATTTTTTTTTGTGTCTGTCATCACGTTTTGGGACAGTAAAAGTGCTTAGATTTTCTTCAATAGTACCTTTTCTGATAGGAAAGTGAATCTAGTTGGTACTTTTGGGGGTCAAAAGTAAACATTTTCCAGTAGTTTTCAAAAGTACCGTGAAAAACAAATGGAAAATTAAGGAAAAAACGGGAATTTTTACGCAACATTGATTTTCGATAAAATCGATTTTGGTTTTTGGTGTAAGTCTAAAAAAAATGAAGGTAAATACATGAAATTTTTACTGAATGTTTATATAAGCAGTTTCTATATACCATACCGTTTTCAAAATATTTTGACTTATTTTGAGCTGTTTACAGACATTTTAAATTTCCAATCTTTTTGGTTTTTTTTTTTTTAAAAATCAATAACATTTTATTTATTCGTTAAAAATTCTTGAAAATTTAATAGAATACTCCTAATATATTATTTCAAAGGTAGATGAAAAATATTAAAAATCTGTAGTCACAATTTTTTTTTTTAAGCATTTAAAGTTGAAATTTTGACAAAATACGTAAAAATGACGAAAATTTGCAAATTATTTAGAGTTAGAAATTCATAAAAATTTTTCTTTTTAAATCTAAGGTTTTAAATTTTAACACAAGATTTAACGTAAGTTTTTCTACTTTTATCAAAAATAAAATATCTAAAAGCAATTAAAAATAAATTTTTATGAGTAAGATATTATAGACTGACTGACCGTCTTCGCTCAGAATCGTTTTTCTTATTCAATGATATTATATCATTGGATAAAAATCTAACACAATCCATTACAGTGACTCACTTGTAACCTACTGTACAGCAGAGCGACATACACTTACCCGCCCTTTTGTTATATTAATTGAATGTGATTTTAAATATTATTCGTAAATGCTATAATAATTTTTATTGTACCTGCTATTTACAACACAATTTATATGTATTATTTTGCAAATGGAGTTTTTCTGTAAATAAAGAAATAATAAAGAAATAATATGGTGTTTTATTGATTAGTGTGTTGGCTTTGAGAGAAGGCTTTTTATGTGTCGCAGTTACGCCGTAACACATAATACAATTGTGTAACCCATTTTTAATACAGGTAGGTACATAATATAATATAACTATAATATAGCATTATACACAAGTAATATCGTAGATACCTACCTAAAATAAAGTATGTGTACTTTTGTACTAAATATAAGTAGTATTACAGATTTTAAACAATGATTGTTATTTTTAATATCTACTACCTATATCTATTTCTTTTCTAAATTTTTTACCTGTATAATCATTATACGTATATAATATATTATACTTCATGAAAATATTCCATAAAGTATTGTAAATTGATTTAAGTAATTATTTTTAAACGTCAGATAATATTTAAAAAAAAATAATTTCAAATGCTAAAATAAATAATGTACCAAAGTAATACTACAATTTATAAAATATTAATATAATATAACATAGTAACCTATTAAATGTACTAATATTTCAGTATTTCATATACACTGTTACTGGCTAGTAAGTTAGATGGTGGAGGGGCAGAAAGGTATGTTACTAAAAAAAATGTTAAGGTAATTATCATTACATTTTTACATCAATTATAAACTAAGTAATAAATTATTAAAGAAGTTTAATAAAAAATTTGTAGCACATTATTAGTACAAAAAATATTTAATTAATTATTAAAATATATTTAATTTAATATTACCTGTTCACTCGCTCTACTTGATGAATAAAATTTAAAGCATCTGATACATTTTGGATACGTTTTACCATGTCCACTTTAAGACTATTTGGGCCAACGTCTAGAGCTTCATACAACTGTTGCAAACGTAGAAGTCCTGAAAAATAACAATTACAATATTATTATGTATTTTGTTTGTTTAAGCTAACGAACATGTTATATGAACCAAGTTATGTAAAGTATAATTATTTGTTTTTATCCTCTTTTCATGCAAAATCTCATTAGTGTTGTCTTGATGTATCACTTTTTAAATTATCTATTTCAGATTTCTTGCCAGCGGCTACGAACATTTCACAAACACAAAGGATTGACGCCTTTGCCAACAGAGAGGAACTACAGTGATGACTGAATAGGGCAGTGGCTTTAACATACAGAGGAGACAACTCTACGAACGCATTTGTTATATGTACCTATCTTATATCTATATTTGCATTTCAAACGAATTTTATCACCCTTGAGCGCACAATATATTCAATCATTTACTATTTATTTGACGTTTAGATTCTACTTGCTTACGAGTGCCTATATAACTGTATCTTACGAGTTATGAATACTGAAATAAAATCGAGCAAAAAAATGTATCTAAAAAGCTGATTTTAAATAATAAATAACGTTCGTTAAAAAAAAACCGTGAAAAAATTAAATTAAATTATGAACAGTTATAAACTAAAGTTAATATTTTTAAAAGGTTCAAATATTACATAAAAATGCACACAAATGTCACACTTTAAACGAGTAAACAACATTGCATTCATTGACACCATCGCGAAAAAAAGAGGAAACATCAGCTTTGTAATCATAAAAATATTATATTTTATGTGTGAAGTAAACAAGATACTCTATAAAATGCTCTGTGATGTTAGTGCTTATCACATACACAAACCGGGAGCTAAACAATATAACCAATGCAAAAATGTATAGCTGGTATGCGTTACCATTAAAACTGAACAACATTAAAATATTAGTTAAAATTGTCATATTATTGATATGTCAAAAATACATAACAATACATTTTAGTTAATGCTTAAGAGTCACATAATATATCAGTACCTACTTAATTGGTGGCAAATAATATATTTTCAATGAAGCCCAGAATTCTTGGGAAATAAACAATCATTATTTGAAATCATATTAATGTGAAATTCACGTAGGTACAAAAAAAAAATGGTGTTTAGAGAAGACTATAAGTATTATTTTATCGAGTAATTATTAATTATAAATAAATCAGATTCTTAAACTATGACGTTTTATGACAACAAAATTAATAAAATCAAAACATATCTATAAGCGATCATTGTCTAATAGAACAATATTAATTATTAAATGAATAATTTTCAAGAACTTATTTTGGACCATACCCGTATTAAAATAAATATAATCTCGATAGAATTTTCATAAAAGTTTAATCAACTTTTCTAGATTTGTAAAATTCGATTTAAAATGAAGAATAAGTGTCAGCAGCAGCTTTTTTATGTTAACTATTCTCACAAAAATGTAAACGAAATAAATTACACCTCTCTATATTTTTCTTAGTTATAAAATACTAGAAGGACAATGCCAAATTGTTATTATTTCTTTACTTAGTTCTTAACAAGTGATTCCACAATAAATGGTTATTAAAAATAAAAGAACACTCTCCATTAGCGAGTATTATTTTTTACTTTACACATAAAGAGTCTTTTGTTTCCCACGAATACTTATTTGCGCATAAATTCGCCTTTGTCTTCACATTTTAATGTTATTTTTTTTTTAATGCTTTAGAATTTAATCGATTTTTAATTTGAGTCATTTTCACTAAATAATGGGGCAGCCTAATATTTTGTAAAGTTCACGATTGGAAAAATAAAAATTATATCACAATATTCATAGGTATATACACTATATTGACTATACCTTAAAATTGTACTTATCATTTGACACTTTAAACTAAATTTTAATAACATGAAAAATATTAATTGAATTTATAAGTCAACGATTTATATTATTAGTATTTTCATATATTCAATGTTACCAAGACTATAAACATAGATACTTTGAAATTATCGAAGTTATAATAATAAAAAAACGTACTCTTTGAAACTAAATAATTCTTCAAATATGAGGTATATTATTAACATCAGTCTAAAGTCTTCTTAAAATGTTATGAAGCTACACAAATATTTTAAAACAATTATTTTCTATTAGAACATAAAAATAAATTAATAATAAATAATATGTAGCTGTCATTTTAACGTTTAAATGATATTTAAGTTAAGATGTTTCAAAAATGAATAAATGGGAGAAGTTTGAGAAGTTATTTAAATAGTTATTATAAATCTATAAATCTATAAACAAAGCTTGAAGTATACTTAGAAAGTATGTATAATTTAAATTAATATTTTTAAAAATAACCAATAATAGTACAATTTATAAACTATAGTTTATGAATTAAAATTAACTAACGATCGCACCTCTAAGAATACTTCCAACACAAAATTGTAGTTACACAGCTTGTAGCTAATATAAAGTGATTTTTTAAACATGCTCTCATCCGTCTTTTTCTATAATAATACTTTTATTCAAATTTTGAATTTTATAATTTTGGAGTATAGTATACATAAATGTGTATACTAAAATACTACAATAATCTTACTATAGTAATCATTAAATATGTTTCTAAAAATATATAAACTATATGTAATATCAGATGTGATATTTTTTAATTATTAACATAAACTTGATCATTTTTACAAATTATTGATACTGATAGATCAATCAGTCCTATAGAAAATCATCCTGTATAACGTTTGTCTCGTATGATTGTATTGAAAAAATGTAATCAAACTTATGAGAATATAAACACAACTTATTTATAAATTCGTAAAAATGTATTTGTTTTTAAGAACCTGTGTTCGGTACCTACTCAATATAAAAAAGGGTAGGTAAGTGGATGTCGCTATGCGGTACAGTAGGTAACAAGTGGGTCACTGTATAATGAATGGTATTAAATTTGAATTCAATGATATAATATCATTGTATACGAAAAGGGATTCTGAGCTGAGATGGTTTGTCGGTGTGGATATTTTATTTTATATTAATATGGTTATTTCATATTATTAAGAGGCCGTGATACCCGTATGCATTGTCTACGTTTTACAAAATATGTACAACATAGCAAATAACTGTTTTGCAAAGGATAAAACCTCTCCCTTGGTATTTATAGTAGAATTGCCAAAAATGCACTATGCATAGGGAACAACTTTACCTGTGTCCTAGCGTTTTTATTTTTTTTATAGCATTTACCAATAATTTTTTATAGTTAAATGAAAAAAAGGGGGTCAAGTTGATGTCACTCTGCGTCTCTGCTATACAGTAGGCTACAAGTAGATCACTGTACTATAATGGATGGTATTGAATTTGAATTCAATGATATAATATCATTGTATACGAAAAACGATTCTGAGCGGGGACGGTATGTCAGTCTAGGATATTTTAAATTATATTGATATTGTTATTATACGGTAGCTGCTAAGTTGAATTAATATTATTCATATTATTTAATTATTAACCTAAAATTATCAGTGATGCTAGAAAAATATCATAATATATACTTTTACTCGTTAAAATTGATTTTAATATGTAATTTCGTCCAAATTTGAACTTAAAATGTCTGTAAAAAATAACTGTGTTTATATATTTTTTAGATTTTTTGATTACAGTATGTACTATTTATTAGAATCTTTATTTTAAATTTTCAATCCTTAGTTATAAAAACTGACCATTTTATAGTTGTTTAATTACAATGATTGATAATTTTCGAGATTTTGATGAATTTTGTCAAAATTCGAACTTTAAATGATTATAAAAAAAATGTGTGCCTATGTATTTTTAATATTTTTCAATTGCTATTGTAATAATATATCAGGAGCCTTGTATTAAATTTTCATTATTTTTAGCCAACAAATAAAATTTTATTGATATTTATAGAAAAAAAAACTAAAAAATTTGAAAATTGAAATCGTCCATAAAAAGCTGAAAAACAGTCAAAACATATTAAAAATTAGATGGTGTATAGAAAATGCTTATATAAACATTTAGTGACATTTTCATGCATCTACAGTTATTTTTTTTTGAATTGCAACAAAATAAGAAAATCGCTACATGAGAAATCGAGTGAATATCTAATCTTGTACAAATTTGAATTTAAAATGCTCATAAAAATTTATGTTGACTTGCTTATAAACATTTTTTTATTGATAAAATTAGGCAAACTTATAAGGATTCTTGTATCACATTTTCAAACCTTAGATTTAAAAAGAAACATTTTTATGAATTTCTAACTCAATATAAATTGCACATTTTCGTCATTTTTATGTATTTTGTCAAAATTTGAACTTTGATTACCTATAAAAAAAAATTGTGACTACGGATTTTTAATATTTTTCATCTGCCTTTGAAACTATATATTAGAAGCCTACTATTAAATTTTCAAGATTTTTTACCCAACAAATAAAATTTTATTGACATTTATAGACAAAAAAACTAAAAAAATTGGAAACTTAAAATGTCCGTTAACAGCTCAAAATAAGTTAGAATATTTTAAAAATGCTATGGTGTGTAGAAAATGCATATATAAACATTCGGTCAAAATTTCATGTCTCTACGGTCATTTCTTTTAGAGTTATACCAAAAACCAAAATCGATTTTGTCGAAAATTGGTTTTCCGTAAAAATTCCCGTTTTTCCCTTAATTTTTCATTTGTTTTTCCAGGCGCTCATGAAAACTACTGGGAAATTTTAACTTTTGACCCCTCAAAGTACCAACTAGATCACTTTCCTATCAGAAAAGATACTATTGAAGAAAATCGAAGCATTTTTACTGTCCTAAAAGGTGATGACAGACACAATAATAAAAAAAAATAAAAAATAAAAAAAAAAACACACATCATTGTAAAATCAATACATTCATCTCTCCGCTCAGAATCTAAAATTCTAATTTTCTCAAACTAATAACTTTAATTTCATTTATGTTATCCAAATAATAACAACGGTACGACACAGATAAAGTTGTTCGCTAAGCGTTGTGGAATTTTGGTAATACTACTATAAATACCAAGTGAGAGGTTCTATCCCGCACAAAACAGTTTTTTGCTATGTTGTAGGTACATTTGTAAGATGGAGATAAAGCATGTGGGTATCACGTCCTCTTAATACGGTAGCCGGTAAGTTGAATTAATATTACAAAATTACAACAAAATAACTAAAATCATTATTCTTAGTTATTTAATATTTAATTTTGTCCAAATTTGATCATAAAATAGCTATAAAAAAAAACTGTGAGTTTATATTTTTGAGGTTTTTTAGTTGCAGAATAACCTTGTATACAATTTTCAGGCTTTTTGACTCAACGAATAAAATTTTATTGACATTTAGAAAACTAAAAACTAAAAAAATAGTAAACTGAGTATGTCCGTAAACAGTTCAAAACAGTACAACATTTTTTGAAAATTTCATCGTGTATAGATAATGCTAATATAAACAACCAGTGATAATTGCATGTATCTGCGGTCATTAGTTTTAGAGTTATATCAAAATCCAAAATCGATTTTGCGTAAAAATTACAGTTTTTCCTTAATTTTTCTTTTGTTTTTCTCTTAGATTCACTTTCCCGTCAAACAAGATACTGTGGAAGAAAGTCGAAGCATTATTTCGACTACTTATAGTGAACAAAGACACAAAAAAAAAAATTTTTAAAAAAACACACATCATTGTAAAATCAATACATTCATCGCTCCGCTCAGAATCCAAAAAACAAAATTGGAAAAAGAGATTAAAAACGAATAATATATAAATGAATAATTTATAGTAAGGAGTCTGTGTTATTTATTACATTATTTGTATCAATATTTTTTTTAATGGTGATTTACTGATTTGTATGTAAATCTTAATTCTTTAGGTAATAATTTAAATTTTGTTTTGAAATTGTTGATGTTTAGTTTATAGATTGGTATTATATAACATGAAATAAAAACAATATGAAAAAATATAACAAAACAAAAACAATACCAAATTAATAAATATGTCATTTTTAAATTATTTGACAAATTAATGAAATTGTCTGAGAGCAAACGTACTAGAAATGAGAATACGTACAAAGAATGTAATAAAACATTAAAACTTTTAGGTACTAGAATAATATTATAATGAGAAGTTGCTATTGTGCTTGAACAATATTTGCCTAGCAATTGATTATAGTTGGTGGTTGACACCAGGGCAGAGAACAATTTGAAAACATTTGGTTTTACTGCACATGCATGAAAAAAAGGTTTTTATAAAATAAGTGTCATTTTAAATCCTTTATGTGGTGACAAAACCACAAATCATATTAAAGGCCATACGTCAGAAATATTTAGTGTTACCTTAAATTGTGATCCCGCTGGATACGTTTTAATATATTACCAACAATACAATTTTCTAACAGTTGATGCGCTTTGTAATAATATTGGTGTATAATGGATAATAATAAAAAATCACATTTAGATTCAAATCTAAAAGGATTGTATTCTTTACCCTTACTTTTTATTCCAACTGATTAACCATTTCAATGCTCTCTAAAACTCTTTATTCTGAAGAGTATTAATAATGCATCTAAAGAAATTTAAATGACAAAATGAATGAAACTTTTTTAAAAAAGAAATATTTAAATTAAATAGGATATGAAGGGACTTTTAAAATAAACTGGAAATTTTGGTATACTGTTGATTAAACGTATTTCACAGTACTATGGTAGGACAAAAGATTTTATCAAGTATTTTATGTTTAAAGTTTTATTTAGAAACACTATGAAGTAAAATGTTCTACATAAATACGTAATATTAAATATTTAGCTAGAAAATCTATTTAGGTATGAGTTAATAGTTATTGTCGTGAATGTGCTCTATATAGAAAAAATAAAGTCATCGATGGGTTTCCAAGCTTAGTTATGAGTTTCGAGTGTAACTTGTAAGTAGACTTATGAGGATTAAAAAAAAGTATTATAATATTTTCTAAAATCTAAAACAAATACCTAGTTTAAAAATCGGAGTAATAAAAACCTTCAAATTATCATATATTATAACTGATGAAATATGATAAAAATAGTATAAATAATTTAAATAAATAAATATTTCATTTTTATATCTAAATAAGAGCAAATATAAGTAAATACTATTATATACCAAAGATAATCAAAAAAATATTCATTATTTTCCATCAATTTAGGCCGTTTATTATAGCCAGTGGCATTGGCGGATTATGAAATAGGGAGGGCTACACCCAAAAACCCACCCCTGGCTACGCCACTGAATATAGAAGTTATAATAAAATATTAAAATCGTCTCATTGAGTCAATTTAAAAATGTATTAACTTATTGTTCAATTGATTACCTAACTTAAATTAAAGCGAAGTTAACATAAATATAAATTCACTTACCATCGTGTGAGTCATACATGTAAATTATATTGGTCCAGCCATAATATCGAACCGTATCCAATATGGCACGGTGGTAGTCAGGTCTAAGACTGACCGCATAATCCAACATTCCCGATGATGGTGATAATACCTGAAATACACATTATAATAATAATAAGCCTGTATTAAGTATATAAAGAAATATAACTAATACAGGCATAAATTAATTTTAACTTCCCATTACATTTTTTGAATTTTTTTTTCGAAATAGATGTATTTAACGAGTTCAGAACAATGGTGCAAAAAAATTTGCAGAATCCATATTTTTGAAGTTATAGCCATCCAAAGTTAGTGATTTTACGTTTATACGCATGAGCGCAACACTACTTTAATGCCAAGCGAAGTACCTCAAGTTTGGCGACCACTTGTGTTACTTAAACTAACAAGCTTCAGTTTATTTGTTAGATCATCCGTCTGTCCGTAGGGCAGGTATGCTCTTCTCCCCCCCCCCCACTACCCCAAATGGGTTGCCCCTTCCCCTCCCTCCAGGTTGGCTATTTAAGCCCAAGAGGGTTTGGGGGCCGAACCCCCATCAAACGAGAGATCCGTAGGACCTCGAGTTTTAAGACCGAAGTCGGCAGGCGAAGGGAGCCACTATAATATACTTATTTTACTTTAACAGACAATGTTTAAATATACTCATTAGCCTGTTGTCTACCTGAAGATGATTGCAAAACAACTTAATATAGGTTATTCTATTATTATAAATATGGGACGAGAAAATAAGACTCGCTGATTGTGCAAATTGTGATTTCACCATCGTTCTTAAGTCGTTAAAATACGTACAAAAAAAATTCAAAATTATTTATATGCTCTGAGTGAGGCTTTAAAGTAGTGTTGTATGCATGCGTATACAAACGTAAGATCGTAAACTTTGGATGGCTATAACATCCAAAATAATGGTTTTCACAAATTATTTTTGCGCCATCGTTCTTAATTCGTTGAAATACGTATGTTTCATAAACAAAATTCAATAAATGTGCTGGGTAGCTAAAGTGAATTTGTTCCTTAATACATATTTCAGTCTGAATGATATTAATTATTAATATATTATTATATAAACTATGTCAGTTGATATATAAAAAAAAACATAATATTTATATGGGTCCCTTTCTCTCAATACATATTCTTTAAAGTACGACGTCAATACGTTTTATAATTTCTAAAATATTGGTGATTAATGATATCATAGTACTGAAGTATTGTTAAATTAAACATAAGCGTGCACAAACACTTCTGGCAGGGTAGTCATACATAACGCATTAATACAAACGCTATATATATATATATATATATATATATTATTATATTCATATTCACGCCTAAGTTATAAAAACTAATTTGGATGGGTTAACCTCATTTAACTACATTTACCGTAGTAAAAAAGTATTTTAAAAATAAAAATAAAATGATCAACTATTATGATAAAATTGAATATTGAGAAGAGTAGTTCGCAGAGTAGTCAAGTGCCTACCATGACTACCCCGTGCGTACGCTTATGAAAGTAAATACAGTAGGTTTTTCCTCTATACCTATGTCGAAAATGCACGACACTTAAAATATATATAGGTACTACATTTTCGGTAGGTCAAAAACATTTTTTTATAAACATTTTAATCAAATCGTGTTAGGGTTGGTAAATTGCAGAAATTATAACTTGTTGGGAATTCCCAGAAATCCTTTGGAATCTTCTGAAATGACAGGAAATATCGAAAAATATTCTACTTATTATTCATTACTTAAATTAATGGCATAATACAATTAGATATTCAAATACAATATTACAAAGGAAGTTAAGTTATAAGTGAAAAAGTGTAATTTTACTAAAATTAAGTTGTTATTTCATTTAAACGTTAAAAAATCAATAACAAATCATAACTAACAAAAATTTAACAACAAAAAAAATAAGGTTATGTGCATAGTGCATTTGTACACAGAACATTATCATTCAAATATTATTTATGATAAAAAAACTTTAGTTATTAAATTAAGACAGAATAATGTTAAATAAACTTACTAACAGTCATTTAATTATTTAAAATTAAAATACCAACTTTTATTAATTTTGAAGGTAGTAGCCAATAGGTATAAAAAACAGAATAAATGATAAGGCTGTATTTTTTTAAATCAAAATTATTATATTTAGTAAATAGTAATAACTATTGACTAGCTAGGTATTATAAAAAAGAAACAACTTATAAAGGTGTATCTACATTTTAAATTGTTGAACTCACGAAAACTCTTTCGAAATTACTCGAAGGAACGTTCCGGTTAGGTTAGGTTTCCAAGAGTGCCAACTCTATTTATATACAATTTCGTAAAAATACAAATATAAACTACACTGGTATGTTAAATTTCTATCAAATAATAATAGTAATGAGAGTTAAATAAATTATGTGCCGAATATATATATATTACAATGATGTTTATTTTTATTTTTGTGCGTCTACTTTTTGAGCAAAAAGTAAAAATGCTATACACTTTAAAGGTAGTTTATAACTGTAAATTGTGACAAAATTAGATATTTAAACAAAAAAATAATTTTCTTAAACAATTTTAGTGATTTTGTTGTTATTCAAAAATTATTTACTGTGGGAACTTTGGACTTTTCGCCATTACGTACCTATATTATTGTTTTCTATACACAATGACATTTTTCAAAATATTTAAACTAATTTTATGCTATTTTTTCCACAGACCTATTTACACTGTTATATTGTACGCCGGTATTGAATCATAAATCGATACAAATAATAGGTATATAATATACCTAATATTGTTATAACTAGTAGATATATTTACATTAAATTTGTTATGATCTTGGCAAACCTACAATTACTAAGACTAATATAAATTAATAAAAAATATCCTTAGAAGTATGACTATAGTAGATTACTATAAAAGAGCTTAGAGCCCTCTAGTAGTCAGTCAATAACCTATTCAATGATAAGGTACACTCAAAATTATACATCTACAACAGTAACTTCAGTGCTTTTTTATAATACTATTTAAGACATAAAATAAGTTTAAAATATTATGCAAAACATATCTGTACATTTTTTAAAACGCTTACGAGTTATGGAAAAACGTGAAAAACTACAAAATAATGGTAAAGAAATGTATTTATTAATAATATATAACTTTATACAATAACTTATATATTTGAAATTTTTTTTGGTATGCTGAACATATCATGAACAATAATCCATCTGTTTCGGTATTTTAGTTTTTATATACTAACGCAACTTCAGCATCAACACTTTTTATATTTATCACACAAAACTCTATCAAAAACTTTATTTGCATTCATATTTTATGGTAAGCATATATCTTTTTTTAAGCGTATTTTTAATGATTTTTAAATTACAACATTATAGTACAATACATTATTATAACTCTATAACTATAATACATAGAGACAATAGACATGTAAGTAACAAATAGAAAAACAAATGTATTGTGTATTTCCTTACTTGCTCAGGAAACCATGGCGTCACGAATGGCATCTGGAATGTATTGCTATAGGAATGTAACGTATCAAATGAATCTGGGCTGACACTTCCCAACATGGAATAAACACCTCTCGAAAATTGGATACAAACTGCAAAAAAATAACAATTAATAAATAAATAAAACAACAGGCCAAAGGCAAGTGAAAAGAGCTTAATAGGTCGTTTTAGGCAAGCTTATTCACATAATCACATCTCATGATAATTAGATGAATTTCATTAGGAGTTTGGGCAACAATCTACAGTTGTTACCTATTTATCAGCTACTAGCTAGCTGTTACATTTTAGTTAGTTGGCGTAGTATTAGAAATTTTTTATCACGTAGGTACATAACATATATATAACACACGATTATATTTTATCATATTTTTTTTAATTTGAAATGTTTCGCTGTATTATACCAAAAAATCAAATCATTTTTACTGAATATACTTGCTCGTATTTCATGCAAAGTTCTGTCGCAAAAATAAACTACGCACGCAACTCTGCTCTGTCGCGAGAACACCACACAATTCTACCTAAAAACGATTTTTACACGCAATCTGGAAACACCGTATTATTTATAAATTATTTGTAATATTAAATAGAACATAATGAGATTTTTCTTACGGTCATACCACAAACACAAAGCACAAACATAAATTATTAGCGATTTAAATTTATGAATGTAGAAACCAGGACTATGGAAAGGTAGGTACTCTAAGTGTTAGCTATAGATTTTAGTAATTTTTTCCGATCTTTTGTATAATTTTACTGAATTATATTTATATAGTAACATCAAACCCTTTAAAAACATGTCAACATTTTTTTCATTTCCCTCAATGAACATTTTGTGTCTTAATTATTATACTACACGGGTTCTATATATATCCGTATATTTTGTAATTTTTTTAAAAATTTCTTTTTTTCATTGAATATCAAATATATGTACATTACAAATTATACAATTATTTAGGTATAACAGTTTAATACTAATAGTATAGGTACTCAATACTGTATAGAATAGCTATATTTAAAATTAAATATATATATTTAAATATGTTCAGAATAGACTTCTAAAAAAAATTAATTAGAAACTTTTGAGAAATGAGACTAAACATAGAAGAATACCACAGTGTATTCAAAATAATCAATAATAGTATTGTAATCTATAATATCTTAAAATATTTCAAAATAAATATTTTATAAAAACAAGAGTTCCTAAGAAGTAAACAAAATTTAGATCAATGCATTTGACTCACGTACCTACCTATACCATTTAAATACCTACATTGTTATTATTCAAAACAGCTACGAAAACCAAACGGTAACATACATCTTTTGAACTGAATTCTCATTCGTCTGAATTCTCGTTCGTAATCATTGTTACGTTTATAATAGAGAATAAATGAATAAAATAACTGTAAATATCTAGTTATTTTAATTAAATTATTATGATAAAATTGTATGCATACTTTTGTAGCATGTAACATTTAGATTTCAGTAACTAAAATTGATCTTAGCCATTAAATATAAATAGTAAAATAATAAACTATTGTAGTCAAATAAATATGAAGAAAACATTGAAATGAAAAATGCATCACCGGGCCAATATCCATTGATAATAACACATAATATAATAAAACCATACTCTGCAACAAACAGTGCTTATATAGTCAGCTCAATCATGGCTCGGTTAAAACTCAATTACTGAGTAACTGTTTGTTTAATATCTATATTAAATATTTTTATGACTTGTATTATGATTTCTACTTGCATTTATACAATAAACGGTTTGTGCATTTATAAAAGTATAGTATATGGTATACCACTGACCATCAATGACTCTCACTATCACAATCTTCAATCTCCATAAAGGTAAGAAGTATTCTTTTAATTTTTTATTTCTTAAATTACAATCATAATAATAAAAAACTCTCGCCCGCCCCCCCCCCCTAAAAAAAAATAATAATAATATAGATAACTTAAGATTGATAACTATACGTTTATAACTAAAAAAAAACTGTTGAATCAAAACCTGATGGGTAGACTTTAATTTTATTATCCCTATGACAATAGGTCATATAAATAATAAAATAAACTACAATAAAAAAAATATGAAATATTTTTGAAAATAAAAATGGAGTAGTAGGTATAATATAATATCTCAATTTTATACTTATGTCCGTATTATTAATTAACTTAATTTGTCCACTGCAGTCTGCAGCTATATATCAATATTGTATTTACTCATCACTACCATTTTGAATATCTAATGATTTTAAGCTAAAAACGTATTTGTTATGGGAGGTTTGGAGATAATATTATAATTTTTACTATAACATATGAGATCTGGCAGGAATTTTGAATTCATTGGCAGGAACTGACAGTTAGGAAATAAAGAACATTCAAATCCAAATATAAAAATATACGGTGACGTACTAGAACAACTATACCTACTAAACTACCTAATATCCTAATATACTGAACACAGCTCCTCAATTGTAATGATAACAACGCAACCGTCACTCAATCATTTAGATTAAGATTAACCTAGATGACCAGATGGTAAGTGTCTTTCAAGAAGTACGATATAATTACTTTGTAAGCATCAATGGCACCATTATTTATACGTAGTAATTAGGTATCTACAAAGATAGTAGACTGAAATGAAACTCTTTAAATTAAATTAAAAAAATTAATTATAAGGAGAATTCTCAACCTCAATAATAATATTGAATGTTAAACAAATTAAATCTAACTTTAAAATTAATAATAATCAATAGGTAGTTATAATCATATCTGAAAATATAAAATATATTATATACACGAACTTGTTCATTGGGGCTCATTATCTTTTCGAAAAAATAAACAATATTTATCTTCAGAATTTTTTTAGCTTTTATGATAGTAAAAATTAATGTAATGAATAATTAACTTTATAATACAATATAAATAAGACATACTAGGTAATAAGTAATATAATATTATACATAGGTATGTACTAAACATGTCTTAGTATTATGCAGATATGGCTATAAAACATAATTATTTTATGTATAAAACTGTTTCAATGAAATTGCAAAAAAAAAACTTTGTAGTATAGGTACTAAGACAAATTTAATAAATAATTAATATTTTTCAATTAAAAACTAATACTATACAGTCAAACTCTTATAGGTACCTATATAAATCATAGTAAAATATTGTTTTGAAAATTCTGATGTGGTTTGTCTATAATAATTTCTAGGTAATTTCTATTGGTACCTATACCTACTCTACTATACTTCTATATTCATACCAAAGATTCAGGCACGTAGCCAGGTTAGATTACACAGAAGTTCCATATGGCCACTGGAAAGGCTCTAGGGTCTTGTATGTAGAAAGAAAGTAATAAGTCATAACTTTTAAAAACCTTAAGAGTTATGTAATTTCTTCCTCTATAATTTCTATGCATCTAGTGTTTATTGTTGTACACATCTGTTGCATTTATTATATAGATACATATATGCAAATATATGATTAACTTTACATTAATTTATAAGCTCCTGTAAATATGGTAGATATAACGGCTCTCTCTCTCTATATATATATATTTACAATTTGCATTTTACAGCATAGGAAAAAAAATATAAACATAATACCTAGATAAATGAAAATACCACATAATAATAAATAAAAATCACAACACATTCATATAAACGTCGATGTTAAAATATATACTACTAGGTAGTAAAGTAGGTAGTAACTATGCAATTCAGTAAGTCACTAGTCAGTATAAAAACCATAAAAATGAAATATTGAAACCGGTGATAAAAATCAATATACACGGTAATTCGTAAAGCATGGTCACCACCTTTTCTTATTCAGTATTGCAGTTATTCAAAATTTGATTTTTGGAATTTTTTAATAAGTATAGGGACTTAAAGACAATACTTTCAAATTCTTGAGATTTTGTGTATTCCTTAAGGAGTGTACTGTGGAGATACTTCTATTTTCAAATAACATCGCTCGTTTTAAACAGTAAATTATTTAGCAAATAATTTTTCTGAAAATGTTGAAGTATCAAAATCAAAATTCGAACGAGTATTATTTGATTTCTTAAAAAATAAAAATATTTAAAAAACACACTTCTTTGTGAAATCAATACATTCATTATAAGTTGTAAATGTTGACAATTAACTATTAACTATGAAGTATTTCTTCTGGTATTCTTTCTGGGGGGGGGGGGAATAAAATTTATTCAGTATTCATCATAATCAAAACTCTGACCCTACCTCCAGTTTAGTCTTAAAACTCATTTTATGGTTTAGAAACAAACTGTAGTTAGCAGGTACTGGGGGGCAAGTGCCCCCCTTGCCCCCCGTAATTACGCAATTGACCATAAGTCTACTATAAAGTTCCCTCCCTGAGTTATAAAGGTAAATTATTTGTATATAAATTGCTTCTCGATTAAATATAGTTGTCTCCCGACGTATTTACTCTAAACTTTATCATAACCGAAAAATTTTACATAACATTTATATTTTTAACTATACCTACTAAGAAATATTTTTTATTGACTAATTACGTATTATATTATTATTTTTAATAGCTTTACCTATATTATTTGTGTAAATGTAAATGATAATATCTAAAACTATTATTTTTCAACTGTAGGTAAGTATACCTAAATTATATTATTCTTAAAACCAGTTAGGTACCTATTAAAAATGCATAACGATGACACTATCCTCAATAATTTTTTTATGAAGGTCTTCCTACACTTAAAATAAAATCACAATGTTAACTATAACAAAATAAAAAAATACCTATATATTATACCTCTTATAAGACTAATGGTTATCATTGTTACCTATGTACCTAATATTAAATTAAGTATACATAACGATAAATGTATTTATTTATAATTAAAACACAATGTATTATGAGTTACGACATAGTATACATAAATATTCAATTCATCTATTTATGAACCTCTAATAAATTATATGAATGGAAGGCAAATCAACTATATTTAGAAGATGTTTAAATTAAAAAGTATAACATTAATTTTTTTCCGAAATTCAATATTCTACTGTATAAAACATATCTGTTAAAGTGTTAAAACTATCTATAACTATTCGTAATTTGTCTCTTAAACAGTGCCAGTAGCCAGGTATCCCATATACATATATATTGCACAATGAACTATTGAACTGTAACTTGTGTAAAAATTAACACGTTTATCGGGGAATACAATTTTACGTAAAATTAGATTTTCTCAACCCCAAAATGATCAAGTAGTTACCTATTAGGTATACAAATCACAGGTGTTTATATTAATAGAAGTACGTACCTAGGTATAGTGATTAGTGGTATAGTCGTATAGAATGGTTTGTCAACTTAGATTTTTGGTACGTACCTAAACTCGAAACATTTCAAATACTCATTACAATACTGGTTTACGATACCTAATACTGTTATTTATCACGTCGAGGCCCTAAGGGCTCACAAATTCACTAGATTTATTAAATCCGTTTATTGAAAACTGAAATAAATTTTTTGTTAATCTAAATCAAATCATACCTACGTAGGTACCTATAATGTAGTATAATGTTTGAAACAAATTGCCCTAATCGGTTAATATAATCAGAATGAGCAGCGTTAAAATGGCAAAATGTAATCACATAAATGTAACTAACTGTGTCAATGTGAAATGTAAATTATAAATATTATAGTTATTAGTATTATAATTAATATTATTTATGATAATTATTATGTCCAAAGCGGCGCCAAAACCATCATCAATTTATTAATATTGTGTTTAATGTGTCACGTGACAATATTATTATATTGTTCTGTGTTATAATCGAATCTGTTCGATTTTCGGAGAGTAGTGGTCACACTGTTCAAAAGTTGGTTAGTATTTCCGCATGTACAGTGTTTATGTCTTTTAATAATTTTTATTTTTGTATCTTCGTTTTTTTTTACCGAATCGAACCTGTCGTCGAGTGCCGACTAACGGACGACTGCATAAGGCTCACTGTTCGCTTAACGTAGAAATTACAACACACAAGGTATGGCGGCAGACCTATTTGTACAATAATATTATTATATTATTCTCAAGTACATTCACTTTTGAGTTTTAAAGGTCCGTTAAAGTAAGTGTTCAACAGCGATTGCCTTCATTCACTCCGTGACGGTTGCAAATTTGATTTTTAATAATATCGAGGTAAGTGAGCACCTATTTAATGACAGTTATATCGGCGGCTGTACGCGTGTTTGTGTATAAACTATTGTTTTGTAGATGCATGCACATTAACATTATATTCTTAAATCCGTATGGAAATAGGTACGCGTGCTGACGCCCGCAAATGTCTAAAAATGAGAATCGGTGGTTGACGATGATTCATGAACGAGTAAGGTACATAATATGCCGAACTCGTGACATAATTTTATTACGACAGGTTGTTTGTACAGAGGAGATCTTTTCATTATTTGTCTTTAGTTGTTATTATTATTTTAATTTTTGATTCAACGGAATTGATCATTTCGCTGATGAGTTTTATTTGTATAACTTATGTTATAGATTTTAAGCTATTGAGAACGTAGAACTGATCATCTGATATCGTTATGAACATTTTTTTTTAACTGAATACTTTTCAAAAGTTTTTTCATGCTATAATAGTTTGTTTAGTAGGTACACACTCAGCTTCAGTGGCGTGAACATTTTTAGTCTTTGAAGCATATTGTATATTTTAAATATTTTGACTTTTCAATCGATCATGATCCATTGGTTGAACTTAGTCTAGTCTTGATATTAGATAATATTATATTAATTATAATATTTGTCATGATATTAATGTTGTAATCTTACAATTATACACCCACCCATTTTAGACATGAATAAAATTAGACATTAAAATAACCCTATATCCCACCGCCACTCCTCAACTTACATTATTTTCTAGTAACTACCTCCTACTTCTCTGAAAGTACATTATATTAGGTAGGTAAATAATATAAATATAAATTAATAAATATGTTTGTATACCTATGTCATATTTGAATTGGTTTCTTTTTATCAATATTATGTTGACCAGATCTTTATTTCGTACCTATTAGAAAATAATAAAATACTTTTTTTTCATGGGGGAAACTGTAATAGTAACTCTAGAGCTGATAAAATGTACATAATAATATTATATTTATTGTTAAAATAAATATTATACCTATTAATTATTTAATTACCTACTCCCAGAAAAACCAAAATAGTATTAAACCTTGAACATTAGGTATACAGCGCTAGATAGGCAAGGTATTAACCTACCAAGTTTTAGGATTTTAACCGGCCCTAAAAAATGAAAAGCCCAATTTTCAATAAGACATAATATTTATAAACTATTAATTATTTATTACTATTCATATTTCATTGTTCAGAGTTCGAGGTATTCAAATATTTTTGGCCATATGTTACTAAACTGTGCCAAATTTGTTGTGGTCCACCAAGTTGAACTCTGTAATTTTCTGGGTCTATCCGAGTCTACCTATATAATGAAATATTTGTAGGTACCTGCCGTACCTACCTAGGTAATAAAATAAATATTGTAAACTATAGGAAATAATATCGATGCTAATACCTATATTAATATTTAATATCTAATCCTATAAACAAGATAGGGATTCAGTGATGCAACTATAAACTCTTAGGGGCCCGTATGCAAGAACTTATTTTGAGGCCCCAGATTAATATTATTATTGTTATTTTGAAAATATTATAAGGAAGTTAAAGTTAGGTAATTTATTAGTTATCACTTTTTATTAACCGTCCCGACAATTAACAATTCAATATCAACGTTATTTACCTACTCTATTAATGTAAAATTAAAATAAGTAATTGAAAAAATAGGTCATACAACTTTTTCTAGCACTATTGGTAATTATATTGTGTTATTACTATTAGGAGGACGTGATACCCGCATGTGTTATCTCCGTCTTACAAGTGCGTAAGAAAATTTTACACTCGGCAGAACACGTGTAACTCTGTTAGTTTAAAAATTAGAGTGAATTGACCTCTTATAAAATCTAAAGGTAAGATTATTATCTAGTTCACCTCGTGGACTTTTTATTATATTTTACTTTTAAAACAAATTATGAGTATTTTAAGATTACAAACAATTTTCAATTTTCAAATACTCATAACTCACTTTAAAATTAAAATATAATAAAAAGTCCACGAGGTGGACTAGGTTATAATCTTACCTTTAGATTTTATAAGAGGTCAATTCACTCTAATTTTTAAACTAACAGAGTTACACGTATTCTGCCGAGCGTAAAATTTGCTATGTTACACACCTGTAAGACGGAGACAACACAAGCGGGTATCACGTCCTCTTAGTAATTCATTTTAATATTAATATTACAGAGGGTCAGTTTAATTTTTGACGAGAACATTGCATTTATTGTATTAATTATTATAATAGGTAGTCTATAGTTCTATCATATTTTAATATTGTTGGTCATTTTTAAATCACCTTCCTTAGAAAAGTGTGAATAGGTTTGTGATACAACTAAATAATACCTTTTAAAATTTTTTTTTTATGGTATGTAAGTTTTTTTTTTCAATCTGTTTCAAAAATAAGAACAATAAGAACAAATGATAGTATAAGCTAAAATAAAATAAAATAAAAATAAAAGGGCAGATTTGACAGATTAAACAATTAATACCTACTTTTAAGTTAAAATGAAAGAATAATTACAAATATTTTGAGATAATTGTTAACACTATGTTTAGGTACCCTATCAATGAATTGTCTTTTACATTTGGTAGAAAAATTCAATTACTTTTCTGAATTTAAAATAAGTTTGTATTGCAATCTACTAGTCTTATTTCAGTTATCTTACTTCATTATATAGCTGGCTTTTTCTTTTTTACAATTTCCTATACCTAGTTAATTTCATACTTTTATTAGTAAGTATTAAAATAATGATGATAAAATACAATATCTTTACATACAGTTAAAAACATTCCTACAAATTATATAATATAAATATTTTTTAATATTCACTGTTTGTTAGTATACAGTAAAAATTGTTTATAATGATGTTCAAGGGACCAGTAAAAATAATAACTGATAGTCAACATGTATGTATATAAAAAAAAAAGTTTTAGGTATATATCAAAATCAGTAACTATAACCATAAGTACATTGTATTGTATTTAAATTTTAAATCAAAAAAAATTTAAGTAATACTCTAATTATATATATTATTTAAAAGTAAAGCATATTTTTATAACATTATTATTTAATCTGTCTTTATTGTTTGTAAAATATTTATTTTTATATAAATTGTGTTGTATTTTTGCTTACACTGTTGCAAAGTTTGTTTTTCTGTGGTCATTATAAATAGACTATTAATCGAAATTCAACAAAAATTAGCATTTTTACATACCTATAAATTTTGAGTTGAGTCTAAATCTTTAATTTTTATTTTCTAACTAGGTACACCATTATACCTAGTATCATTATACATTTTTTTCTACTGTACGTTATAACAAATAAATAATATTTATAAGTGCACTTACATAGTTATTGAATCTTATGAAGGCTTAATATAATAATTTATTTAAATATATTATGTACCTAAATATTAAGTTTTTTTTTTTCAGATGTCAAGTTTTGATAAAAGTGAAAGGCAGATGAAAAACAGTGATAATAATATTAGTATAAATATAAAGGAACACATAAAACACGGTCATCATAGGGCAAAGTACACATTTACTCATGATCCAGTAAGTCTAAAACTATAGCAAATTTTGAATCGTCAAAAATTGTAATAAAATAAAATATTTGTTTTTTATAAATAATTAATTTAAATGTGTAAAATCTACAAATGTGTTTATGACAACTTAGTATAGTACAAATATTTGCTTTTATAAACAATTCAAACATTAACACAATATTTTTATAATAATATTACTTCTAATATTTTTGCAGGTCTTAAAATCAGTAAGTAAAAACTAATAAATAATGGTACCAGATAGTAATTATATATTATATAGCTTAACTATAAGGTATAACTTAATGTAGTACAAATGCATAAGGTTTTATTACTGCTCATTAATAAATAATAGTTGGTACAGTTTTAAAAACCACCTGTTAGTAATGGCAAAAAAAATTATAATTATGTTTACTTTAATGAACAACCAATAATAAATGCACGGTTTTTAATTCTTGAAAAAACTTAAATTTTACTTTCAGACTGATATAATTGATCAAAATATCGAAAAATATAATGGTATTGATCATATAAAAGCTCTACATGCGTACTTGGAAGAAATGAATTTAGGGGAAGTTGAATTTACCGTTTTTAAATGTAAATCAAAATCAAATATACCTGCTCATTATGCCAATATTAAGGTAATTTAGTGAAGTTTTCTATCATTAAACTTTTGTGTAAAAATATAAATGTATATTACATAATACAATATAGTAAACAGGTTTTGGTTCCTCACTTGTTGTATAATGTGAATATAGAACTTTCCCCCTCTTCCCAAATGGAACAATTCCACCCTGGACATAAAAGTAAAATGGTTTAATATACTTAATTGATACTTAAATATTTCAATCAGTTGTGATACATCTTCAACAACTGTTTTTATTGTTTTTAGATTTATAATATACAATTCCAACCCATTTTAAGAAGTTTTTTTTTTTAATATAATATTCAAAATTATTTGACATACATTTTTCACCATCTCTCTTAGTTCTTATTTATGTCATTATTATATGCACAAGAACAAACAGTTAAACGTGCCCAGCACAATATCGCAAACTATAAAACAGTATCAACAATACTTAACATAATTTCATTATTATCAATCTACCTCTTAAATTTTGTAAAAATGATTGCCTATCATATATTTTCCTATTTAACAACCAATTATTATGTACACAAATACCATATAATTGTATGGGTTTATTATGTTATACTTGTCATGGATTAAAATTACTATAATATAGGTACTTGCATTAAAATAATATGATATATTATGTATGCAGAAATCATTTGGTACTTAAATAAAGTTAGTAACATTTTAAACCATAGAACTTATTTGATTATTTTAAAAAAGTAAAATATTCAACTATATATTATCTTATAATTTTGTTTATACTGTGTGTTTCAACCTGGGGACGACCTGAACTGTATGTGTGGTTTGGTCATTTATTAGGCAGAATTTTTTTTAGGAACTTTAGTTCTGCCATAATTAATAATATGTTCACATAAAAATATTAAATTCATTATTCAAATGGTATATTACCTACTTGTATTTTGTTTTGAAAGTAAACAATAATTTTTGGATTTTAGCTCGGTAATGTGTCTCTTGCTAGTTCATTCCCAGAAAAATATTCCCTACCTGAAGTGGCTGAACAGGTAGCTGCACGTAATGCATTGGCTGTACTGAAGAAGACTCATAGTTATAAAAATATTCCCTTCACTAAAGATATTTCTATTGTTGCTGAAAGATTGGAAAAGGTCTGATTTGTAATTTGTAATTGTAATATTTTTAATTTGTATTAATTGTGATTACTTACAGGAGTTAAAAAAAAATTATGCTGGACTTTTCTGTGATAAAGTGGAAAATATTTATAAAGAAGTATATAGTGAGCAATTGCCTTCCGATTGGTTAGTTCTACTCGGTCAGTTAACAACAAATATTGTAATTGAAAATCTACCTCATCAGAACAAATCAATTTTATACTATGATGCTTCTCCCGTATGTACACTAAAAAAAATATAATTTAAAACTCTTAATTTTATATAATATTTACTGACTGTTTAAAGGCTGATAAAAAAAAACCTACAGAGCTTTTGGATACTTCTGTGACTGATTCTTTTGAGAACTTACCTATTATGAAACTAGTTGATAAAACTGAAAGAAGTGTAACTGTGGCTAGTGTAGACAGTAATTACACATTTTGGGTTCTTTTTGTTCATGACAGTATTAATGTAATTATAAGTTATTTCATTTTTTAACATAATAATATTTTACTTTAATAGAAATATTTTTTATAGGACGATTATGACACTTTATTTAAATTAATGAACCTACCAAGTGAATCAAAACATTTTATTAAAATGTTTAGCATTGATATTTCTGATGTTTATGCAGTTAAAATACAAGAAGAATGGTATAGGTTTCAAGTCATTAAAATTGAAGATGATAGTGTTACTGGCATTTTTATTGATTTGGGCATAGAGTGGAGTGTTACCAAAAGTAATGTTATGTTTTTGCCTCCAAAATTTCTAAAAGTATCTTCGCAAGTGAGTTCACAAATTAATATTGTTAGTAACCAATTATTTACAACTAATACTGTATTAATATGTTCTCAGGCTATTAAATGTGCTTTAACATCTCTGTTTTTTGCACCTTACTTTCAAGTTGCTAATACGCTGTTTCATAAAATGTTATTTGGAAAAGAATTTACTTTAGTACCAGATAATATTGAATGTGATGTTCCAATGGTAACACTGTATGATGGAAAGTGTAATATGAATAATGTGATTAGTAAAGCCATTATAGAAAAAACCAATTTTAATAAAGTATTACAACATTTTACCTCATATAATTTAAATTAATTATATGTATAATAACTGGTTAATATATATTTTAAATTATCATATATAAAAAGGTTTTAAATGACTGGTAATAAAACATGTATAAACTAGGTGTAGCAAAAAATATAAATTTTGAGGAAAGACTCCAATGATACATCATGTAAAAATTATAAAAAAAAAAGCATGTTTTCTATATTTAGAAGGAAAAAACTTAATATTTTTGTAGTTGCATATAAATGGTCAATATTTTTAAATATTATATTTATACTGATATACAATAACTACAGACATAATGGATAAGAAAATTATTGTTATTATGTTATAAAAATTATAAGTTGTCGTGTGCTGTGTGGAATACTGCATGATTTAATTGGGATGTTTTTTACTCTTTAATTTTAAAACTGATTTAATTATTAAACTTTAATCTTTTAATAGCATATGTATGTCTTACAGTTTGATATTTTTGAAAATACCTCTCAAAAAAAAAAAAAAAATAGTCACATAAAACTACATTTAACAAAAGACAAAATATTTTAATTTCATAAATATCAATATTTTCATTAAGTAATAAAAAAAAATATCTTTAGATTTGAGATAACTAATTTACTACTACAACTGTAAAGATGTCATTTTTTTTTTTAATTACATATTGGCATTTTAATGTGTTACTTATTATATTGTGACTTAATATTTTTATTATATTTGAAAACATCTTACATATTAAAATCTTTTGTACTGTGTTATTTTTCACACATTTGTTAAGAAAATGTGTTAATTTCATATTTGAACATACTATTATAATAAAGTATATTATATATCTATAGAATGATTTATTGAAATGTTATATATTTTTATTTGATAAGTAAGATATTTGAAATATTATTTAAGTAATCTATCGGTAGGTCGTAGGTATATAATATTTATTATTTTTTTATTTATATAATTAGCTCCTTTAAAATTCAACTACTAATATTTGAATATAATAAGTAAATCGCTATAAATATTTATTTAAAACACAAGTAAAATACATAATATTAAAATAATGTGTATAGTCTCATAATATTTATACTAAGTTGTGTAACTTTTATGAGTGCACTACATTGAATTATTTGACTAAAAATCATTCAAGAATAAAGAAAATATTTTCTTATTTTCATTACATTATTATTAATTTATTTTTTTAAACAATTTCTTCTAGATTGATGAAAAATGTGAAAGAGCTAGTCTCACTTATGTCGCTGATGGTTATGTATATTTACATCCACCAAATGAGACATTGACAATAATGGAATCTATACTGGATTCTATTTCAGTGACTCGGCCTCTTGACAAATTATATTCCAAAAATAGCATTTCGCCTCATAAGTTATATCTTGTTAAATGCCCAGATCTTGATTTGTGGAGCAGAGCAGTAATCCACGATTTCATATTTACTGATCAAAAGGTTAGTTATTTTTATCCAGTGTAATATTGATATGCATTTATGTATTTGTCTGTGTTTATAGTTCAAAGTATACTTCATTGACTATGGTAACTATGGTTATATTGATCAAGATAAATTTATCGATTTGCAGTCATTTGATTTATTATTATCTTCAATTGGCCCTCAGGTAATAACTTGCCCAATTTAATATTTCAATAAATTGATTTTATTTTACCGCATACCACTGTTCAACAATATTTTTAAGTACCTATATCTTATCATTTATTTTATGTAAGATTTTTTTTACAAAAATAGTTTTTTGTACTTAATGCAGAATTTTATTTTAAAATATTAACTACTTTTACCATTTTATAGGCTTTGAAAGTGTCGTTTCATTTATTCCCACCAGAGAATCTTATAGATAAATCTCGATCCAGAGCATTGCATGAAATGATCACTGAAAAATATTTGGATGTATTTGTAATTTCGACTGATAGTGATGGTATTCAAGTAGTTGAAATATTTGATGCTGATGATAAAAATCCTAATCGATTGTCTTTTAATACCCAATTATATCAAAGGTAAATTAAATATTATATTATTTATCATTATGATAAAAAAGCTAGTTCTTGATGACGTTATTATTGTTTTTAATATTTTATAAGGCTAATACTTATTATGGATGCTAATTATAACGGATAATCTTTAGCCATAAAATTCCATAATTATTATTTCACAATTTTTTTTTTTTCATTACCTACCTAATTTGCATGAAATTTGTTTTTATGCATATTTAGTGCATGACTATTAACTTTTGTACAAAAAAAAAAATTTTATTTGTTTTGATTATATAGGCTTCTTGAACTGTATTACTATTTACAACTGATTGCATTAAATTATTTAATTATTAGTTATTACTTTTGGGGAAAATGTATTGTAAATTAATAATTTTTTGCTTTTTAAAATATTTATTAGTGATAGAATTTCAAATAATTGAATTGAATATGTTTTGATATTAACTTTAAATTATATAGGTAATATTTAATTTATGATAATCATAGTAGTGATAAATTTACAGTTTATTCATATTTAATATTATTAAGGGGATTCGATACCGTGGTTTCCTGTCTTTGTCTAACAAACGCTCAACATATGAATTCAGACGTGTTTTTTGGCAAACGTACCGATTGATACAGTGAAGCGATAAGAATTCTGAAAACAGATATGAATTTGTCGTCAAGTCTTCTTGAGATCGGCCAGTCAACATTTTTGATTTTTTGATTTAAACTTCTCCAAAAATTGTTTAATTACTCTTTAGTTATACATTAATTTTAGGATTTTGGGGTGTAATATAAAATATGTGGACTGACCGATCTCAAGTAGACCTTACGACAAATTCAAATCTGTTTTCAGAATTCTTATCGCTTCACTATATCAATCGGTACATTTGCCAAAAAACACGTCTGAATTTATATGTTGCGCGTGTGTTAGACAAAGATAGGAAATCACGGTATCGAATCCCCTTAAATCAAGTGATCGATAATGAAAAGATAAGAAAAAGTACACTTGCAAGAATTTTAATTTAACTTTTGTAATGACCACCTTCGACTGGCAACGGTTCTTAAATTTTAATGTAGGATAAAATGTAATTGATAAAAGGTCTGTAATGTCAACATTGCTAGAAAACTTCAGACGACAATTTTTCAATTAAAATATGTGTGTATACCAATATTTAATTCATTTTTTTTTTTCAGTGTTTAGTTGAACTGTTAAAGAAACGTTTTTACAGAATTTACATTTAAGACTTACTCATAAATCATAAGTGAAGTATTTATTAATTTGTCAACTAAATATTTTAATATTTTAAAAGTTTTCATAGTTATTTTTATATTGATATGTAATAGTTTTTTTTTTCCATTTATATAAATATTTTTAAAAAGTATTAAACTTGAATACAAAAAATAAAGAAACCACACATTTATTTAAAACAATTTGTTTTGTATACTTTATCAATAAAAATATACATAATGTTTTTTTACTGATTAAACTAATGAGGTAACTCATTAGGCGAGTGCAAAATTGTAGGGACCAGTAAAATTAAATGTCTACTTAAAGTGATCAAAAAAATTAATTCACTTGACGTATGAAATAACCATGTCATCGATTACTCAAAACAGAAATCTTTTATTTACTCTGACAGTGACAAATATAAAGAATAAAATAAATATTGAAATCGTCATTATACGAGTCTGGCAACTGCTCGTTATTGTCTATTGAGGCAACTCCCATGTTATCACTTATCAGAAGAGTTCTGGCAACCTACCAATAACATTTAAGTTGGTGGACAATTAATATTTAACTATTCCAATATTTTTTGAATATGTGTTAGCATTCCTAATATAATGTTACTAAGGTATTTTTAAAAAAAATATAGCCCTAGATTTACAGTGGGCGGCATAGTAATTTTTTAAATCCGGAGTGAAGTGATGTATTCATTTTAAAATAATGTGTCTATTTTATGCGAATACCTACACAATAATGAATAAGTAGACAAATAACTTCCTTTTTAATTTCTAGTGCGATTTCTGGTAAACAACTGTATCTTGTTTGTTCTTTTGATAAGTCAAAATTAAAATTCTTAGTATTCAGAATGAATAAGCTGGACATTATACGAAAATAAATTTGTATTTTTAACTATTTTATTTATAGTTATGCAAACAAGAATATATTATATTTGAATTATTCACTGTGTATTGACATGAGTGTGCGCTCGCAAGTATTGCAGCCGGTGGAGTTGCCCGACACGGCGTGGCAGCGATTTTCGGAAACGCTTAAACACGCTATTTTTATCATGTTCATTTGCTACTCAGTATTCAACTTAGACATAGCTCAAAAATGTACATGTCATATGAATAATTCTTAAATTTTAATGCTCAAAACATGATACCTTCTTCTAACTTGAAAACAAATAACAATTTTTCAAAAAATATGAGTTATTTTCTATCCCTGATAAATTTTCAAGATATTTGATTGTAATAATTGAGCTATTTATAGGTATTCATTTTTTTTAATAGCTAAAAAATACTATAGTAGTGCAATAAAAAATATCATTGACTGACTATTGTAATAAAATATATTCAGTGATATTGGTGACGGGCAGAATCGTTTTTCATTAACAAATGAAACATCCATTACAGACTTACAGTGATCCACTCGACAAGAAGATACCTACCGTAACGCAGAGCAGTACGCACTTACCCACCTTTTTCTAAGGATCTGATCTTTTCAACACATTTATGTCGAAATCTCGCATATATTTAAATATGAATATTATATAATTATGTTATACGTGATTTTTATACCCTCCGCAGCCCCCTTAACTTCAAACTTATAAGTCCATTCTGACGTATCTACCTACCGTAGAATGGTGTAAATAGGTTCGTGCTTATAAGTAGCTTAAAATTAATATAAATATTTTGCATACTTCCATGACAAAAAATGTAAGTCTTATATTATTAATGTTTAAATCGCAACAAAATTACTACCTACCTATAATAAAGATCATTCATTTTCGTCAAAATATGAACTTAAAACAAAACAAATGATGCCCATTTATTTTTGATATTTTTAAATTACTGCAAAACAGCAATGAACCTCAAGATTTTACTAAAATTCAAAGCAAGAACCTCTGAATTTTACTTTCTATAACACGTATTTTCTATAGTTTTATTTAAATATTAGAATTGTGTACATATTAGGTAGGTACCTATTATAAATTATTTCCTTCTACAAAATATATTTTGTTTAGAGTAAGTGTGGTAGCGAAGCCTCTGGACTAACGGGAACAGTCCGGAGTGGTGGGTGACTATGGAGACTGGAGAAAGTATTGAAAAAAACCATGCGCAAAGGTTTTTGTTTTAAATCTAATCCTTCGTTCTGTTTCATGCTCCGCCAGTGGCGGACTGGACGACCGGGATACCGGGAAATTTCTCGATGGGCCGCTGCTCGTATAAAATATATATTTATTAATATTATTTTTGTGAAATTATAAATTCAATTATATTTAATAAGTAAGTAATAGGTATTAGTAAACATAATAATAGGTAGCATGCGAAAGATCATTTTCCCTACTAAACATAATTAAATCTCGTCTGAGAAATTCAATGGGTGAAGAAAAATTTGACGCATTTATGATGACGGGAGCCGAAAAAAATGTTTTATTTAGTATTGATAATGGTGATATCATTAATATATTAAAAACTTATAGTGGTTTATTAAATAAAAAACTTACTTATTAAAATCAAATTGATTGTAGTTTAAATTATATACATAACAATTACTTGAGTATATAACAAATTTGCAACAGTTATTTTATTACGTTTTACATCGATTAATCAAAATATTTAAAAATTTAAAAGCTAAATTGTGTTTATAAAAAAAAATATCTATATTATAATATAAAGGGCCGTTAGTGTACTGAGGGCCTCTATAAAGTTATGATTTTCCCGGGCTGTTTTCTTCTCTCAGTCCGCCACTGGGCTCCGCTACTGATCAGCCCACGTGGATAGGGCAGGATTTACCCTACTCATTTAAAGGCTAATATCTCGTTGTTAATTGAATTCACCGCAGGCCGTAACTACTGGTGTCCCACCACACTATCAGTATTTAATTAAACATGCAGTATTTAAATATACACGCGTATGTATATATATATTATATAAACGTATATTCACTATTATGTATTTATATATTATGTAGCATAAAATGTGCTATCGGCCCATCTCGGGGACGCTGCGGGTTGAGTTTTTATTACGCGGGAAAAAGGAAAGGAAATCCTTCACCTAAATGTAGATTAGTTGAAAACAACGGCTGCTGCGTTATCGTCACTAATCTTCTTGTGCAGGCTTGGTGCCTAGGTCGTCGGTCGCAATTATTTTTCTTCTTCGCTTTCACCACTTCTATCTACTCTTCTGTGTGTGTGTGTGTGTGTGTGTGTGTGTGGCAGTGAACTACTGCAACATGAATTAAAGTAGTGTACGATTTATAATAGCGGCCTTGTGAAACTAATTTCAGACGAAGGGAAATAAAATATTAGCCATTATTATGAAATAAGAAAATAACATACCTATTTTATTTTAAGTATTTTTATTATTATATTAAGTAACTTTCAATTAAAATATAGCTGGAGCGTGAATAAAAATATTGGTAGGTACTTACAACCAAGAAAAAAAACGAAGACTAATAAAACTCATTTACCTATCTTTATTAGTTTCTTATCTGTTTAAAGTAAAAGCCAACAAATGCTAATAATATATCTCACGACCCGTGTAATAAATATATACCTATAAAGTCGTATAATATGTATTACATAGGCGTCTAAAATAAATCACGCTTAGATTTTTCATTGTGATAAGATGATTTTCGCCAACACAGTGAACTATTTTTATATGCAATAAAGTATTTTTAAATATCACTAATAATATATCAGCCCCCCTTGCACTAAAATTATGGCAAATTTTCGGTATGGCTGATACTTTATATTAATTACAAAAAAAATGAATGAAGACTGGTCAAAATAAAAACCAAAATCTATATGAATATAAGCAACATACTACTCACTTATTCATTCGTAAATATAACTATACAAAACGTACGAACTTGGAATGTGGAATAATTCTATGTTCTTCCAATGATCTAGATACGCAATAACAAAGGGTTTTCCAATATTCGCATTTTAAAGAGGTGGTCAAACAGGAATCTTGAGTCACAGTGGAAATTGAAATTTATTTTTTGTCTATAAATGTTTGCTATTGGTTGCATATTATAATATTAAAAGTAGAAACTAGTATTACTTTTTTTTTTGTTTAGGTATATATTTTTGTCATTGGTTACTCGGGCAGATCAAGTATAAGGGCATGTATCAAATTGTCACGCTTATGGCCTCGAATAAAGAAACTATATCTTAAAACCAAATGTATGTGTGTATAGGCGTGTTGCTTATATGCTCAAAAACTACTCAATTGTTTTTGACGAAAATCTCTGTTTTTTTAGAGAATATGCAGTTTAAAGTTTAAACCAAGTAAAAAAACATACAAAGTGCCTAAATCCAATCCGCGGTTATCGACATACACGCCGATTTCTCTATGAACTGAGATAGGTACCTACTCTCAAACCGAGATAAACCTATTAAATGTATATACTATATAGGATTCACCAAAAAAAAAAAACTGCGTAGGGATGAAGCCGAGATATTCAACTACCTAATTAGGTACTTATATTATCATACTGAATTATTATAGGTGAGTAGTAAGTAGGTACCTAAGTTTTGTTGGGATCCGTTGAATCAATAGAAACATGAGTAGTTACATAATAGTATTTGACATTCGATACTTCGATGTTATTTAAATTTGAAATATATAAAAAAAACGGACGTTCGCATATTTTGTACACATATTAATATATAATTTATAGATATTATTAGGTACATATTATATAATAATATGTGTTGTATTGACGTATTGTACGTGTGTCGTGTGGACATTTTGATCGCAGTGTTCAATTTTCAATCTATAAAAAGCAAGCGGTCCACAAGCTTTTGGTGCACTTTATGGATGTAAAGGTACAACTTATACTAGTGCAGTCTGGCCCACTGCCCCCCCCCCATGGCTACGCCACTGACCTGTTAAGCTTAACGAATACAGGCAGAAAAACTCTTCGCAAGCTATTAAGCGTGTCCATCCTCGTGTAACCTCGTTTCTCGTACACTTGCAAAATTATAATTTGTATGTCATTGTACTCAAAGTAAAACTAGTACAAGACGCACAATATCGCAGAAATAGTATAATCAATTAATAATAAATGCACTACGGACTGGTACCTCCCTACACACGCCACTCAGCAGTCAGCACAATATAATATTTGGAGTAAACTTGAGTTTGGGAGCTCCGAGCGTATATTATCATTATTATTTTAACGACTGCCGCGCGCAGTTTCCGACGTGTATTTTTGGCTTAAGTCAATTCTCCGTATAGATACGCAATGCGTGTATGTATGCAAATTATTTGGATTAAAATTCAAACCTCGATTCCCTGAGTCATTTAAGTTTGGGCCCGGTGGCTCGCCCCCCCCCCCCGCGCCACGTGGTTGGTTCATCGCAGGATTCGGAACCGACTCGAAAACGAAAGATTCACAGCCTCAAAGTCATTATTACGCGGTAAAGTCGCGGGGTGGGGTGCAAGGTGGATGGGTGGCGCAGGGACAGGGTTGACGCATGGGATGGGTGGTGAACGTGGGTGAGGCTCGGCGGTATTAAACCGAAGTGTCGCGTGCTCGCGATGGCGGATACTGGTGGGGGAGGGGAAGGGTACCGTTTAAAACCGTCGCGTGCATTGTCGTACCCACCTATATATAATATTATTATGTACATATACGTATATATATTTATTATTATATAGCTGCCGTGCAGGTCCTCCTCGCCGGTGCGTCGGGTTTCGCCGCCACCGCCGCCGCTGATATTCGCCCGATGAATATTAATTTCGCGGTGTTAATTCGCCTCACCGTTTATATGGCTTTGTTTGCCACGGTGGGGAATCGTATATATACATAATATTATTATATACCTTTTGAGGCTGCGGTCGCGTTAAAAACGTGATCGCTGTTAGGTAAGGCGGCGGCGAGGGTTTTTCGCATTTGAATAAAACGATTGCCTCTTGCGAGACTTGTATAATATTATTATACGCGTTTGTGTCCGTGTCTTCTATCCTCACCACCACCCCCGTCGCGCATCGTCGTTCGTCATTATTATTCCCAGCGGCGGCGGCGGCGGTTTTTTTTTCGGCACAATATAAATAACATCCGCCCGGCAGATGCCGCGTAGGTAATCGTGAAAGACCGCCGTCGTTTCGAAACCAGTGATATTTTACTTTATAATATTATGTACAATTTGCGTCGTTACTCACGAGATATTATTAGAAAAATTATTTTTTTTTTCTCTTTTTTCTTGCGAGCGAAAATTTGTAAAATTCGTCTCACGTCTACGTCGTAATAATAGGTGTAATCATAGTATTATTTAACATTTAACTACCTATAATTATAAATAGGCCTCATTCTAAATATAGACAATAGGAAATACCAAAACTGTTACAACGATGCAACAGCAGTCATAATTCATAGGCACAAATATCGTACAATGTTATATAATATATTATATCAAAATAATAATAATTTTTCGAATGTCGATTTATAATATTCGTCTGTTTACTGTTTAGTACATTGGACATATTATGTAGTAGTCTACTACGTAGCCACTCTCTTGCCAGTCATCACCCACTAACCTGCCCAGAGTCAGATCGGACTCTATATTATATTATTATTATAGACTATAGTCAGTAATGACGCACTAATTTTTTTAATTTTAAAGTTTTTCTGACATTTATCATCTAAACTTAGATTTATCATTTACAGAATTATAATTTTTGAAGTTTGTGTATATCAGATGACAATATTATAATAAGTAAGAACTATAGATTTACAGTACAATAACAATTGTTACATTACAATAACAATTTTCAGTATACATTCTTTTACTTTTGGAAATGGAAAAAAATTCTTAAAATATCACATTTACGTCTGACCCAAATGGCGAAGCATGGCGAGAGGACAGAGGCTAGCCCACCCCCAAACGGTCAAACTCAACTTACTTCCTATAAGCTCCCTTATTCTTCAATTGAAACTATTGTAGGTACTAATAATTCAATAAATGGTTACGATATCCCATATCCGTATATTTCTATTCAATTTTTTCTAATCAACTATAATTAATACACATATCTCATAGAATTAAATAATAAAGGGATAAATTTAATAATATTATTTTTACGTCATACGTCTATAATCAAAAATGTAAGGGGTAAACATTTGTGTGATAAATGACTGTCTAAAAATAAAGGTCCAACCCAGATCTCCTGTCTAGGTCTGTGTGACTGCCCGAGCCGAGGACATAATACAATAAAGATTATAGAATTCGAATTAAAATTGAATAGGTGATTGTAACAATAATAAGTTTTACTCGATGTACCCCATAATTGTGCCTGAATTGTGCGTTTAGTCAAAAGTCAGAACTCAGATACTTGGTTGTCCATATTATTTAATTTCAAAATACTGACTGTTGCCATAAGTGGTACGTATATAATCGGTTAGTACCGAATAGGTTCCCGAGCCCCAACCCCACGTGCCGAATTGGTTCCCTTTTAAAAAAGGTATTTACTATTTTATTAAGGTAAGCTGAATTGGTTCCTGTTTAATCACGTACATCATTTTCCTTCTCAATGTACAGGCTTAGGACTGTCAACTTTAAAGTAAGCTTGGTTGAAAAGGTGCTTTAATGTGAAAAAAAAAGATAATATATAAAATTTAAAATCGTTGATTTGAAAGTCAATACTTAGGTTAGGTGTACAAAATACAAATAATAAAATATAATAAATACAATTCAAATACGTTGATTTGCAAATTAGAAGGTAATTTTCTTTAAATATTCAATTCGCGTAAGGTTCTCATTAATGTGTTCAGTCATACAATTTTCCAAATGTTTGTTATTTCTTTCCTGTTTGCTAGTAAGTTTCTTTGTATCATTACTTTGAAATGTAATATAATTTAATGTCTGAATACTGTTTAAAATCTCCATAAAATAAAATAAATCAACAACTTCGTTCCCTTTTCACTAAACATAAACTGCACGATAACGAAAAATTAAAATACAATGGATGGTTAAGCGAAAACTAATTTATATAGGTTATAATATAGGTACGAGAATAAATGACGATGTGTTAGTCGAGACTGTACAGTGCTCACTAACATTACATAATATTATTGTCATACGTACATGGTACATAGGACATAAACGATAGGTTAGGTCATACAGCAATATAAATACCTATTACCTACGTAGGTATATCTCAAATTGTAACTATTTTACAAATAGTTGTATAACCAATTTGGCTACTCCCATATAATCAATTAATATATTATAGGCATATAGATAAAAGTATTAAGTATGAATAAAAATATAAAATATAATACTATAATAGAAATAAATGAAAACAAAATTCAGCAAAGAGACGGTACCTATTTTCTTATTCGCACGTTTTTCTATTTGGAGCATGGTAAGTGATAAGGGTCATAAATCATAATTGTACACACGGAGATGGCCAAGTGGGTCCACCCTGCGAGTTGTACCATACTTTTTATAGATTTCGACTTAGATCATAAAATATAGTATTTTTTATTTTTTATTTCACGGAACCTTAATAATAACTACCAAATTGAATACCCAGAAAAATTAAATTAAATTATAGATGAATGATATTACCTATAACGGAGGTGCTGGTCTATCTATTATATTATGTTATTTTATGATGTTTCCCGTCACATATTATCTTTTAATCCCACTATGGCTTAGCAAAGGACATATTTTTTTATGAATGAATATATTTATACAGTAAGTATTTTAAATAAACTGAATTAATTGTTTTCAAGTATCATTGGCTTGACCAACTCTGCCACAATGGACTGCACACACCTATGTGATAAGGACAACATTTGAAATTCGTCGTCATCTTTGTAGAATTATGTTTTATTTTTTATTACGTTTTTGCTTTTTTACTTTTGCCACCGCGCCCAAGATTTTATATTCATAGCGAGGGTAGTTATTATTTTTCGGCGTGTGTTTCGTTCTCGAAAACGACGTGTGCATATTATCATAATTTATAATATACCTTTCCAACCTAACCTATCGTACTGCGTTTCGTCATCGACCACAAAATAATATTCATTCACTGCATTTCATCCACATTCACAATATACAACACACATTCTGACCTATTTTTATATTACTTATTCATATTAGAATTTCTAATTATTCAAATTATTATTTTGGGCGAACTGCTATTTTAATTACTGAAAAAATGTGGATGTTTATATAATATTATATCGGGAAAATATTATTATCACCAAATCTTTATTTAGCATCAGGTGACAAAACCATTAAAATTTGAGGAATAATAGATACCTATAATAGTAGTTATGGCATACGATATGCCACATACCTGCAGAATATTATTCATCGTTCCACTTCCACTGCTCGTAGATACGATAAAACTAGGTATCTACTCTAAAAAGTAAAACAAGTTTATATTTTTAGAATGATACTATATATTATATTTACATTATCCAATTTGTTTTCATATTATTTACTATGTTGTCCTGGCTCAATGTGTATTAGTATTTAGACAGGTAATGACGGTATAGTAATAGTCGAGACTCATCAACAGTTTTTGTGTTAAATTAACTGACATGTTTAGGCGGTGGCGATTGTATAATTCGTACACACCACACACACACACAAAACGTTGAATAGGTAAATTGTTGCAATACGAAACGCGCTGTGGTAATAAATACTAAAATTATTGTAATAATATGGTATTGTCGTATTGATATAAATCGTCGAATCGACTGGAGTTGACTATACGCAATTTATTATATTATTAGCCATTAGGTATAATAAATGCCAATATTTTTAAAATTAAAAACTGTAAACAAAACTCTGAAGTGTTCTGATGTTGATCACAATCCGGTTGGAAACGTGTTTCCCAGCTGATGTGAATCTGTCCTGACGAATTCTAATCTAGAATTTAAGGTCAACTTATTTTTAAAAAATTATGTTTTAATTAGTTGGCTTAGTAAATTTCAGTTAATAAAGATAATATAAATATTAATAAATATTATTAAATAATACATTTAAGAAACAATTATTGAAAACTTAACATTTAGGTTTTACGTTCTATTTTTTAATCTATTTATAACGAATTATTTTTTTGTATTGTTATTTAAAGCATTGGGGCAATTGGCAAACCATTGTGTGGTATGCATCTTGTCGACTCCGTACACCGCGAGGCGTTAAATATCACACAATACACAAAAGAGCAGTTATAATTGTTGGCGGGATATTTTAAAACAAAGTAGGTAACCAGTCGTTGTTTAATCTAATTTTTGTATCACAAAAATACCAAATTCATACATTTACGATTTACACATAGTTGTAAGAAAACAAGTTGTACCTTAGAAGACCAGCTATCCCTATTATCGGGCATCGGCTGGAGGCACAGTCAGAAATCGCACGTTCGTTTGGCCACAAAAACTCTAATATGAAATCAGTCATAATAAGAGCTTCTACAACTACTATATTTCATGATTTTATAATAGTTTATAATATTCAATTTTAATACGCCTGTGTTAAGCACAGTTTATATTTGTTATTGATATGCCATGTACCTACCAATGTATTAGTTGATAATAATATTAAGATAAAGTTGGGGTACAATAATGTGATAAAAGTGCTGTGTGCATCGATAAAACGAAACGGGGATGAGCACGATTGGTGAATCATCCTGTATAATGTAATTATTATCAACTATCATATTATTTGGAAGACATTTATAATCGTAATATGTCTACGACGAGAAACCGATCGAATCTGCAAAATTATTGTCGTCCACAGCTACTTGCACTCCACGCCTTTTCCACCATCCCATACATATATACTCGAATGCTATATTCGCTCTATATAATATTTATTTTCACCCAGACACGAGACACTATATTTTGCGATGACATCGTCGCCGCCGTCGCTACCGGACTTTATCGTTGCGTGTGTATACAATATTATGATTTATCGGCTCCTTTTGCCACGGCCCTTCACCCCATAAATCATTCCATTTTCATAGTCCCCGTGTAATATAATATAATTATGTAGGTCTACACACTATACAAAACCTGATATGTATTAATAATATTTAATTGAGAACCTCAATAACCGTCGATATTGTGGGTACCTACTGAAACAATGTTTAATATTGTGTTATAAAGCGCAAAAAAGAAAACCGTCAGAGTTTGTGTATATATAAGAAAAAACTGGCCGTTACAATGGATTACTTAGGTTTGTAATTTTAAAGGATTAAAAGTTACAACATCCGTCTTAAGTAAGTATATATGGTAAAAGCAGCCCGCAAGTCTAACCAGCAAAAGTGTCTATTTATGAATCGTTAATATTTGATAATAATTATTTAAAACCGACCGCAAAAGTGAGATTTACCATAAGGATTTTTGAAATAGTTGATTTGTAGTCCATTTGGTTTTTAATATTTAGATTTTTCATGAGAAGTCTCCTGTGGCAAAAAAAATTTCAGAGAACCTTTGTATGCTGTAAATTGTTAAGTACCTAAATAATCTATGTATACAAATTATAGTTAATTTAAATCAAAATTCTACTGATTGATAAAATATTGTATGATGTACGCACAACTATGAATTAAGAATTTAAGTGTTCTCAATTGTAGATTCAAAGAGAACAGGTGACAAGGTGAGCTTCGAACAGTTCGAACTATGATTAGGATTAGGATTGGACGAAATTTAAGTATCTAATTAATTACATTTGTGATACTGACTAATGTCTGATTATATTATTATTATAACAAATAAGTACAAGAATAAATTATATTATATACTTTTATACTTAAAGTAAAACTATTATAATTCTATTGTAACTCAATACTATTCGTTTATACTTTGATTCATCAATATATTAAAAAAATAAATAAATAGGTTCTTGGCGTATGCTCTCTACAGCAGATTGCGATCTACTAGCGATTACGGGACGCTTATCCTATGCGGTCTACCACGTGATTGCAATGATGGTGTTTAATACACAAACTAAAAGAATAGAAAGTTTGTGGAAGACTCTGAGGTCAGAAATCGAAACGAAATATTTTTGGTAAAACTCCTGATATGCTTCCAAGGTATAATAATATTAATTAATAATATTGTCTTATATTGAAACGTGGTGAAGATACACCAATTTATAAAAGGGAAACAATTAACGCCTATTTAAGGGACATGGCATTAATATTTCAATATTTAATTTTTTCGTTATTAACAATATTTTAAAAAGAATAAAATTTAAAAATGTAGAACGACGTTTGTAACGAGACCACAACGACAGCGCTGTTGATATAATAATTTTTAATAATGTATTAGCTACTTATTTATTATAACTTCGAATGTAATTTATTTCGTCATTAAAAACACTTTCACATCATCCACTTCTAATGAAAATATAATATTATTTAGAATGTTTAGATATTGCTACTGAGTGGCGAAAACGATAGCGCGCATACTGCAGTTGCAATATTGCCAGAGAGCGTATGCGACAAGATAGACAAACATATCATATGCAATATGCTTGTAACAGTTTACAGGAAAAAAGAACGGCATTCACTTGAAAAGTTGCAGGAATGTACAGTACGTATCGCCACAAGACGGATTGAAAAATTTAGGTAGTTGAAAAAATACGATATTTAAGTATGCTTAAAAATTCCGAACTCAGAATTCGGACAAATGCATTGTCATATTTTTTTCAGAATAAAATGGTAGTGAGCGAGATTGGTATAAACTACCCTGTATATCAGACCCAGATACGGAATAAAAACCCAAGTGCGGTAGTGAGATGGAGTGGGTGCCGTGAGGAGTGGGGACGTTGATCCCCGTGTATGAACAATTTTATCTGTTTAACAGGACGCGAATGTCATAAAAATGCGACCCTCGTATTATGTCGAAAGACCTGCGGGCTGCAGTGGACCCGACCGCCGGCCGTACTTATACTATTTGATGTAAATAACACGAGAGCTGTTTTCTTCCGATATATCCATAATAGCGAGTAAAATGTGCCTGTGTCATAACATTATTACGTTCATTCTGTATACCACCCAACAGCTCGGTCCCGTAATAAATCCGCCAATCGCAGCCGTTCACCGTGCACGGTACAGATGACGGTGTTGTACACGTAGTTGCCTATCCAGAACGCCGTGTGATTTGTGTTCACAGAAAATCTTTATTGTTTGTAAAATATGGGTTATAATAGTAATATGCAGATACAATTCTTTATAATTTATTTATAAATTTCAAGAAATATATAAAAAATACCACATTCATTGGGTTTGTCAATATCTAAATGAGCTAATACAGTAATGACTTCTGATGAGTTATCAAGACTGCGTAACGTGCGATCATAATGACTATATTTAAATATAATAATGAGTAATGACTAATATTGAAATTCAATAATAAAAAAAAAAATCGTAAACATTTTTGAATGTATGTATATTTTTTTATTGGGGTTTAAGGCTTCGACAACTGAGGTCATTAGCCTGTGATACTGGGAAGAACTGTAGGTTTTTAACACGTGTGTGGTAAGGATTTCGGCAGAATTTTGAATTGGGCACTCGTAGGTTTCCGCCATGCATGGTTGGGGGATGGCGGTCACTCTCTCCAGACAGTTTCCTGTCCAAAGAGAGGTGCCGCCCGTGTCTTACGTATATTTTATAATATCATACTATGATATTTTCCAAGGTAGCAATAACGTTCGTCATCGACTACTGTAAATTGTTATAAAAACGTCAAACTACCTATAATTTAACAATAATAACAGTTGTACCTATTTCGGCGGCTTTTTCATACGATCTGTGTTGTTAGGGGTTGGCGATGTTTTAAGCAAAATATACGAAGTTAAAATGTATTTTCGACTTGGAAGATGGGGCAACTATAGCATTTAATAATAATTATCATAGCACCATCGAACACTCCGCCGAATCGTTTTGTTCGTATTGTATCGTATCGTATCACGCCCGAAATCATTACGATGTCGTTATTATCGTTTCCGCCTTAATGCCTTACTCGTCCCGCACGAGGAGATCGCGTGCTTGCAACTCGTTATCGTCGCCGACGCCGTTTGTTGGTTTGCAAAGCACGACGGTTATTGTAAACGCGCTTTTATGATATTGTTAAACTGTCGGTGGCGTTCACTGCCGTGCCTTGGGGCACACTGCAGACGCTTCGAGAACAATACGCACACGCACGGAGGTATATAAGACACTAATTTGCGGTTTCCGGTTAAATAAAGTTAGACCCTCCCCGCACGAGTGTCGCTCTCGGAGCAAAACAACAGTAAATGTTCATTTGTGATTTATCATTCGATAATGCGCGTAATTAGCCCATCCTCCGTCGTCTGCAATTCTCTGCCCCCTCGTATACTCACAACACCCCTTATCGCGCTGTGTGTGAGTGTGTGTGTGTGTGTGTGTGTGTGTGTGTGTGTGTGTGTGTGTGTGTGTGTGTGCGCACTCATGCAAGTGCACGAGTTGTATAAAATAATATATACGCTTATTAAATGTCCGCTGTATTCATTGGTATATTATTTTATATTCCTGTTTTTCCTCCGTGTTTACTATTTAATATTTGCATTAATTAACGTGTGTGTGCCCGACATTTCCTCGATCACCGGCCACCCATTGAACTAAATAGTTACATGACATGCGAGCATATTACGTATAATTCTCATATATTATGTAAAATATGTCTATACGGGTGCCGTGCCATATGCATTCCGATTTGATTCTTAACATCAATATTATCTTGGTAATAACAATTTTAATGGATAACATAACATTTCATCTTGTTTTCCCATGATTCGGGATAGTAAAACTCAGAATGCATTTAGCGAATTCCTATCAGGATCATATTTTGATTAATACACGCATTCCATGCATTTAGTTCAGTGCGGCCACCGCCGTCGGATGTCGGGTGAAAAATCGAACTGCGTATTACTAATTACTGCGGCGGATGAATTTTTATGGCTTCTACTCAATCGGTTTGAAAAGTTTTACTCGATAAACGCCATGACATAATGGTCATTCCACCTCCCCTTCCGGCACGTAAGCCGTTTCACCTCGTAGAATGAGTTCTCCGTAAAAATAATTAACATTTATGTCCCTACAGTTTTGAAAACTAAAAATATCTTGGAACATTCGTATGGTGACATTTATTATTTAATTACCGGATTGTAGTGTAACAGTAACATAATATAATAATGTAATTATTGGAGTAATTATTGTCTATAATAATTGATATACATACACGCCTATTATGTAGGTATGTCTATGCCAATACATCAAACCATTGGTTATAAATATTAACAAGGACAAAGCCATTCTGGACGGGGAGGAGGATCAGGGATAAAGCTAATAAATATATTAATGTTTATCAAAATTTTAAATTGGGTTAACAATTTAAGAAAACACTTGGTTGCCCCCTCCCTCACCGATGACATTTCTAGCTACACCCCTAAAATACTAGTATTTTAATAATATTTATAATCAATGATCATACTGTTAATCACTCTGAAAATATGTTCGACCCCACACTGGAGATCAAACTAAAACCATTGAATATTTGTGCAGTCATGTAAAAATTCAGTTCAAGGAATAAAATCAAGAGGAGCTTCAAACCAAACATTCCAGAAAAGCATATGGTAATTAAAAGAATAATAGTGGTGCTATTAAATAAAATACATTTTAAGCTTTTTAACGTGACCCCACAGTTTTTTACTACTGTGAACATATTAACAAACTGACAAAGTGACAAAAGGATGTATACAAAGGATGTATTTTTCCTGAGTACTATTTAGTGTTGTATTTACATATCATGAGCCATTTTTCAACAAAAAAACCTCAATCTAAAAATAATAATTAAAATAATAACAATTTGGTTTTAATAGGATACAAGATTTTTGAACACTGAATTTTCGTGAAATTATCATTACACTACTATTATAATGATTACACAAGCCTTTTTGAACTAGGAAATCCAGTTTTGAAAAAACTAAATATATCATGCATCAGTCGACATGGAACACAAATAAGGACTTAAGTGATTTTAGAAAATAAAAGATATATCTACCCATTTCTTTTTATTTAACAATAAAAGTTAAATTGATTTAAAATATTGAAAATAATACTGACTTTTTTCTCTGATAACGCCTTTATGGCTTTGAAAAGTTGAGCTCAGAACTGTTCTATATTTAATATAACACCATTATGTTCGCTTCAGTTATAGCTATAACCACAATACCAGCACTAATTTTACATAACTGTTTAGGAACTCGATAATAAATAATACTAAAAATTATAATATATAATATATAAAAATGTTAAGCACAGATGATAGGTATTATGTATAAATTATTTGGAAATACATCTGTCCCTCCCTCCCCACCCCCGTTACATACCGTACTCAATATGGCCAGTGGCCACGGTACTATAATTATTTGTAACATAATAATTTAATGTTTAGGTAGGTATCATATTAGACTGAGTGTATTTTATTTTAGGTATATTTATAGTGTACACCGCAAGTTTGTACAATATTTATAAAACATATTTTCGCGTAAGTATCATATTAGACATTTATACCGACATTTTTTTTTGGTATCATATTATACAAGTGAAGCATGATATTATAATGTAAATATTCTCTTATTCGCAGATTTGGGACCAGCACTGTGAAAGTAACTTCTTATTCTGGTGTTATTGACGCGTATCTTCGCAGCGCAAGCGCTGATGAGTAGACTATAATTATTTTCGTCCTTTCGTCCGGTTGATTATAAAATATAATATTTCTATCATATTATTATAGGTACCTACCCATAAACGAATAATAGCTCTGGTTAATGGTTTTGTAGGAACAAACGGATGACGCTCTACACGACGTAAAATATATAATCTTACAAAACCATATCGTAAATCGTACGGTACCGGCGCACACAATATAATAATGATACCTACATATTATTATTATTATTATTATTGTCTTGTGTTTTAACGATGCACTGCCGATCGGGGGAAGCGGTTTTCACAATTTCCCATTGTTTTGTACGGGACTACATCCACCCCAAACAGTATAATATATTTTATTTAATACGGCGACAACGCCGTTTGACGGAAATCCACTTAATATTTATAATGCATTTTCAACGGTTTACTTTAATACGAATGTGATAAAATATTTACACAAAGATTTTTAAAAGATAGTATTTGAAAAACGATTTTTTTCTGTTAGCCGTATTAGCGAGTACCGCCATCGCGGTGTATATAGACAGTGGGCAAAATAAATCATTTGTCAACCAAAAATAAAATTATTGTAAAAATTATTCGTTTTAAATCTACTGAAAGTACTTGTTATATATTTATACAGAGCACCTTTGCCGCAACATCGTACGTGTGTTATCGTACGTGTAACGGCATTAGACGTGTCTTATATATAAAAAAATATAATAATAATAAAGCGCTGTGTTGGATGAATGAAAAGTGGTATAAATAATACCCATATTATTCAACGCAAACATAACAATTTGTTTTAATAAACAAGACAAATCCGCGGCGCCGCACCTCCGCCGTATACAACTATATATACATACCTAACATTAAAAAACATTATATCGCTCGATCGAGGGATAAAAAACAATACATTTACAAGTTTTTTGCATAATATATTATACCGCGATATATTATTATGTGCACTGTATAATATTAATAATATTCGAATCGGCTTTTTGTTTATATTTCGGAATCTCGCAGAGTCATATCATAATATTATAACATGGAGAGAGATACCTACGCGTTTATATTATTCGTATATACACAAGCGTAATAATAATATATACACTCACCAAGACGGGTGTTAAGTTTTCTCGTCGATGCACCAACGTGACCATAATTATACATATATACCTTATGAACGTGTATACATAACTGCAAATACGTCGTATTATATTATTATTATATACCGCATTACCGCATATTACGAGTCGAGGAAAATAAATTCAGTAAATAATAAATGTAATATTCTTTTTTTCCGACGAGCTGCTGTATTTTATCGTCATTATTATCGTCGTTTGTTACTTTGGTATATTTTATTCGGTTTTGTTTTTAAATAAATGGTGTATTTATACCTACATTCATTGTTTTAAAATCACTGACCCGTGTGACAACGGTGGAGTCAGTGGTCTTATAGGTATATAATATAATAAATTTGGATACACTGGTCTCGTCTATATAATATTATATTCTCAATCGTTACACAATGACATATAATATATACGTTATAATTGTCATTATTATTTATCGGAAGTCTGCAGGTTTGGCTTAGGTTAGTGAGCCATCGAGTTCTGCTTCAGCGTATAGCGTCAACGTGGTTTTAGCTCTTCTATCGTACACGCCGACTTTTAATTTCGAAGACATATTTTGTGTCCGACACTCCGACCAGTAGATAATTTTGACTACTACGCGCAAGTACGTTGAAGAAATATATACCGACTACCGGTTACACCTATATATGCTAAAAATGTTTGTATTTATTTTATAAAACATATATTTATCCGGAAAATATCCATGAGCCAGTTAGCTACACATACAGCTACACATATGTTGCGTGGCTATTGGTAAAAAAATAACTGAACGTTTCAAATTGGAAATAGGGAAGTTCGATGAAAAATCGTCGTTGACCCTGTTTATTGCGTTGCGAGGAAATTTCACTGTATAACGTGTCGAGGACTATAGGTATTGGTGTTAATGATATAACTTCTTAGGAAGTAAGTATAGTAATCGAAAGTAACTTAAATCGTTAGGTGGCTGTATTAAAAATATCGTATATCCATCGCATCGATAATTTTAAGTCACATATACCGTCCAGGCGTCAGCAATCTTTTTAAATGTCAAGAGCTAAAAATGAGATATTATACATTTTCACGTGCCGCAATGAATATGCCTTATTTTGTTTTAAATGAAGATGTATAGTAATTTCAAATTTAGTTTATTTAAGTTCATAACTGTTGGTATATTAATCCAAAAAAGTATCTACAACCAACATTTCAATACACCGTTTCCAGTTCATATACTATCTTGGTTCGTGGTTTTATACATATAATGTCTATTTCTATACAAATTATACATTTTACCCCAGGGCCACATAAAATTGGCCTCGGATGCGAATACCTGACTTATACAACCATATTATACCTATACTATATGCAAAGTTTACACGGAAACATATTGCAACTCTAAAAATTTTGCTAAAATCTAATTGTCGTATACTTTTATATAATTCAAACATCGCCTGTATACACATACGTCAATGTAATAAAATGTTCAACGTTAGCATCTGCCAATGTCAGTATTAAATCTGAATCAACAACACAACAACGGCTATAAAGTGAACTTTGTCATTGCGTTCACTTTCATATTATTAATGGTAAAATAATAATATATAATAGATAGGCATATATTACGTATAAATACAGCAGTAGTTCGTACGCGAGCGCGTGTTATTTAAGATCGCAAGGCCGTTATGCCATATTATAGTGGCGACATAAAAACACGCGATGGTTCGAGGGGGGGGGGAGATGTTAAGGGGATGGCCGCGTACCCCATTTAATTACGTCGTTTTCTGCGCCCGGGTTTCCGGGAAATGATCAACAACATTTTAACCATCGGTATACGGGTTTCCGGTGGCGTCGGCGGCGGAGAAGGAATGTAAGTATGCTATAAATCAACGGGTCGTGAAGAGGGTTGCCGCCACCGTCCCAAGGAGGGATTTCGCGCGCGCGTTTATATATTATATACAATAATACACACCGTTCTCAATACACACACAGCGTATACTTCACGAGTATATCTATGTGTTTTGTGTGTGTGTGTGTACACTATACAGCACTTACGTCGATGCGATGCTGTGCTTTACCGAGAGTAAATTATTTTTGTTTTATCACGACCCTCAAAATCTCTCTTTTCCACTGTCCCCCTCCCACTCGTTCCGCCACCTCTGCAGCCGCCGCTGCCAATGCAGTCGTCCCCGCGACACCTATATCGTGGAGAGCTTTTCGTACTTCTGGCCATCAGGGCCAAATTGATATAATTCACTATATTATAATATTATACAAGATTATTATGTACCACACCGTCGCGCGCCAGTGCTGCATGTGGGAGGTTTGAGGAAAACCGATCATCAGGTGGCCGCGTGGGACCGGGTGTGTGTCACCTGCGGTGTATCTCGTCGTATATATTGCATATAAATATATATATTATATATATATAACCACATCGTTGGCCCTTTCTCTCCTGTAGTCTATGTAAGAGCTACCGCTCTCTTTATCCTCCCTCACCACAATTTCGTCATATACTCTCAAGTTTCCAGCCATTATAATACGAATTATTATTATTAAAATTCCTAAAATAGCTGCAGGTAGATGCGTGATATTAATAGACGTAATATTAAGTATAAATTATAAACTATCACGCGTAAATATAATGCCTCGCGCATGTACACGATAAGTAAATTTCGCACTAGGGAACGATTTTAAATATATATGTAAAAGTGCCATTTTCTACATTTAGGTATAATAATAATAACGCGTTGCACCTACTCTGCTGCCATCCGATATTATTTCAAACCTTCACTTTGTCGTCGTCACGTCTGCAGATGAGGTAGTTATATTTTTATTATAATAATACGCATGCTTTTTTATGATTATTATTATAGCGTCTCCTCTTCTGCGTTGTACATGTATACGCGAGCGGACATGTATATTATATAATATTATTACAAAATATTACCACGCATCGTGGAACGAGCAGCAGTGCGTGCCTGCAGCATAATAATATTATATATATTGTTATAATAAAATATACATGTACACGGTGCACGACTCTGAAAAACGATGCTGTGAAATGAACATTTTTCATCAATCCGTTTCGCCGAGACGATTACGACGGCGGCGCGTATGAAAAACCATACACCACCGACGCGACGTCGCGCTGCGGTGTGTATATTTTTTATCCCGCAAAAATTCTAAAAATGGTATAAATTATGATAATTTTCCGACTTTATATACATACATGTGCGTACACGCTAAAACACAAAAAAAAAAAAATAAATAAATAATCCATACGTCCGTTCCTGGTACTGCGCGTATATATTATACAGAGAGAGGTTTGTATACTTAATCGCTGCGGCACTTCATTATTCTGCACTAATAGAAAATGTCATTTCATCGTGAATCCTTTTAATATGTAAATCGTTGTTATTTATTTTTAGCTAAAAATTATTATTATCTTTTTGCGCCGCTAAAAGTTGTAATTATTATTCGGCATTTTGCTCAACTCTGCGTTTATTATAAATAATGCAGCATGTCTACTGGATAAAGGACCAACTTCACTCTCTCTCTCACACATACACACACACACACATAAATATATTATATTATTGTACAGTTAATTATATATAACAATGACGTGAATTAATAACTAATTGTGAGAATGATATATACATCGATGTGCTCAGTAGCGAGACACAAAACAAAACAGTTACCTTACCCATCTATTTAATTATATATGCTATAAATATATTATTTAAATCGTAACTTGTGATGATGATATTTATAACGGGTGCACGCTGCGCGTGGACATTTTATTAAAGATAATGTTCGTAATGGAAACCGTTAAGTCGAGCATCCACTGCGTTTTTGAATAATTAAGAAAAAAGATAAGCGTGGTACTATGGCTGCTGCAATAAGCCAGAAATTGAAAATCTAAAACGTCTCAATTTTCGAGTTTGAAGGTAATTGATGACAAACAGCAGTTTTGCGAATAAAAAAAAGCCAACTCAATTGAATAAAAACTCACGCTGGCAATAAAAATATACGTATAATTTGGAAAAAATTGCTACAATTAAAATTATAAAACAATACAGGTAAATATTCATTAAAAGTATGTGAAATATGGTATAGTATGTTTTGGTTATACTACCAAGTAGTATTATATACTTAATATTATATATTATTATCACTATACGAGCTATATGGTATATATAGACATTTTTTATTGTTATTTTTATTTATTCTTAGTCTAGTCATTAAACTATAATGGATTATTTTCAGATGAAGTTTTCTACACTAATTAGGTAGGTATTTAAATAAGGTTTGTGTATAATTCCGGAAAATCTTAAACTCCTCTGAAAAATTGTGGGACGGGGTTTAGTTGGTACGTTTTTTCACTAAATCTGTATAGCTATAGTTAAAAATAAGAATGTTAAGAATGTTTGTCCGAAAACATCAAATCGATTCGATGTTGAAAGTAATTTTATTATATTATGTTTTAATTTGTTGGGCTTATGGCGAGGTACTGTAGTTAGAGATTCATAGATGGGTAATAGCTGGTAGCTGAAGATGTATCTTTTTCTAGACTACCGTATAAATCATTATCATTCAAAATGTGATGTTCTGTCTTCTGTTGTTGGTTTTGCGACGGGTTGGACACATTTTTATTTGTATTTACGATCTTGATCAGAGTAATCGGTTTGTTTCGATAATTATTGCTATTCGATTTAAATGCATTTAATCAACTTTATATATTATATAAAATATATAATGGTAACGAGTCGATAACTAGAACAAGCGTGATAGCGTAGGTTGTCAATAAAGTTTAAATAGAGTGCCATCGGTGGCCGCAGATAATAAAACATTGTATACGGTTTATACAACACGCGATTGTCGATAGTCAAAAATAGGAACGTACCATTTTTAAAACGCACTTAGTGTACATAGCTTTTACTCGGATATAATAAAATAGAAGAAAGTTTATTGATAATATATATTATCATCACACATCAATTTTAGAAAAAAAATTATGGACGATAAAAAACTATTATCAAGGAGGTAAAGTAATTAACATTTGAACCATACTGTGCGAATGTATATTACATCGGAGTATCGGACAACAGCAGACTCAAATATCAAATAATATTTATTTAGATTTCTCATCGCAGCTTCGTGATGGACCAACGCGACATGTATAATATGTTAAAATAAATTGTCGGCGTCAAATTTCACATGTTCACAATTCACAATACACAAAAAATACAAAGTGTTAAACATTATATTATAATATATTTAATCGTGTTGCACTTCAATTACCATTACAAAAAAATAGTATTTCGGCTTTGAAGCTCAAATTCGTTATCTCATATGGACATATGGTGTGCCAGTAGCAACGCTTCCTCTGACGGTACAAATAACATAAATTATCCATGCACACGACACAATTCAAATCCAAGTCACCTGTATTCTCGTTGAACCATCATAATGTATATAGATCCAGGGAATACCTTTTATATGATATAATTACAAACAGGTACCTATAATATAGTTACCTAAATTATTTAAAAATTTTAACAAAACTACGTGAAACAATATATTTATATCAACGCCCCCTTTTCTTTAGGCGTGCGACGTGCGTACACTAAAATCTGTGTAATATGAAAAATCTCAAAACATATAGGCCATGTTGTATACGTATAAAGGCGGCGTGGCGAGAACCGAAGTCGAACCGTCATGGAAGGGTTTAGTGGCGGTGATATTGTATACGCACGCATACACGTACGACCATCGATTAATTAATCACGTCGTAAACCCGAGAAAACCATAAATCAAGGCAAGCGGTTTGACATTCGATACCAATTATAACCTAACACTGTGGCTGTGTGCACTTTGTACATATACGCGTATATATACGTCTATGGAGTCCACGACGCGGATACGGAAACTGGTGCGGAGGCGGCGATAGATATAGGTATTTAGGTTACACCGGGTGCATAGAAAGGGTGTGTTTTCGCGATCGCGTCGAACATATTATATTATATAAATTGCGGGAGTATATATATAATGGAAAATCCTATTTGCAGCAGAGCTAAAATGTCCTTCTCGAATATCACGCCCAGACAACGGATATCACTAAGCTATATTATATATATATTTATGCGCACGTGTGTGTGTGTGTGTGTGATACGGTCGGTGGCGTTTACTGTATATATATGTATATACAAGACGCGCGCGTTATAAATGAACACTACCGTGCTGGCTGCCGGGTTTCCTGTGGAAGTTTGGACACCTCTGTACTTCCTCTGCCCTCATCGAGCATCCACTCCCGAGAGACTATTTCGTTACGCCAACTTTGGACATCAATATTATATATATATTATATACATACGTAGAAGACCAGAAGAGGGAGATATTATATACGAAATATATATATGTATAGTTGCCTCACCACTACCACCGCACCGACCGACCAATAGTTTTACCCTCGTTGTCGTCTCCTTATCGTATTATCATCATCATCATCATCATCATCATCATCGCCGCTATTAGTACATGGGTGTATACTGTATAATAATAATAATAATAATAACAATAATAATAGCCCCCAATGTACACGACAGCATATATAAGAGCTATAAGACATAGAGAGACCGTCAACTCTCTCTCCCTCTCACTCTCTTTCTAATAATGCGTCCGATACCACGCGTGTTCTTCAAGACTTAGAGCATTTCTAATCTGTTTTTAATGACATTTCAAAGGCAAGATCTCATCCCGTCCGCTTCTGCTGTCAGATTGTATAACAACAGTCAACAATTGAAGGTCTGTGTTATGGCCTTATGGGGAATAAAATATTAAACACACACACAGACGCACACAAACACACACACAAACATATATGAGTACGCGATATGACACTGTAATATACGATACGCGTATCTCGTAAGTGGTTTTCATTTGTTCGAAAATCCGCATAAATTTAATATCAGTTCGTGTGTGCATGTATGTTTTTATTGTTGTGTCACGTCCTTTAGCGTATAAAATGATTTTCTAAAAATAAGAAGAAGAAAAAGAAAACGTTCGTTTAAACCAATAACAAAGTCGAATACAATATTTGTCAGCAAAAAAATAAATAATATTATACAAAAAATATGATATACGTTTCATTCAGAGTTAACTTTTTATAATAATAATAATAATAATATCATAAAACTACCCTCCGGATGATATCATCTTTCAAAGGAGTCTGACTTTTTTTGAACGCACAATTCTCATTTCGTACATATATTCGCACTAATAAATGTATTATATATAGAAACGTGTATTTACATACAAACAAACTTGTATAATATAATATACGACGTCAGCCAGTGCAGTACGACCACGATGGGACGTTTAATCGGATCGTAAAATGTGCCGGAGTAATGTCCTTTCTGCGGATATTATATTTTACATAATATTATCATACACGTAAAACAACGCGATGTTTATTAATTTGTTCCGGTCGGGAAACTTTGAATGCACCCGCGAACACGAGGTCAAATTTAGTCGTTTGGTTGTAGGTAACTTTAGTTGTGTTTTATAAAAAAAAATAAAGGTTCATTCCAGAGGACAATCGGTCGACGTCCTCCTCACATCCCGTAAACTATTCACTTACAAAATATATCGTGATGATCATTTTGAATATTACAATCGTATGTATTGACTGCAAATAATATATTATATTAATAAGTATTCGTATTAGCGTATACTTAGATTCCATTTGGCCGATACTAATTATCTATGTCCCGTACAGTATCACGTGCGAACAATATAATAAACAGAGTGTCTGTTTTGATCAAGGCTAAAACTTTGGGAGGGTCCATGAGTCCCGAATTTGTTTAAGTAGAAAATGTTTTACAGTAATGATTTAAAAATTGTGTGCGTGTAATATATTATTTAAAACAATTCCGATCCCTCCCCCCGTGAACGTTGTATTCAGTTACAACGTTGGTTGCGAATTGTTGAACCTAACCTAACCTAACCTAACCGAGTGTCTGTGAATTTCAATCGCTTCAATAATTATTGTCACCTACATCATACGTGGTATTACCATGTGTGTGTGTGTTTGATCATTTTTCCGGTTGTCCTGAATTTCACGGTAAACTGAATTTTTAAGAAGACTGCTCAGTCAAAATTATGAAAAATGTGTAAAGTTTAGACTTCACGTAATTCTATATGATTGCTTTACGTAATACATACGTATATATATATATAATAATAACACATACGTGCCATGTGTTTAAAAATAATCTATTCGCGTACGTGTTAAATAATTGCCCATCGATTATTATAGCAGGTCGAACCCGACTGTCCAGACGCTATTTTATTATGTTATACCCACTCACTACCTATACACCTTTTTTTTATTGTTATTAAAATCCCTTGAATTATTTATCCGAGAAAAAAAAAAAATAAATTCGCTACCTATTTGTTAAAGTGTTTTCAGTTTTTTCCAGACAAATGGTTTTGAAAGCCGACCATTCGTACATACTACTCCATTGCAATGTTTAACGATATAATAAACGCTAAAATCGTTAAAAATGCATTTATTAAACGTAAAATACGTCAATAACGTATACGTCACTGCTCGAACTGTGGAAGTAAAAATATACCAAGTTTGCAATTTCACCTATATTGTACGAAGGCATACTACTTGATGTTAAAGTCTTTGAACTATTCATATTGAATAGACAGGGTATATATTATATACTTTTAAAGTCAACAATGTTATATATACTATAGTTATATCTTGTTATTGCTCGAACGAAGAACAGTAAGTCGATAAAAAGACAAGTTTTATGAGGAGCTGGAGGTAATCTATGGTTGACCCTGACCCTAACCTACCTAGATACAGAACAAAATATTGATTAGCGATTTCAACATCGAAATTAGTCAGAAGACATACATATTACATAAATGATAAATGTATAGATCGAAAATAGGCAAAGAGAGTCTTCGTGATATCAGTAACGACAATGGAACGTAACTAATTAACAAGACAATATCAAAAGATTTGGTGTACAGTAGTACTTATTTTCCTTTAAAAATATACACAAACACTGAAACACACATGTTTGTCTTTAAAGTTCAAATGAAATAATAACCAAGGACCAAATAGACTACGAAATGATCAGTAGAAAACACACGAGTTTTATGAGTAAAGTGAGTAGTTATAAAGGTGCAGACGCGGATACCGTTCGTTATTTGATAATAGGTTGGTCCAGGATAAGATTATCATAAAAATGAAAACGAACATCAAACAATAACAACTCAAAATTCAATACTGTATGATTAAGAGACTATACATGATAGTTAAAATAATATGAAAATTTAACTAACAGATCGAGTAAGTAAAAAATTAAAATTAGATTTTAATATAGGATATAAAATATCATTGGAGTCGATAAAGCAAACCATGACGAAATTCATCCTAGCCCACCAAATCCAGAAGGAAAACTGTGGTTCAATGATAATTGCTGAAAATCGTAAAAAAATCGAAACCAACTAAAAAAAGACGTTACAAAATTAATCGGAAAAAATTAAATTTGAATTCTAAGACTACCTAGAGATAAACACAAAAAATATTAAGATGAGAAAAGAAGAATAGATTAAACCATAATAAATATTATTATAAGCGTGAATTGATAATAATTATAATAACATATGTATGTACTCGGCGGGAGGTAAATGATTATGGAATTGTTTTTTTTATAAGTAAAACCAAACATTTGTTGTCATTTTTTTTTACTCGGTTGCTGGTTGGCTGCAGAAGACGTGAGGTAATGGGTAGGTTTTAAACGCGTTCATGGCACCAAAATGTTTTACACCCTCTCGCGCTCGTTCCATTTAGACGATAATACCCGTGATAAACGAAACTGTATAATATATATATATATATATATATATTTATATATACACATATTATAGTCCGTATTGCGACTTAATGGTTTTTGTTTTAACGATCTCCGAGCGGAGGTGATGTTTTAATCGCCGGTTAGTAGGAAACTTTCAAAGTGTTAAAATTAATACGCGCGGGGATAAACGAAGAACCACGGTATGCGGCGGGCTTTTTATATTATATTATTATAATCTCTCGAAGAACGGCTGCGCAGCAAAAATGGCACTGCGCGAAAGAAACATTTTCGAGAAAAATACTGCAAAGTCTCCCACCCCGAATACACGACTGTTACGCGTATAATATTATGTGATATTATATTGTTGTATTTTATTTTATTTTATCGTTTAGAGTTGACGTGGCGACACGCCTTTTCAGCGCGTGTTTTACTTTCGGTCAATATAATATTTATTTACACGCGTGCCGCAGATGCACCACACAATAATAATATTATATTATAGTCGTATTTTATTATTTCAGCTACGGTCGCGTGCAGTTATACGTATAATATACTTGTAATAAAGTCGTAGCAGTGTACTGTGTACAGTACCCCGGTCACTTTATGTACATACGTTGGGGTGTACGAGCGAGGTTTTTTTATCGTTTTTTTTTTCCGATATCGATTTCGCGGTACGGTTGACGTTTTTATTTATATTTTGCAATTTTTTTGCTCGGCAGTTTCGAGAACTATAATAATGTATATGTATAATTCAGCACGTACCTACATGCGGGACGTGGCGGCGATGTACGCGCGAAATAGACTTTTTACGTATACGCCGCGGATGTGCACATACTCACGTACCATATATTATAAAAGCACATAAAATAAAAAACGCTCCAAAACGTTTACGGGGGTTTTTTTCCCCTCCCTTTACAGTATTGTGTGAGTGAAAAACGCCGTTACGTACTTTCACTATACGTACAATACAGTACTCCGCGTACTATATATTCCCGCCGCCGGGAAGACGTGTAAATCAGCCGAGGGTAAAAGACACACACGAACGACAGGCGGAATGGCTTCGGGCGTCCGTCCGCACCCCTATATTAATTTGCTACCGAAACGGTTTGCTGTGCAGCTCGAAGAATGGATATGGCAGAAGACGAAGGGGGGTGCGGCAAGGGAGACTTGTGAAAGGATGAAAAAAGCGATTTCCTCCCCCCCCCCATCCCGGCGCCCCCTCTAATTGCCGGGAGGCCGAGCTTTCACGACCAATTTACTAAGGCGTCTCCCGGTCTGAGGGAGGTAAAAACCACGTATATGTATATAATATATATATATATATATGTGTATGTGCGACATGCTTACATGGACATGTATATCGTATAATGTGTATATACACGCGAGAGGCTTTCGGCCGGTCGTCGGATTGATTTACAGTGACACTGTGTCCGCTAATGGGAACTTATCGCCCGAAAATCCTCCATATATAGGGGTCTTATATATTGTATTGCCGCGTCCAATATGCAGCTGGTGCTGCAGAAGTCCTTTGTCCGAAATAATTACATTATTATATAATATACTGTGGTAAACAACACCGTATGAACTCGATTCGACGGATTTGGCATTTTGGCGTGAAAAACACGTTTGGCCCGAAACTGCGGCCGGTCTCCTGGACCCCTCCCACCAGTTACGTCGAATCATATTATAATGGAAAATAAAAATACAGTACTCCAAGTGTGTTTGGAATCGGTGAATATGTGATATCATTAAAGATCAAGAAAGTTTATTTACATCGATGACGTATTTGATAGCATAGGACTTCGGTCTATCACACACGTAATATAGGTAAATTTTAGAAAGAATGTTATATTTTCAGCATACAGATCTATACAATGATGTAATAAGCTTTCTCAAAACAGATTTTAATTTGTAACATTCTTCTTGCTATATTCAATTGATTTAGAGTCTACATTTTAGATAAACAAATATGAATTATTAAATACGATACATATTTATTTAAAAGTATAAAAGAAACACCAAAATACAAAATAATCACGAAACACTTAATAAATAGTTCGCTAACACACATTGCTGACCATGAACATGCACAGTAAAATATTAGTCTCAAATTTTAAATTTATTGTTCTTTTTTACATGCTTTTTGGAGTTAAAATAAAATGTTCACCTGATCAATGCTATTGACTGTGATTATGTCAGACAGGATTTACTTCAGACTATGGCATAAATAATTTTTTGTTGTTGTGACTAAAACGAGGTAAAAATCTAATTAATATTAAATGTTGGGACAGGTGGTAGGTATATATTATTAGTGTCTAGCAGTGGTGTATTTAGGATTTTTATTCAAGCTATAGAAATGAGGTGTAGAACACTATAAGTATATAACAAAATGTAATTTAATGTTTTTAATTTTTGACAGGTGCTATATTTTGCCGGACATCATTATTCATCTTTAACTATATTGGGCGAGATACGTTGGTACGTGATCTGAAAAATGTAAGTGTGTTTTGAGCATTTTCTATTTGCAATGTTCTGGTTTACGAATTTAGATTCGTGTACATAGATTTCGTATTCATATGATACGTGACCGACATCGTTGTTCGGTGACTACTTTGGCGCACCGTTAAAATGCCTGAAAAGACAGCTTGCGAAGTATCCGGTGGTTAAGATACCAGAAACACGAATTATCAATAGTGATGTAACTATATGACAACTATTATCCAGGCTACTGTACTTCGATAAACCTGCAGTTACAAGGTTACACTGTATGGTATACCATTGAGTATCCCGACATAATTAAAAGCTGAGATACACCAGATAAACACTGTTCATGTTGGGGTATACCCGGGTATACCGTGATTGTACTACTCTTCTGGTTACAGGTAGCTTTGTTGATTTCAGTCCGTCGGACACTTCGTCTTGTGAGTCAAGACCACTCATTGTACGTGTTTATACTGAGAAGTTGGAGTAACCGTTTCCATGACGATAGTCAAAGTCGTAGGGCCCGTGGCGGCAAGTAATTATATTTCTCCTCGTCTTATGGTCGCTTACCGTGGATAAATAAAACTTTAATTTCCGACGAATGACTGGACTTCGTACTTGCTTGTCGAAATTACAAATGAAACCGCCCAAGTGTAAACTAGGGAGAATACTACCTAGAACGAGAATTGTTTTGTATATGTTTATAAATTGTACGCGTAAAGTCTGTTGGTGTAATAAATGTAATACATTTAAAAAATATATACTCAAATGTGTGCAGATCTCTTAATAATGTTAACATTTTAGATTTCTACACATTTTCTACACAAATTGTGTGATAATAATAAATTAAAAATTTGTAATAAGTAAAATATTTTAATCGAACGCTTACGAGATAAATATTTATTTATATGAACAATTATGAATTATTTACCCACGATATTGGTAGCTATATTGCCTATCCAAATCGCCGTGTTATCGTATAAATATCTTAGTATTGAAATGCATACAAATGTTACATAATTGCATAATATACATTACTCTTATTATAATATTTATATATATTACAAAGTTAGACGATTGTTATTTATCTTGCATGCAATTATGATGTTGGATTAAATGTAAATTATAGTAATGAAGTAACTAAATATCGAAAAATATTACAACATAATATTCTTGTTTTAATCAATTGCATTTAATAATTTAATATTACAACATTTTACATTACAGTACTCCCATTATTTTATGTAAGTATGTAACACGTATTATTTATATAATATCTTACTTTTTTTGACATAAAATTTTTATATTATATTAAGCAACATATTTATTGATCTTACATTTTAACTTATAATTTATTTAAAATACTATACTATTTAACATACTTAGTTGGTAATTTTAAATTAATGAAAGTGTAATTATTATGCGCTTTTGACACATGCGTCAAATTTTAATGTTTTATACATAACTTTCATAATAAATTGGTATTTTTAGATATTCTGTGAAAAATATAATATTGGTTCTATGAAGATATTATTTTTTTTTTTCAGTAGATACTTTTGACTTAACGCCTTGGTTTCGGCGATAATATTCCACGAGAACGTGCTTAATTAGGTTTTTGTTTAATAACGAATTTCCATTAGGAAATTGAATGGTTTGAATGATATTCATATCTCATAACAGAATTATACCATTCGAATATTGGGTTTTGGGCTGAAAGCGCACCTGTTATTTTTGCAAGTCAACCATTCTGTTTTTGCGGGTACAGGGTTCGAAATCGTGAATTTATGGTCTGTTTTTCGAAGGCGGAAGAGCATTTCTTTAGTGTAGTTTCGTTTTGTTTCGGTTTTTTTTTTATTTTCTTAATAAATAAGCCAACCATGCAATGTAATCGCAGAGGGGAAGTTTAATTTGAAAGTTGTAAAAACCGTTTGCAAAAGGTGTGCAGTCGTAGCAGCTATAGTTTGGGTATAATCGCGTCTTTTATTGCTCTTTCCCTCACCCGTTTTGTTCGAGTCTTAATATTTACGGGCTCAGACAAATTTGTAATTAGGTAGTATATACTATATATATAAATTTGTATGCATATATATATATGTATATATTGCGACGAATCGGCTAGTCCGTTTTATCCACTCCGAGTTGATGCAGTGTGTGTGCGGGTGTGTGTGTGTGTGTGTGTGTGTGTGTGTGTGTGTGTGTGTGTGTGTGTGTGTGTGTGTGTGTGTGTGTGTCGTTGTAGTAAGTCTAGATTTCTACAATATATATGTACAAGCTCCCGTAATGTTATTCGACGACCCTTTTATTGTTTTCGTGAACTTATGTACCTGCTATACCCGGCCGTGTTTTACTTACTGTCGTCACTATGGCGACCGTGAGGCTATATTATATGCAAACTTTTTAACACAGTTTTCAGCGCTCTGGTTAACTGCCATTCTCTCCCTCGGGGTAGAAGTAAGAGATTTATTTATTTTTTCACTTTTCGAAAAAAAGTTAGGGTATCGATGTGATACTTTAAAAAAGACTTCAACGCGGCACGTGTGCTCGATGCTCACTTTACCAATGATTTACCCCCCTCTACTGCATTAACACTTAACAGTGAAAATAGGCTATAATGGACGAATATGGGACTCAAATCAACCACGGCCGTCATCTCGCCATTTATGACAATGAAGAACAACTGGAACGAAAACCACTAACAAGGACATAGGGAAGACATGAGATTCTTAATCATCGAACTAATAGGCAACTCTCAATCAGAAACCTAACCATGTAAGTGTTAGATGACAGATATTTATAGAGGTAGGATTTGGGGTTAACACTCATAGCAATACCAATGCTCACCAAACTCGAACCATTAAAACCTTCCATACACTTGAAGATTTCGAGAAAGTTGTAAGCCCGGATTCAACCAGCAACAAAGACCATTCAGAGTCAAGACCTGTCAACCTGCCTTGCTTAGTAACTTATTTACCAAATTACCCAGTATATGACAAAACCTCTATAATAGCCATATTCATGACTAAAAGCTTTCATCTCTGGTTCTGCAAGAAAGTCGATATCATAAAGGGCTCCTGCATTGGAGATATGAACAACTTGAAAATAAATTTTTGTAATGCCCGTATATATATATTATAGTATTATTGTAACTTGTAAGTACACATACAAGTAAAGGACATGGCACTGTTATATATCTAATATACGATACGTCATGATGATAATGAAGCTTCCAATTTATTTGAAACTAAATTTAATTTGTTTTTAAACCGGTATAAATTTCAAAACGGGCTGTCTACAAAATGGCTGCGGACCAATTTCGAGATTTATTTTTAGTAATGTCTAGCTATAGTGTGGTGTTTTGTGGAAAGGTCTTTAAGCCTCTTAAAATACCGCAAAAGGATAAAACCCGTCTCAACACCATAGGAATCCTAGAGGGATTTTGTAATTTTCAAATGCTGTGTTTTATCTCTATTCAAAAATATGTTGTACAACACTTATTTTAACAAATTAAATCAGTTGTACTCAGAAACACAAGCACACATACACACACACACACACACACACACACACACACACACACACACACACACACACACACACACACACACACACACACAGCAAATCCATGTACGAAGAAAATGTAGATTGTAGTATGTTATAGTTTTTAATAATTATTCTTTGTAACGATTTGATGTTGTCCATTTCAAATTTTAAAAAAAATATATAGGACATAATATAGTAAATCTTCAGATGCATTTATTCATAACATAGGTTTATTTAATTAGTTGTTTTATCAACAATGTTTGATATATTTTAAAAATAATCTATGTTATCGGAGTCTTATTCTCAATCAAAAAAAAAAAAAATAATAATAATAATAATAATAACATCACTTATTTATATTTTTATGATTACATTGTAAAATTGTGGTGATTGAATTTATATATACATACATTTTTGTGCACAATAATATGTAATTCGATTTCAAAAATAATTATAATAATACAAATATATCACTGGAATGAAAATACATGCACACCTATATTGTTTGCTTGGTATTATTTCAGTAAATAAAAGGAATATTTTTCTTTTTGCAAAAAAAATACATTGCGGCCGAACAGAATTAAAAAAATAGCGATTTAAAATTAAATTATTTAATTTTGTTCCTATATACTTTTATGAATATTGATGTTCAAAAATAAAGAAATGAATCTCAGCGTTTGTTAAAATTATGAAATTTATGTGAATATATTATTATGTTTAGTTTTCCACTGAATGTTTTTTATAAAAATGTTCATATATCTTATGTATAATAATTTGATTTGATATTTTCTACACAAGAAACAGACACAACTATTGTTCATGAAAATTTGATAACCATATTTGGTTTAGTAATACCATCTACATTTTTTTTTAAATATTAATTACCTACGACTGCTATTTTTCCTTGATAAGACAGTATAATAACCGTATTATTATTTATGTAGATAATCGTGAATTATTGCGATTTTCCTTCAATATTAATTTTATTGTATTGTTGACATCAAGGGGTATTGTACATTTTTAAACTAGGTACCTAACAAGTTTTTGAACACTTGTATAATTTTGTTTTTTAAAAGCGTGTATGGAAATAAACAATTTTAATGGAATTTGGCCTTCAATCACATCTTTAGTCTATTATTAAATCATTTCTTCAATAAAGTCAATCAAGCCCATTTATTTATCCCTCCATCTATTGAGCATTTGTGCGTACTGTAAAAACATTTTATACAGATTGTACAAATTAAATATCAATATTACAAAAAATAATGAAACTTGGACGATGAAAAATTAGTTCACGTATTTCTACGTAGTTCTTTACAACCAGCAAATTGATATAGTATTCTTTTTAGCTATTGTCCGTGTAACACTCAGTTTGTTTCTTGGAAATTTATTTCCATGTACTTATTTTTTCATTAACCTACCCCTCCTCTACAGTTGTTTTTTCATAAAATATGCATTAAATTAGAAAAACATTGAAGCGAATGAACAATTTGTTGCTTATATGTTTAAAAATTAATCACCGAATGCTTGGGGAAAATGTAATTTAATTACATCGGCATTTCATAGAACACTGGTCTCAAACATTTTTATTTTGCGCAAAAGTCCTTATTAATTTTAAATGAATAAAAACAAAATCAAATAATATACAGGATTCGGATTTAGGATCTGAGGCCACTCGTTTCGCTTCGTCCATCTTGTCATGATGACGCACTATATTGTATTGTTTTTAATTTTACAGCAATGAAATAATTGTGGTATGCATTGGATATGAAAAAGGGTCTTGCAATTATATTAAATTGGCATGGCTTGTTTAGGTTTCTCCACCGTCATAATATTACTATTTTTTTTTTCAATTACTTTTATTTTACTTTTTATTATTAATTGATAATTGAGAAACTAAAATGTTTAAATTGCACACAATCCAAGAGTTGTATTCAAGAGATAAATTCTAAAACATTTTATGTGGATTTAAATGATTTTTTTTAACAATGACATTGTTATTTATTAGAACATTATATTATTGTTGACAGTTATAACAGTTGACAACTCTTAAAATCAATTTAAATTTGTTTGAGTTTAATTAATAAATTTAAAAAGCACCAACTGTTCCACCCCCACTGTTCCACCCAAAAAACAGGCTAATGACCTTAGTTGTCGAAGCCTTCAATCCCCCCCCAATAAAAAAAAAAAAAAAAAAAATTAAAAAGCGTTACAAATACATATAGTTTTAAATCATTTTCAGTGCAATACCTACATAATAATTAGTCAATTGTGGTTCTTTAAAAATGGAGTTTTTACGTCTTAGGCATATATATTATATTTAAATTATTAACCTCGCAATTACTTATTGATTTTAATTGTTCACCGCGAATGCGTGGGATATACGAAGTTATTAGTTTAATTCTTCAATGTTGAAAATTTCGAATTTAATTATATACACAAATGATTTTGAACGGCTATGTACGATAACTGTACAAATTGCCACAATGACGGGTTTTTGTGGGTAATACGGACGTGAAAGGTCTATATCTATTGTTGTTATCATGAACTCTGAAGTGCGTCAAATACAGTGGTAGACCGTCATCGTCGTACCGGTGACTGCACTAAAACGTCAGACATTCCAGTCAATTGCGTTCTTTGTTCGGGGGATCGGCTGGCTTAGTAGCATATAGATTTTTCGATCAAAAAATGACTCCACAATAAGTCCAAGTACGATTCTGCAGGATAAAATATTATAGAATGTATAGCGATCAATATCGACGTTTAAATGTTGAAACTCTTCAAAGATTTAACACTTCTTCACAACAACCGTCGTGGATACTAACTATACTGCACCATAAAATAGTACTTTTATACACTACTAAGGTACCTATATACTATATACTCCACTATTTTTTCCATGGTCTACATGGAAAATGAAGAATTCTTGTTACCCCGATAATTGGAATTATAACTATTATTATTATTACTTTTGAAATAAATATAAATATAGGTTTACATTATATATGCATTAAACATGTATTGCAGTATTATGACGTTTTTAATTATTATTAGTTGTTATTCTTTAATATTTTTTTTTAACTGTATCAAAATAATTTACACATTATTATTTATACGATAAAAATAAAAAAATATATTTTAACCATCACTAATATGTTTAATTTCTTGGGAAATAATAGATTTACTGTGAGTTGTGATTAAAATTTTACTTTTAATTTGGATTGAGCCGAACATCCGAACTCCACACAATCATCATTACCTATTACACAATTTCCATTTATAAAATCCTAGTAAAATAATATGAATATAAGGAAAGACTAAAAGTTAAAAACTTATTCATATTATGTTAATTATTATTATACACAAAACCCTAACCTAAAATAGGTAGGTATAAAAATTATTAAAATAAAAATATGTAGGTATTTAATGTTTTCGTTTAGTGCTATTATAATTTTATGTAAAAATAAAACCAATTAGTTTGATTTTCACACGCAATTAAATGAAAAATTTTGTTCACCTAATTTATTTATGTGTACTCTCAATTATTATGCATAAAGACCTTTTTGGTAAAGCTGGTAGTCTTTATTAATTATTAAACCATTCAAATGCGAAGTGTGCATAAAATCGGCGGATAAGTCAAAAAAATAGATAATGATTTTTTTTTATTCCCGGTGATCGGTTTTGCGATATTGTTTTTTGCTATTTTTGTTTTTCTCATTGCTATTTTTTTGTGTAAACAGAGTTAGGTATAGAAAACTAGAATTGGAGTGCTCTAGTAGTTTCATACAATGTAGTTGAACGTTAGAAATCGAGTCTGGATGGTACTTTTTAAAGAAGGTAAATTTTTTGGTATTCTCAACATTTCCTCTAACCGTTGAACAACTAGTTTTAAAGACATTTTAGCAAGTGTGATTTCAAATTTAATAACTGCAATTTTTTCAATAATAGTTCTCTGTAGTGCCTAGTCTTCAATTTTCATAATTTTTTTATTTATTTATTAAGCTGTTTCATCACACACGTTAATTATTTTTACAGTATAATTTGAATTCAATTCAATTTCTCATTACATACATAATATGAAGTTTCAAATATCATGGCGTATGTGTACTGTATAGTGTATATCTACTTATTCTAGTTATTTCAAACGAATTCGATAAACAATAATATACTCCTTGCTTCATTTACAGTAAGTGATAACTATTTTATTACCTAGTCGGTTGAGATAAAATCAAATCGAGTATTTTATTTTTCTATGTATATTAATTTGGTAAAAAATACCGTCGTCCTTTGAGTTTGTGAATATTACATAGGTTTTGATAGTGAAACATTGAGACAACAACGATGTTATGTATACTGTCATTATTCAAGCGAGATAGTTACATAATATTATTATTATTACGTATAAACTTTGGTTTAGTGTTGAATTATTTTCATTTTGTATTTGTTCTTGGTACTCAGCTAAAGGTATTGCACATGGAAAGAATTTCTGTCTTGCCTGGCATCTCAAACATCTTAACATAATCTATGAGCTATAGAGACACACTTTCACGATTTCAAATGAAACGCTGAATGTTGACGTTTATACGCAGATACAATAGTATCGAGTATGTGAAAAGTATAATAATATCATTATACCGAATGGTCAGTTAAAATCATTATGAACTTTTTGGTTAATTAATTTAGGTGAATTCTTGATTTAAATATTTGAATTTTTGTATTTTTATCGAATAAATTAGTGTTTTTATCCGGTAAAGATTCGTTCATTACGTGTAGGTCCACTTTTGATCCTAGTATTATAAAACTATACGGACATACTACTATGATGTAACTATAAAATTATTTTTAGTGTTAGTACAGGTATCATACTATAATAATATATCATAACTATTACCGATGAGTATTGTTGAAGTCGAAAAATTGATTATCAATACCTAATATAATTAACGGCTATTGGTAAATAATGCACGGTAATAAAATATATTCATTCATTTGTCATTGAACAATATTTTATATCGAAAAACTTTTTGTACTGGTAATAATTGTTTTCGAACCTATGTTAATTTTATGTGTGTATAATGTATTTGTATATAATGTAGTAGTATTGCTGTTGGCGTTTCGATAATGACCACAACACTCGGCACATCATAATTAAAGAAACAATATGTACGTGTTCATAATAATGATAATAATATAATGGTCGAACCGTTGATAGTAAAAATCTAAAAAATTATGTTTATTAGACGAAACTGCAATGTAAACATATCCCTTTTAGTCTTTAAGTATTCATTTAATCCATCCGATTGGTATTATATTCGATTATAGGAAATACGGTTATACCTAAACATTGTGTTGTAAAATAATTATGCGCATAGAATTAAATTATTATTCTTAGCCCTCGATACGCGTTCATTGAGATTATTTTTTAAAACCGTTTTTATATTTAAATTCTTTCTTAATTACAATATCATATAGATAGTGCAGGTACCTATTACCCGATGACGTACATTGTCGATCCAGATACGTTAAGTCGTTAGTTTTCTTTACAATATCATTATTATACCTACCAATTTACATTTTGATGTGAGCAATTATAATTTAAATGCGTTTAATTTATTTTAATTCTCCAAATATTATCCAAGTCGTTATAATAGAGTTCGTATGCCATTTTTTTTTATTCTATTATATATTTATTATAAATAGAAAAACTTTTTTGGATTTTACTGTTAAAAACTTTTTTCATGGTTTTATATTATATTGAGTAACCTATTAATTATTATTCATTTATTCTAAGCTAAAGAATGGAATAAAAAAAATTCGAAAAATAAAAACAGTGAAATGTGAATGTTAAGTGGTTATATCATTTCCTGAAATAATTTTAAAATAATCATGGATATTTTTGCGAACTCTGACTATTTGAAATTGTATCATTTACATTTTGAATTACATCAGTTTCAAAAATAATATACACACGTCGAAGAAACGCATAAAGAATATGTTGCTTGCCATATTTTATATAAAATGTTTATTTCTTCTATATTGTGTGATATATTTTTATAATATAATTGATACAGTAATATATTTCAGAAATACTTAGTTCTCAAGAACTTTTGTCCTTCAGTATGATGCTTTCAAAGTGAGACTATATAAAATAATTTATAAATATATAACATTTGTGAACAGAAATACATTTTTTGCGTATAGGCTGAAAAGTTTTTTTATGGAAAAACTTGTGTGGAGTTTTGAAACAAAAAAAAATATATAAAAAGTCTGAATTCAGGTACTATAATATAATATTATTTGATGTCATATATTTTTATGTAGATAAGTATATATGTATTTATAGTATAAGCCTATTTAATTGTTTTTACTTGTATTAAATTATAACACACGTTTTAAGTTTATATGGATGGTTAAAATCCGTTTAACTGGCTACTTCTCTAATGTTGTAATACAAATTTGTGATTTTTAAAATAAAAATGACATAACATTTTTTTATTACTACCATTTTTTTTATCAAAATGGTTTTTTTAGGTTTTACGTTTTTTATGACCAACGGTTGTGAACAAATACATTTTAATTATTATAAACATTTAACGTTTAAAAAAGTTTTGAGGAAAATTTAATTTTTACCATTTTTAATCAAGTAGCACTTAGTTTTTAAAGTTTTTTTGATGATTTTCAATTAATTTTTAACAAATACATTTTAATTAGTATAAATACAAGGTTGAGATGAGTCTAGCTAGATCACAATTTGCCTCTCTATTTAATGCCGTTTATATAAACTTTAAATATTGATGACACATTATTTTTCAAATATTTGATATTTATATATTATTTACAATATTTATTGATTGTTTTATTAACTTAAGTTGATTCTAATAATGTAATTATACAATTAAGTCTAATTAAAAAATAACGTTAGATATTAAAACACTATAATCAAAATAGTAAACAATTAGAACTTTTATTTTATAAATACTTCAAAATTTACTAGCAGGTGTATAATAGGTATTTTATTTTTACAAAATACAAAAATTGACTTTGAAAAATGTGTGAATAGTATATACAATAGATCATAGACTATTAGCTATTATATTATATCATAGGGTTATAATAAAATAGGTATTTATATTTTAACAATTAATTAATTGTATTAAATAAATGATTCTAATATTCTGTTCAAGCTTACACAGTTTGAAAACCGTTAAAGAGTTCCTGTGTAATACTATAATATATTTATAAAGAAATACAGAAAATACAGTTTTTTTTTTTTATTAATGCATTCGTGTTTTTACGTATTATTACTTTAGGTACACTATGGTTAAAGATTGTATGTGTATGTCTCTATATGAAGTTGTTTCGGGCTTATCGTGTATTTTAATCGGATGACATATCTTAAAAGTAGGTTGCGTTACGTAGAAATTATCATACCCTACAGCTTGATATGGAGCACATATTATATTTTATGATATTATAATATAAAGTACGACGAAATATTATTTTCCAGAGAGTCATTTTTGTTCTCTGATCCGTGCAGCGTAATGTATTAAATGTTCATAATATGAAGGCGATAGTCTTACGAATAGTTGGGAATTATTTTGGGGTAGCGTGCGCTGTGCATCACAGTATATTATATATATGTGTGTGTAAGATGTACAGTGTAAAGTAAAACCATCGCTGCGATCTCTTATACGCATACAATATATATATATTATATTACATTTATTTTATATAAAGTCGGAGCAGATTAATCTGGTTATGATAGGTCGATCCCCCGCTGTGTCTTTTCCAGCCGCTTATCAAAAGTAGGTATTTAAGCAATAATCGAGTTCAACAGAAACTGAAGCGTTTGTATACTGAATTGTGTACTTAAGAGAAACCATGTTTATACGAAATTGAACTTTTGTAGTTTTGTATGATTAAGTTCCTCTTCCACCCTCGCGTCTTCTCCGTCACCCATCCGTCTAATAACGAGTCAGTCACTACTGCTTAATATGTGTATATATTAAATAATACGAGTATATAATATAATATATGTAATATGTATCTTTATATATATATATATATGTATAAACAGCTTAAGTAGTAACTTATATTATACGTTAGTTGCAACGTAAGTTATTATTGCGCATTGTAGTGAACTATATTATGGTATACATATAAAATACAGCTGGTATCAAAATATCTGGTACCTAAATATCATACCGGATTAGCGGGTCAATTACGTGTATTTATTTTACTGCAAACTCTCCGTAGAAAATATAGGCATAACAATAAAAACTGACTACCTACTCATTATTTTTATTCTATCGCAATAAAGAGGCGTTTTAAGCCCCTATTTTATAGGCACTTAGATTCATAAAAATAATAATACTAAAAATGATAAGCAATAATATTTTATTTTTATCAGGCAGATAATATTCTAAGGTATTTATTCGCTATCGAGTTTGGATAAAATTTGGATATTTGTTTTTATAAATAAACACAAATAAATTAAGCACATAATATAACTTAATAATGAATCAATATAAATTATAATTTATAGGTGTTCACTTTTCTGAGCACTTAATTATATTTTCCAAAAGTTATGCTATTATAATACAATATAACATTATTGTTCCTTACCAGAAACTAAACTCATTAATCATATTTTGTAGGCTAAACAATAAAAAGTTTCTATAATTATGTTTTGTATCGAGTAAATATAATATCAAAATGTTAAACACACACAGGTGTATTGTATATTTTATTTAAAGCAAAAAGGTACTTTTTTTCAATTAATTTGTGTATCGCTTATTTGAAAAATATTCTGATACTTCTACCTGAAATTCTATAAAATATTTATTTTTTTTAGAACATAAAAATATTCGATTGACTTAATAAATGAGTGTCTTAGAATGACATTACCTATTAAAATGGATCACTTTTCACGCGTTTATTATGGTAGGAAAAATTATTTAATTTATTATTTCATATTATGTTTATTGTGTTTTAATGTTGTGGAAATACAATAATTGGGCATGTCTATGGTAATGTAATTAGTAATTACCTAGTTATTTGCATTAGGTACATAATTTAAAAGTGAAAAAATGTTCTTTTGTTCGGTGACATAACAGGTATATAATGCGAAAGAATAATTGTATAAAATATTGCTTTTGTTTATTGGCTGTAACTTTTATATTATAATAATCACAACCTAGTGGGAGTGTAACAAATAGTTATTATTATACACCATTGCTTGATACGTATTTATACGTATTAAGAACTATAGAAAAAATTCCTGCTTTCTGGTGTCGTAGACTCGTAGATGGTAGATGGGTAGTAAAAAAAAGTGTTGAGTATCTTGACCCCACAGATATCTGTGCCCGACCCTTGCTCTTATATATCTAGAATATTTATCCAATTCAACCCCTCAGAAACACCATACATTTATTCCAATTTTTAACACGACATAGAACCATAAATGTATATGATTAGTTTAGTATGTTGTATGTGCGTATCACAAATATGTATTAGCGTAATGGGACCTGATATGGCATGGTAGTTAGCCATAGTCACTAATGTGTGCAGCGGTTTAGCATCGTCCGCCGTCGTTGGCCCCGGATGGGTGACCACCCGGTTCTATGGCGCGAATCCTTGACCACATAAAACACGTGTTCCAACCATACCAACCGTAACCTCCTTTCAGGCACCCAATGTCCCATGTTGGCGAGGGTCACAAAAAAAAAAATATATATACATATATTAGTATAATTTATCATTAAAACATTATTTTCCTATGTTTTTAATAATTTGAGAGTCACGAAAATGTCGTGAATAGATGAAGAGCCGTTGGATGAAAAGTTTGAATACATACCCCTGTTGTATAAAGTCAACACTTTTATGTTGTGTAATAAAACCGCCTAAGATGACTTTCACCATATTATCCTTATATGTTATATCGTACATTGAACGTGACTAAGCTTCAATTTTAGCTGGTGCTTTAGATATGTAATTTTTAAAAGTCTTAATTATTTTTTAAGGAAACTGACATAGCAAAATGTTAATGAAAATATGTAAGCAGCCATACTTTTTACTAAATATTTATTAGTTTTGGATAAACCAGGCTTTACTTCGACTTTTTTTAAAAACATCGATTTACTATAAATTTCAAAATAATAAATAATTTATTATTGAACTCGCACCAGTGAAAAATTTCGTATACAATTGTATAGAAAACAATAATAATTTTATACTAAATTTACATAGATAACTAATTACGTGAGGCAGTAAAAATAGAGTTTTTTATTTGTTTAATGGAAATTCTTAAAGTTAATAAAACAGTAATTAGTAGCACAAAAATTATGAGAATTAAAATCGTTATTTATTTTAAACTCTTTAAGCATAAGACACTGTCTATGTTCATCTATTTTAATTTGAACTTCGTGAATATAAAATAGAACCGGATGAAAAACAAATTTCTAGTGGGTGTGTTGTTAAAAAGACGGTTTATTACGTTAAAAATAATCAAATGTTCAATTATTATTCAATCGTACGGGAATAATATATTATTTATCATAATATTATCTGCACTTATCGATTGGAATGTAAAATAAACAAAACGCAATAAAATAATAAAATATTATCGTAGAGACCATGACGACCTACGTCCTACATAATAAATAATGATGATTTTTTTTTTTAATTATACACACGATCCCGGGCGTATATGCAGAATATGATAATAATAATAAAAAAAAAAAAAATGGTTGCTCGGATTGTGTAGAGGTCGGTGGAAGCGTACACGCTCGGCTATTCAACGGTTGGGATTGACTGAGTGCGAGAGAGGGTTGGTACCGAGTGTAATCTCGCTGTTAGGCTGTTTATAACTTACTGGAAGCACAGATGCAATGGTGGTGACGTTTAACACGTTGTCCCCTGCTCCAGGAGGCACTGCGAATAATTTAACGGCTTCCGCTCACAGATTAAAATATTATTATTATTATTATTATAATTATTATTATTATTGTGACGGTCCATTTCGTCGCGAAGGCAATGACGACCGACGACTTCCGCTCTAGCCGGGCTTGTAGTGCCGTCGTACTACAACTGTACTAGTATAAAATATGTTTATTGCTCGTGAATAGGTAAATATATTATTATAAAATGTAAATTATTATAAAATGTATACTATTTTTGTCTGCTCGTGCACGTAAAAAAAATTATTATTTCTCCAGCTTTTTCGAGGCGGTGCTTCAACGATCTACAACTTTCCGTTGACGCATTTACAGTATTATAATGGTATGCATGGTTGTAATGACAGTGTGCGCTATGTCCATAAAAAAATAATTTGCTACCCCAGGAAACTCCCACGAGGTTTCTATAATATTATGTTATATTATTATGTTGTCCACCATCGTCTTGGGAACGCCAAATGGCCGAATTGTACCATCGCAGTTAGATGACACGCGCAGGTATAAAATATTTATAATACACACCAGTATGTATGTAGCACTTGCGAAAATAAATTCTGTGAAAAGCCAACCGAATCACCCAAAAATATTAGTCCTAAAAATGAATAATGATCCAAATCCGTATTCTGATCGATGTCATACAATGGTGGCACCCGTTTTTATTATAATTGTCCATACAGTTGAATGATTTTAGACAATGGACCGTGTTCATAAAATAATTTCATAATTTCATATTTTTATTATTAATTGTTAAAGCTGCATAAATAATATAAAATGTATATTATAAATGTATCTAGAATCTTGAGACGCAAGTGGTTCAGTTTTTCAAGGAACCATTACCTTTCATTTTTCAATTTGATTTTCTAATTAAGTTTCTATGATAATGACATAAGACGTCCATCAATATAATTATAGTAAATTACTATTATCATTATCATTTATATAATTTATTATCATTAAATTTTACCTCTTGTGTATCCAAGCATGTCACAAGGGAAATTTACCAATATATTATGTATACATTGATAGAATGAGTAACTTTTACATTGCTAAATTTTATTTTAATTGCAATTTCTATTAATTTATCGTATACTTAATATACTATTTGTTTTTCAGTTTCGTTAAAGATAAAATCTCGGATAACACTAATTATATTTATAAATCTAACTTTTCTAATTTTTACACAATTAAAAACATATAAAATAGATACATGGTATTGAATATTTACACGAATAGAACTCGAATGAAATAATAATAGTCATCAAAAATATATTTAACAATATCATTAGTTTCGTTCTCTAAGGTTTACAATTTTCGAATAGTAATAATGACGTCAACGCAATCAACCCTCGCTAATTTTCAACGCGGTAATATTTTCCTTAGTATACTACTATAACACTTTATATTAAACTATATCAAACTCATAATAAACTAATATCCTTTGATACATGCACCGGGTATTTATTATGTAGAACAATATATAAATATCTGTTTATAATGTTGTATACATATTACACAATGATTTAATTAGGGTTATGAACTTATAACTTACTATACGTAAATATTTAAACACAATACAATTACCTATGTATTATGATACTTATTGGAATTTATTGAATATTTGTATTACGAAACAAAATATGAAATCTTTATAAGGATATTTTTTGAAATGTTTGTTTTGTAATAAAATACTTAAAAAAAAAAGATTCTAGCTCGGTTACCCAAAACGGTTCGAGGTTATGTTAAAAACGGGTGCTTGCTTTCATTTATTCACCTTTTGTTTGCCAGTGTTCACAAAAACTACTCGGTTTTTCGAGAACAACTACCTCTTTACAACTACAATCTGTGTTCACCACTTCACCTGTACGTCCAATCTATAAAGAAGCATTGAATGAAACTTTTACAGTCTTTTTATGTACTAAAAAATGTTATCCGTTTGAAAAAAAACACATACTTGTAAAACCGATGTAGTTCTCTAGCATCGCTCAAAATGTAAATGTATGGACCACATAAAAATAACAACATATTTATATGACTTAATAGGCATGTAGTGATATTATATCATAATATAACTTTAAATGTATAAACAACAACATCTGATTATTTTAATCTGAAATAAGTCATAAAATAAATTTTAAGTTTAGAACCTAAGCTTTTAATGTTAAAAGTAAACAAAAACGCGATTATAATTTATTGGAACAAAAAATGAATTTTTTATGCAAAATAATAATATAAAACAACATTGTGTTAAAATGTCAAGTCTTTCTAATAACTACAAGATAATAAAAAAAATCTAAAAATATTAACGTCGTAAAACCAATTACTTTCATTGTAATTAAAATGTTAAGCTTTTATAACGAAAAAAAAAAGGTTGATCAAGATTTTCGAGATAATAGTGTTTAGATATAAATATATAATTAGATAACAGTTCGATTTTCCTTGTGAATTGTTACACTTAGTACTAACTAATGATCATTATACAAAATATCATTGAACTAAAGAAAATTGTTTTAAAATATATATTATGTAAATACCTAAGTATAGTTTTACTTAAATATGTTATAACAAATTTTTTGTTTCTTAAAAAAATTCTAAATCTCCTAAAAGTAAGTATGTGTATTATGTAAAGATATAAATATTCCAGTTTTATTTTATTATTATTTGGATTATTTATTTTAGATGATAAGAATAGACTGTATTTTGATATCTACCAATCGTCAATTAAACAGGTACACACAATTACGATGTTTAATTTAAGAATTAAATTGTGTTATGAAGGCGTACATTTTATATAATATTTCTATGTATATAAAATGAAAAATACTTTTTTACGTTGTCGTATTTTATACTCTCTCAAATAGAAGAGGATTGACCTCAAATAGATGACAGGAGATTACGCTACTCCGCTTCTTCTTAAGGTAGTAGCGAAAAGTGCCGAAAAAAACTATTTATATATATATACTAGGAAAAGTTTGAATGTATGTGGATTTGTCATTCTGCCATACGTTCAGATGAACAATTGTAACGTGGAAAAATCTGTTGTAATTTTTTACCAAGTTTTTTCTTTCACCACTATTTTCATGCCATTGAAATTCTAATTTTTATACTGCCACGTGGTATCCAGTATTATTTTTTGTTGCCAGCGTAATTCAAAACTTTTGTTTTATATAAAGTGGAAATTTGAGTTCATAAGTCACACAACTTAAAGATGACCCCCGCCGAGTGTCAGTTGAATGTACTAAACGTATTCACAGCTAAAGTTTTCATCGAGTTTGTGAATTTAAATATATCCGGTCTTTAAAACACTGTAAGTTACGACCACGATATTCCTGTGTACATTCTATAAACTTAATATTAGTATGCAAATGACAATACCTATGTAATGACACTATGCCTCGTATATATTTTATGTATTGTTGTGGTAATAATATTGCATTCTAATAACAATGGATACAAATACATTTGACGAACAATCAGCAAGTAAGTAATAATAAATTAGTAATTTAATAGAAACACCCTACAATGTTGCATTGTACGGAACTCATTGATATTATAAAGTCAACTATTTTATATACGACTATACAAGGTACATGCAATGTAAAAAAGAAAAAAACTTAAAAGTGAGATTTTATTTTTGCGCATCGTAATTATATGACACTTATAATTTATAGTTTTTCAGTTAAAGATTTTTGAGATATTTCAAGCGCTAAATACACGTACATAACAATAGTTAAAATGTTTAATTTTTTTTTTCTAAAAATAAAAATCGAAAACCTGTGCACGAAGTTAATATAGAACACATAAACCATACGGAACTTTATTTCGATGAGCGCCGACTATTTAAACAAAACGAATCACGGTGATCTATATGCATGCATACCTAATTAGTAATTAATATTAATATAATTTGTTAATAAGCACGTGCAAAATTATACTACGATTTAATCAGAGAATTTATAATGTATCACACCATTTTTGGTTGTATATGTAAACATTACATGTGTAACGTTTGTGTGTATTTATCGTCTAATTATGTTCTTTTAATTACATATTGTGGCCACATGGACGTGTTTGTATAGACGCACACCAAATATCGCAAAATATGATCTAAGCACACCAGATAAAAATTGAATTAATGTGGTGCAATATAAATATTATAATATAATAGTGTTTGTAAATGAGAAACCGGATCGTCGGGTATAAAAAGTATAATAATCTGACCAAACAATAGTCGATCGCGTTACACGTTATAATTTCATTATATATTATGAGGCCAAATAAAAATGTTGTCTTAAGAATGGATACCTATTTACAATGTATTGTATAGTATTATCATTCTAAAATTGATGGCTCCATGTATTTTGTTTGTCTTACTATTAAAGCTCATGCGGTTATTTTATCCCACACGAATCCCAATAGAATTAATATTTTGTCGTCGTGACCAGGGCCCGTAATAACGAAAATAAGACGAGTTAAGTTATCACTGCAAAGGCAGTAGCCCCTTGGGGTATTTCCAACTGGGTCTCCGGTTTCAAAGCCAACAAAACCGCATTAGTCTTGTCTTTTGGACAAACAAGAACCGTTTCCAGTTACCAAACGGATCAGCGTCATTCAATCGTCCCCTTCTGCTGGAAGTGTGTATCCGTGTAAAATATCAAAGGTCTCGTGTTCTTCGTCTGCGCTTGTATAACGATCTATCCCCCCTTTCATACCGCTCTCCAAGCTAACCAAACCAAATATATTATTATTATTAATTGGACCAAGTACCCGTTTAACGAGCCATGATGGGACGGGACGTTAACGCCTCTAGCAGCTCAGTCCTTCATTAACGTCCGTCGCAAAAATATGAATCATTAATATGCGCTGCGAAACACCTTCTATTTATTAAAATTAAAATTAAAATAAAGCGACGGTGGCAGTCATTACGATTCATTTTTCTTCTGAGCTTTTCTTTTGAGTTTAAGTTTTTTTTTGACTTTTACTCTCTTGAATCGTTTTCTGTTTAAGTAAACGATTCAAAAAGCGTCGTGAAACAAAATCCTTCGCGTGCACTTCCATAATGATGAGTGCCGTAATAATATCATCATTGTTTTCACGTCATATATACATCACCGTCTATCAAAAATGTTTTGTTTTATTTATAACCTTTAAATATTGTGGTCGAGAAAAAGTGTTTTTTTATGGATGATTTGAAAATGTTGTATTTTTTTGTATTAATAAAAAATTGCTTATACGGTCAACATAATTTAATTCATAAATAAACTAACATAAAATATATAAATAGTTCTGAATAATAATACCTAACCGATCTACGAACGCATGCGTGCAATCGATAAGAAATAATATCCGTGTCGGTTATACTTTTTTTATAGTAACTTTAAGATGACGTGAACTTGCGGCAAACGAACGCTGACGACGACGTGGTAGGTACCTATAGTTTATCATCGATCGTAGCAATCCGTGCGTGGTGTGTCGTCATCGATTCCGACGATAGACAGGCGTTTATATTATATTTTAATTCGTGTACTTAGACACACATCCCTCACCGTTTTAATTGAACCAAAACGCAATACGGAAACGACGTGTGCGGAAATAAAGTTGAAAACCCCGATAGCGTTGCTCGGTTTGGAGTGTAGAAAAAATTACGCTTGCCGGCGTGTGATGAGAAACCTTAATTTTGTTTATGCGTACAACTTCACTGTACAGCGGTGGGTGGTCTCATACCGCGGAAAACTTAATTCGGTTTAATTCACAAACGGAAATCTACTTAGATTACAATCTCTCTCGATTACTTGTCAACAGCTGCTGGCCCGCGAACACCCTTGAAGAGCAAATCGTCGTCTGCGGCGGCGTACATATTGTGTGCAGTCGTAAGTTAAGAATGTTGTGCTACCGACTCGAAATAAACTATATTGTTTCGCAGACTCATATAAATGGTAATGTTTTAGTAACAATAATAATAAACTATGAACACACGATCGTATGTGCACTTTTATTTGAACATAACGTCAAATAATTGTATGAACTGTCTATGTGTTTAACTAGGTTGTTAAACGAACCTGCATACAGACATGCAGTGTTATAACTACTAAAATATTAATTATTCATACTTTTGTAATTCATCATCAAGAATTAAAATTGTGTTTAAAATTATATACTATAGGTAATTATTGGTACTGATGCTTTAATTTTAATTTTTCTGTGGTTCGTTTTGTTTTATTATTTCGGTAATAATTATGTGTATCATGATTTCAAATATTAATTGAAAATAACGTGATTGTGTTAATGTGTCATTTATAAAAATTGTGTGTATAAAATGTAATAATATAGCTATATAGGTACTTTAAAAGTTTCAACTAACATTAAATAATATTTTTAAATTACAACAAAATAACTTAAAACGTTATTCTTTGTTAAAATATCTATTTCGTTAGAATTTAAAACTAAAACGTACATAAAAACTGTGCCTATATTTTTTTATATTTTTTGATTGCAGTGTGAACATTTTATGAAAAATCTTGCATTGCATTTTCAATCCTTGCCTATAAAAAATTAACATTTTGTAAATTTATAACTACACAAAATTATTTGAAATTTTTTTGTTTTTCCAATGCTTTTAAAAAATACTGGGAATTTTTACTTTTGCCAAAAAAACAACTAGTTTCACTTCCATAACAGAAAAAATGCTGATGTAGGAAATCCAAGAGTTTTTACTGCCCTTAAAGGTAATGAGAAAAACAAAAAAAAAAAACACACACACACATCATTGTTAAATCAATGCGTTTATTGCTCCGCTCAAAATCTAAAAACTATTTGATAAAGAATTATTAATTTTATCGTATGTAGTATTCAAAGAACATTTGTATAAAAAAATTGTAAAGCATAACAATGTGTTATTAAAAATAAAAATACTGTTATTGATATTGATATTACAATATATTACTTAAATTATTTATTTTTATTTTTGTTGTAATTTAAAATTATTTGAGTACTTCTAAAAAGTAATAGAATATTACTCAAATACATTAAACAAAAGAGTAATAGATGGTATTTTAAAATATTTATTTTTTTTGACACAATTTAACAGTTAGGTTAGGTATTGTGAAGTCTGATGCAAATTTATAATATTATATAAAGCTCAAGTACACTTAATAACGCCGTCAACGGTCTTCGATTACGCCTCCAACGCCGTTTTAAGTGAGAAGACCTAAGCATGATGATAGCCGCTGCCCGCCACGATTTGTGATAATATTATATAGAAAACATCATGACGGCCATTCTCGTTCCTTTTCCCTGTTAAAAGGTCGCCTAGAATGACCAGTCACGGAATTATTTATATTATATATCCATTATTTATTGTTGAGTGTGTGTGATCTGTCCATGAACCACGACCACGGTGGTTTCACCGAGTGGATAGAATCGGTGGATGATGGTGATTTTTTTTTGTATTAATATGTTATGAACAAATATATCCTGCTGGTATGTGACTATGTGAGTAATACTCCAATTATTATTACTATTATGTAATGTGTACCTCGGCGTAAACAAACGTCGCCCCCCCACCCCCCGAGGTTGTTGTAAATTATTATTATCATTTTCACCATTATTGTGACCAATTATTATTATTTTATCTTATAAACCACGTTTTTATTGGTTATTATGTATATATATGTTACACCATTTCCCACTAATTATTACTTTAGTCCAAGTTTTATGCCTTTCGGCTTTCTCGACCCTAACTTATAAAAAATTTAATTATTTCCCGTTTAACCAATGCACGTAATTATTTATTTCCTTTTTTTTCTCTATCTCCTCAATAAAAATCCACCATGCTCTGGCCTAACAAGGCCTAGCCTAACTCGGCTCGTGGTTGGCGACCATCCCAAAAGTTCAAGTCAGCCATTGGGAACTATATTTTTTTCAAAACGTATTATTATATATTTTCCCTTTTTAAATATTTATTTTTGCTTAAAAAAATTAAAACTAAGAAAATATAAACCACGTTAGATTAGTAATAATTTTATAATATTGTCGTGTTTATTTTTGTATGTATTATTATTAATATTATTATCACTTCTTGACTGAGGGTCCGGGGGAGAAAAATATCCTTATTTGCATTTTCATTACGATGAGGTTGTTAAGCCGGTGACCTCATTTCAAAATTTATCTCATCAAAATAAAAATGTTCAAAACTTTTGACATGGAAAATACATTATTATTGTGAATTTTTTGGAAAGTAAATATATTAAAACCGTTCCGATTTAGAACTGTTTACTGTCTTTTTCATATTACATTAATATTATATAATTGACCACATAATTTTTGCAATGTGCCCTATTTTGGGTTAATGCCTCGATTGTTTTTTCCTGGCACATACCCATGAGTTGTTATATAATAATAAATCATACCACACCCATATAGCGACAAACGTAAAATTGCGATATTACAAAATTGTTGTACCAGAGGTATTCGCGTACTTAAATAAATTCGTATATTGTATTCGTACGATAACTGTGGCGATGATCGATATAATATTTTATTATTACAGTGACAGGTTATAACTTATAACATGTGTTTGTGTATGCCGGTGGAAACAGTGGACCAGCCATATAATATATTAATATCCACCGGATGCATATCTACTAGTTTCCTCCCAAAATATACGGATTACCTCACATCCTTATCTTTCTTCGTTAAAAAATACCACGTAAATAGATAAATATTTATGCATAGGTACCTACATAATAATATTTTACCTATTGTGTTAAAATCATTAAAATGTTTATATTTGTGTATATTTAAATATTTATATAATATAAAATAATAATTATAATAAAATATATTAGACTTATAGCTACAGCTCGTCGAGTGGCAACTCATATATAGTCGGAAGACAATTCGTATACAATTCATCAACCTTTTTTACTTCGGGAGGATACTATGCTGAGGTATCTATGCTCCCTATCTTCTGATGTCGGCGATCTGTTTGGAACAGCGGTTGATAGTACTATTTTGGTAATTGGAACCACTGGTGGGATGATGAGCTATTACATATTATGCACGGAGTGGCTCACCCGTGGCACTATTCGAAATCCAATCCAAGGTCGTGTATATGATGCAATCCCAGTGACTGTGGTTAAAGTTATAATATAGCCAATATAGGTAAGTTCCTTACTTATTCATCTCGGTATTGTATATTTTAATATTTGCATCCAAGGTTGGAGAATTATTGTAATACGAGCAACGGTGTCGTCACATCATGATATCGAATGCAAATGGGAACGGTAAGATAAGAAAGTCATTGATTATAATTAGCTAAAAAAAAATATGATATAATGATAAATTATTTATATTATTATATTTCAGATCCGATATCAGAATTTATATCATTCATCGTAGTATACGGATAGATTGTATCAAATATTTTTTTTAAGTAGATAATTCTATAATATAACCTTGGTTTGTAGATTGATCGAATATTTTCTTATGTGTTGGAATATTCCAACGAATGCATCGGCGTATTTAATTTATAAGATATTATATTAAGTGTACTTCACTTAACACTACGAAGTGAATTAAAAACCGATTAAAATGACTCTGTTAATCGAAAACACACGTAATAACTGTAGATGTTCGTTTACTCGAAACTAAATTGATATAATAATTAACGATCCATTAATTTTCGAAATGAAAAACGTTAATTTTTACTTAGTGTTCGGTGAGACCTATAACTAGTATAACTACATGTATTATAAAATGTTATGCGGTTATATCAGTACCTAAAAATTATAACACCTCCGGTTTTCATAAGTAAATATCTAAGATCGATGATCGTGATGATGTTGAATGGTAAACCGTCTCTCGAGTTTGAATATTTATATTGTATTTATAAATACTTGATAGGAATAAATTATGCACAACCGTCATGCACGTACAGATCGAACTGAATCAAATCGAAGAAAAAATACATTTATTTTTTTACTTTAAGTGTGTTTGTTTTAGTATTTATTGTTTACGGGTAAATCTGCAGAAGGAAACAATAACGACGAGATACATTGATGGAATGGTTTTGCAAATAAGTAATAAAAATTACAACTTCAAAACAGCCGTTTTTATAGTATAATTTTAACGTCAATTTTTACGGTGATGATATCGGATATCCTTTCTTGTCACTCCTTTTCTATATTACTATGTACCTACCCATAATAATTTATATCACCGTATTAAACTCCAATTATTTAATGCGTTCCTATTAGACGTTCGGCTTCGATAACCATTACTGTTAGTGTATACTGTAAATTATCATTACTAAGGTTATGATTATCGGAATAATATGCAATCATGATTTAATACGTTCTGAGCAGTGGAGGTAAGCCCAGTCAAAAATAATTCGAAACATTGGAACCACTGAAATGCACACGTTTTGTAACGAATGTTTTACAACTTCGCAAAAAGTTATATCAAACTGTCAATGCACGAATTTCAACTACAGAAGTTCAGTCATTATTGACGGACAAATAAAAAAGTATAAATATTGGTCATCGTGTTATTTACAATATTATATTTTATATTCGCGGTTATATCGAATAAGCCACAAATGTCAATTATATTGTTGACATAATATTTTGTCCGTCGTTAGAACGCTTCATATTGATTTAGTGTCAATTTGACTTCCAAGTCTGCCGTTTAATAATTTTCAATGGTTCTTTTTTTAGATAATGCTTTAAATATTCAGACAATATAATAAAAGTCTACCAACAAAATATGATATCTAAAATAGTAAATAATTATAAAATTCCTATCGTTTTATTAAAATTATTATAACGATAAGGGTTAAAATAAAATAAATTTTTTGGTCATATCGATTATTCGGCAAACCGTCGCTGCCGTATATTAAGTCAGACCGTCTACAAAAATTAGTTATTAAGAATAACATTACACCGAAGTGTCACCTACTAAATACTGTACAGTGTACATTGTTATAGTTATTACAACAAGTATAGAACGACATGCTCAATAAATGTTAGGCGCAACGTTACAGCAAATGAATATTATTGTATAATCGCCATCTGTTATTCTATAGCCAAACACTGATATACTATATCAATAGTGATGATAATAATAATAATGAAATTAGTAATGACTATGATGATAAAACGTCACTGACGGTACGGAAAACGGCTAGGTCGAACTCGAATTCTGTCGGTTCTGAAAATAGTTTCAATAGAGTAAGATATGGAGAATAGGATGTTTATGTACATGTATGACATATAAAGTTATAGTATGACATCATTTATTATAAGTGTCATCGTCGAAGAAACTGGGGACCTGCAAGCCTAAAGGAGCTTGATTTATATCTGTAGCATATATGCCAACTTACACAACTTTTTGCGCGTTAGACAAAATTCAAAAATGTATCATTTTTAATGGTATTCGGTATGCTCGGTAAGCGGGTAACCGTGATATTTCCCGTCGGTCACTCTTACGACAACCTTAGCTGCAACCGTCTGTTTTCAACGTATCTGTCTCGCAATCGTCTGATTCACAACGATGTTTAATCAAATTGTTTCCATTTCATTGTCGGAGAATGTTGTTTTGTATAGTTATAAAGAATACTATATATTATGTTCAGAATTTTATAGTATTATAAAGTGCCACAAAATGTCGGTGAAACGAGTTCTGTCTCAGTATCACCTCCGGTTCGACGAAACACTCTACCCGTTTTCGGAGATTTATGCACCGTGTGGGTATTAAAGATAGGATGTACATCAGTCACCTATATTATTCACAGGTTCCTCGTAGTTAATAGCTAAACCATTTCATACACGTCTAATAATAACCTAAAGTTTATTATATTCACGTAATAAGTATGTAATGTAGCCAATGTAGGTATAGATTTAAAATAAACCTAAATACATTATAATGTTACAAAAAATGTTCGTTATCTAAGTATAATTGTGCATTATCATTGCTTCATATTATTCAAACATAGGGTTATACATAATATTATATAGGTTACAGATCATGTAAAATAGATTTGCCACGTAATTATTATATGACTTTGGACAACAAGGCGACAACCATGATATTATTGGAAAGCCCGGTAGTGTATGAGTTCAGTAGAGTGAAACTGTACTGAAAGATGTTTTGTTTTACTGTACTTAAATTCCTACTTGATCATAATTTATAAAAAAAAAAAAATACAAATAATTAAATATTGCAAATTAATAATTTCTTAAAAACAATAATTGTCCTGCATAAATGATTGGTTCAAACGGATTGCAATCTTTCTATATAGATTTTTCTAACTGCTTCCTATCGTTATTATTCTTTCTGTATTCGGTAAGTGTTAAAAATATTTGAACATTTTTTTTATTATTTGTACGAGCAACATAAAAATATTTAAAATGTCCTGTTATATAATATAAGTACTACTAAACCATTACCTCCATTTCAAATTCGATGATTTATTATTGCTTTCAATTTCAAATGTCTTTTAATACGCGATAACACACTACTTTAATGTGCCGAGATAAGTGAAGCGAAACGAGTGCCAAAAACTCGGTCACTGTACCTTGTCCGAATTTTTTTTTTTAATATTATGATGTGTAGCAGGGCGTATCGAATAGGCAATATAGCTACATTAATGTGTGGAAGAACAAAGATATTATACTCAATGCATTTTGTTTTACATTTCACAGGTATTCGATACAGTTTAAGTGAAACGAATAATTGATTAGTTTAATTAATTGTTAAGGTTATATAGATGTTTATGGTTTTAATTGATCATCATATTATTTTTATTTAAAATGCATAGTACTTGCACATAATCTCGTATTTATATCACTTGTAGTATAATTTGATTTAAGGGTTTTTTTTTCCAATCGGTAACAGTCATATACTTTTATGAAAATATAATGATTTATTTTCCAACAACTATTGGATAGAATGTAGTATTATTTCTTTGACATAAATTAAACGTTAATTATGATAATAAAATTAACGGGGATATAATATCACTTGTCAGTCAGTGTGTATTGATTTAACAAGAGTGCTACACCGGAATTGTTTTATACATTTATTACTGTTTGTTAATTATTAATATAATACAATTATTATTTTTTGTTAGACATTGAATAAACGTATTCATTTACATTATATACAAACTTAAATAATGATATATTAAAAATAATTGTATTTATAATTTATCTATAATGTGTGCATAAAATAGTGACTCGACAATCTGGGTACCTTGTTTTTATTTATTATTTGATAGGTAGAGAGTTGATATTTTATATAGTTATAAGACTGCTTAATAAAATATTACAAAAATTATAGATAATTATATTTAGTGAAATACTATTTAGTCAAACTAAACAATTGGTTTATGATAAACTTTGAAAACAAGTTTATTACTCAAATTGTTTTTAAATCGAGTAAACAAAATGGTACGTGCCATTATCATGCTTATACTGCTTATAGTGTCACATCAAGTTTCCAGTTATCACGAAACACTAAAGTTGATCGTCAAATTGCATAGGTACCATTTTAACATTGTTTAATCTTAAAAATCGTCTAAGTGAATAGAATATTTTAAAGGAAATCGATATTTGTCAGTATAACTCAAAATCTAATTGATCGCAAAAACATGAGTGTAAATGTAAAACCAAATAGCGTTTTTAGTTTAATGATAAACAAAATTATCTTACAATATTTTGATCTGATATAACGTGTTAAAATTATAAATTATTGTACAACAAAGACTGATTGTTTATTAGTGCCTATAGATATTATAACTACGACTGGAAAATTCCAAAAAATGTCATTAATATTTGATCAATGGCAATTCGTAACCAAAATTTGAGTACATAGAAAAAAATCAAAATTTTAAATTAAAATAGTTCTATTTAGTTATTAGGAGCTAAAATAATTAATGGTAAAGTATCAACAAATAAATAAAATAAAATATTTAAACTTTTGATTTATGTTCTACAAATAGTAGATCAGTGTAAATTGTTGTTGTATAGATGTATTTGATAATTTAATAGATATACAAATACAATTGTACGTACAAGCAATATACATTATAGAAAATATTACATATATAGTATTAAATATTTACGATATGATACTTGAAGAGGAATATTCTTTTTGTATGTAACAGTTTTAAAAATTATATGAGCATAGCTAGATTGTTGTCAAATTGAAAAATTTGGAATATCAATTGATGAAATTTGTTGACAATTTCTCGAAATCTTTTTAAAATAAGAACCGAAATGTTTTCTAATTGGTGAAATTTAAAATGGTGGTTGATAAAATATATATAACAGTAACACAAGAGGGAAATTAGCTTAATATAATTACATAAAAGATACTGCTAGAATACTGTATAATATGTAATAGATTAATTGTTGGAATAAGCAGCACCCTATCGGTAGGTAACACACAATATGAAAACAAATTCATAATTTCTTCTTAAGAAATGTATCCAAATGGAAATTAGTATTAAAATGAATGGACTTAACCTAACAATTAAGCTTAAGAGGAAACAGTGTATACTTCACTTCCGTTGACGATTAATTTCAATTTAATTTCAATTGATGGAAATATTTCAATAACAATTATTCACGCTGAGATTGTTAACTTTTAAATGTATGTATAATAACTCCAGTAAATATTTATGATGAACGATGGGGATTTATGACGAGGAGACCAAAAGAATATCTTAATTTTTTTTTCAATAAATATTGAAAGAGTAAATTACTATTAGGAAAATGTATTTTTTTATTTGGTTGGATTATTTAAGCAAAAGTATGTTATATTTCTCGAGGTTACACTGGTTCTAATAGTGAAAATGTTTCAGGGAACGTATATCTAAACATTAAAATTGAACACAGATAGCAGTGACAGAACTTTAATATAAACTGTGAATACAAATATACAATAAATAAATTGTGTAAGCAAATGCCGTTTCAATGTTTTAATTCAATCTTGGTTATATTCCATAATATATGGGTACATATTTTTAATTATATTTTAAATGAATTGATTTATTATTGTTTTTAAGAATAAATATACCATTATTGTAACATATCTATATTCTCTATAACTCTTACTCTTTATTAGAACAGTATTTAATTTGATTTCAGTCTAAGAAATTATAATATAGTCTAAAGTGATAGATAAACAAATTAACATTCACTAATAAATTATACTTTAAAGTAATAATGGATTATTTATAGGTATTAAAGTACAGTTTTTACATATTTTGATACACACAAATATGAATACAACGATATTGTTTGTTTAAAAAATGTTAGTCTTCTGTTAAAATTATTTATTTATGCATGTAAATCAATTGAAAATTATCTTGTGATTAAAAAAAATGTGATTAAATAATTCAAAAAACTCACTTAGTTTAGATAGTTTGAAAGCGTCTGCTGTTTTAATGACGTCCACGTAGGCTTGTAATTCAAATCGTCTTTCAGTATTGTTTTGATTATGCTTGAACACGGCTAATTTGAATGCGGTTTGCACTTCATCAGATCCTTGTTCAAAAATCGCTCCTATAAAAAAAAAAACAACAATATAATATATTAATTAAATTTTTTATTAATTGAGATAAAGAAAATATGTTTGCAACGCGCTATAATGGTCATCAGACGTATCTTGCAATGAGATTTATTCACGACTTCGCCAAGTAAAGAAAAAGTTGTCCCTTTATCAACCGACCCGATTCCGTATGTCCTTTGGGTCACTGGAAATTTGTACTTAGTTTTGCACTCCGAATAACTATCTCTTTCTTTCTAATACAAAATCCTATTCTCTTTTAGTCCAGTGCACATTTTGTTCAGCTGATCCCACTAAGGCCCTTTCCCTTCCCACTTGCCATCTCAGTGGAACTTCGTTCGAAAAACAGATTCACATTAAATCGTCTAGAAAAGTATTATTAGAATGGTCGTAAGTTTTTATTTTACCCACCAACCACCACCCGCGTCAACCGTGTATTGTGTACTAGACAAATATTTGAGCCATTCAGTTTGGGTCCCTTCATTGGTTACTGTTCTTGTACATTTATATTACCGTGGTATATTGACCAATCATTATGTATCATGAAATAGACCCCGGAAAAATATGATAAGTCTTTTGTGTTTAAAACGAAAACCAATCATCATATTTAACCGACCGTTGTTGCCAAGCGGCTTAGTTGTTCAAGAACATTAAATCCGATGATAATAATATTATATCGAAGAAATTGTTGTGTTTTTCTAAAACCGTCCTGAAAACCTATATTTCTACTCCAATAATTCAAATTGAATGAAAATCTCTTCAATTTACAATACTATAATAATTTTAAAATGAAATATAAACAATTATATTACTTGATGATAATATGATATCAGTTAGGTAACAAACCGTTTAAATAATCTAAATAATTTACATTTACAAAATAATAGCGGCAGGTGCCTCTGTAGAATAATATGTACTTTTATTCTTATCGTATTTCGGTTACGAGTTTACATTTTCTATTAAATCCTAAGAGAACAAAATATCTAAAAAATAAAATATTTATTGATTGAATGATTTGTACATTTGTTGGTTTGTACATTTCTTCAGTGTATTATTTTTTTTAAGGCATTAAGAAATGTCATATATATTTCAATAGAAAAACATTATTATTATATTTTTATTTTTACAAATACATTTGATACAATGCCCAGTTTCAAATTCCTTATGCAATATAAATATGTGTTGTACAGATTATTATATGTATTGTTAAATGTGAAGTAATATCATATGGATAATGCATTAGTAATACCTAAGATTCTACTTGCTATTCGGGATCACAATGATTGGGTTTATCTCGAAAACAACTATAACATTTATTTTTTTTTAAAATTTACTATAAATTTAATTTATTCCGAGTAACCATTTAAATTATAAATTGTACTTATATACACAATATAAATAAATAAAATAACTCTTATGGTACGATTATACTCGTAGATAATAGATTTGAAATGTAACATCAATATTGGTTTTTATATTAACTGAAGTTATTAGATAATTTTAAAAACGTCTAGCATGGATGTATAATATGGTTGTGATTAAACAAATTAACACGTCTTACAAACCCATTGCGATTGCTACACTTCTAATTAAATAGAAAGCTCCATTGTTTCGATTTAAAAGAGAAGTCCAACTAATTAAAATACATTGTGTTACACCTTTAGTAATTTTGTACATTTTCTGATTTTGTTATATAACGTTTATTCGTTTATCCTTTAAATCCAAGGAGGAGTACAACTATCGATCATTCTTATATATGTATAGTACACCGATAACAATTGAAGTGCTCAAAATACGAAAATAGCTTTTGTTCACCCAGTTTGTTCTGTTTTGATAATTTTACCCGGAAATCCAATGGCAGTTTTTGTTTTGGAACAATCAAAGTGGAATTTGACTAGGGGGCAAATAATATTTAATTATTTTTATTTTATAATGTACCAAACGGCCCTGCCCCTTGCTCTTTTAATTGAATAACCCCTCCCCCTCTGACCAAATTGACTCTAGTAGGGATCTGCCTCCCCGACTCAAGGGTCATCTCTATTTGCACATTGGAATTTAATATCTGTAATTTAAAATATTTAAAAATGAAATACATAAAATCTTTTTATATAATAAAGATAAATTATTCTTTAATACATAGTATATAATAATATTATATACAATTCATATATACAATGTCATATGCATTGAACATAATACATAATGTTATATGCTTATATATTATACGTATATATGTGTGTAGCAATTGTATGGAATGTTTCAGCAACGAATAACTAATTATGTCTTTGGTATATTTTTGTAGATCATTATGCTCACTATAATATTTATTAAACTATTTGTGTGCCTGAAATAAATAGTATTATTAGGTATCAAAAAATGCTTTGAATGTAATTTAAAAAAAATTAGTTGTGACAACAAATCCATACAAATTCTATTGAAATAGTATTAAATGTAAATATATACCTATATTGCAGTTTATTAATAGATTTTAAAATTTTAATCCTAAAGCTAAATACTATTCAATTTATTTTATTATATTTTAATTCTAATTTGTGTATCTAATTAATCTAATAATCTTAGAAGTGTATTGATATGTCGTTAATTATAATAATAAGTTATTTATAAAAAATATTTTAGCTCAAATTATGTAAAATATGTTCTTTTTTTGGATATTAACTTGTTTTCATTGATCATGAAATCTCCAATCATCATTTTCTTCTATGTTTAAGCTATTTAATGTTATTTGCGATGATTATTTATTCATTCGGTTTAAAAAATGAGATGTACATAAATCTCAAATAATTTAGTACAAAAAGTGAACTATAAAATTAACTAATAAAGGTGAATAATAAATTAAGATTGCTGGTATAATATAACAACATCGCCATTTACGCATGAAGGTATGTTATTTATTATTTTAATTTGATCAACAAAAAATAACAAAATAGGTGCCCAGTAATTAAAATACACAAAACGTGCCATGCGCCTAAATTTATTTTAAAATACACATTATATGAATGTTATACTTAAAAACTTCAATCCGTAGCATATTTGCTTACATGGTATGCATTTCAAATACGTTTTAAACAACTGACGTAATGGCGTGTACAGTTTATACTCGTGCATTCCAAAGAAGATTTTACTGTCGTGTGAAAAATCGAAATATTTACGATAAAAAAGCACCGTCTTTACGGTGCGTTAAACGTAATGTAAAACGTATAAGACTGTTTGTTTAATAATACAATTCTCAACTTGTTCTGAAATGTGTACGTTATTTTGTGTGCAAAAAACCACCTTCGTCGTTCGCTCGATGTTACGTGTTGGAGTATTTTCGTCTTAATCCTCAGTTAATTTTCAGATTACGTTTGTATTTATAGACTATTGTACAGTTGTAGTTTGAAAATCAACGTAATAAATATGAATTAAAGTTTAAAATTAAAAATCAGTACACATCAGAACAATATTTACGAACGGTAGGAAAAATAATCAAAAATAATGAATAATCCTTGAGGATTGCGACTACTTTGTATTTATACATGGTAGCCGGTAGCTGGTAATCATGTTTTTAAAAGTTCTACGATTTGTGGCTATATTTTATGTCAGTGAAAATAAATTGGTATTATAAAAAGTTGAAAATCTTGAAAATTATATATTGTTCCAACTAAATATAAAACTTAGTTAAAATTAAGTCAAGCTTGGTCAATTCAACAATAATATTTCGTCAGAAAGTGATTGTTTGTTTACAATGCACGTACAGACCTCAAACTGTATAAACTTAAAGGTTTTATATTATAATTATATTTTATAATACTTTGTAATTTTATTATTTAATTAAAATGTTGACAATTATATATTATTTTTTAGTATAGTATTATTATTATCATAACGTTTTTCTTAGTGAAACATTCTAAGATGAGTTTATTCTTTGGCAGTCCTACTCATAAAATTGTTTGTACAGATTAAAGCACCCAAAACATTTCGGCTGTACAAATATTTAGTGTTGATTTTAAATGTTTATAAATATTATTATCATTATTTAAATTTTATTTTTCAGCACACTAAACAAAAAACTAAAAACGAAAGAAAAATGAGTTAAAGAATCTCGACTGCGCGATCTTACTAAACGCCGTTCATACTTCTAACGCGTTATTATGCACTTGTTTCAGGTTTTGATTCATATTTTCTCGTGGGACATACTGTTGTTGTACAATGTCTGTGGAAAGTCAAATTGTCTGGCCATATAAGATACAGTATTTTGATATATGTGTATTATGTTCGGTCATCTATCATTATGTTATGTAAAACAAATAGCACCGGATAAAATCATCTCCCTCTGCTATCGTTCCGACCTCTTCTCATACACCCTTTATACAGACTTTTTTTTCCACCAGAAAAAAAATAAAACATATAATATCTATATAAATAACTATTACGAGTTACCGTTCCGGCGATAAACAAAAAGGCATTTGTCAGTACAAAATAAAAGGCAGCCCTGATAAATTGTTGTCGGGCCGCCACCGAGAGATTGGCTTTCGGTCAGGGAGTGATGGGTTGGGGTAGGGGTTGAAACATGTAATGTATATATATATATAAAGAGAGAGAATGAGAGGTAGTAACGAGGAGAAATGGGGATGGTGGTAGTGTGTATCGAACTCTGTATAGTTGTCCGTCGTCAGGAAAAAGGAACTCTAAATTTGTTGCCAAAGACCGTGTCCGGTGATCGGGTTCGTGCCTAACGTAAAGGGCCGGACGCGACGGGTGGCAAGTGGAGGTGAACGTTCACGTGCGGAGAGTGACGTAGTCGCATATAGTAGGTATATAGTGATATCGTACGCACACACACACACACACATTATATACACTATTTTCTGTGTATTCGTAATAATAGTAGTAATAGTAATAGTAGTCGTGTTATATAAACTGTATTGCAGAGGAGTGTATATAAACTGCCGGCACAAAAGCTCCGAGTCCCTATCATCTATCTAACGTGTTTGGTACGCATCCAAACCACGCCCACCGTCTGTGTCTCACCCTCTGCTCACTCGTTCTATCTATCTCTCTTTCTTCCACTATTGCATTGCCCCCTTCACTTAATCTCACGTTCTTTTTTCCACTCTAGTATCGTGTGTTATCCCTAACCCTTACACCCACAACCCTTCCCGTCCCGTCTGTGAGTTTTTGTTTTCCGATCGGCCAGGTTTTCTGATGTAAAACAAATTGATTGCCCCGGATTTTAGCCCGTTTCTTTCCTACCCCTTGCCGACCCCATCACATTTGTGTGTGTGAGTGTGTCTTTCTCTTTATCAATCCTCCGCGACCCCTCTCCAACGCTCTCCTTCTATCTATTTATCCATCTATCCCACATCGGTGGCCCGGATTGACTTGACGGTTCGTTGTTATCTCTAAATGCCCTAGCACATCAGCCGGGTCACACAACAGTACATCGGCCAACGAACATATACAACCAGCTCCCACCTCCCATGTGCCCTGATATTCTTTGATCAACGTGGATCAATCTTCGATTTTATATTTGATTTGAGATTCTAGAAAAAAATAATTCCATTCATTTAATGTGTTGGAGATGAAAAAGAGAGGTTTAACGCCAGCAGTAAAATATCTGCATACCTATACTACTAATCCAATAACCAAGTTATATTTGCTTATTTTCTTGAAAATATGATAATATAGCATAAAAGTTTGCATTTGATGCGAATTGACTATGAATAATATTCTAAATTAAATTTACTACTATTAATACATAATTTCAATTAGTACAGTATGCGATGGTTTTAATTTTTAATTTTTATAATTGAATATCAAATCGTACATTTTTGATTATTTCTATTCAAAGTAAAATATTTTAAAATAATTTAATAGTTATCTATAAAATAATAATACAGAAATGTTACATAAAACAAAATATAATAAATAATGGAAATGACAGTACCTACAGTGTTAAGAATTTTAGTAAAACATTTCAATTGTAATTAAATTGATAATTATTTATCTGTAATATAAACGTTTCATAGGGTCAGAAATAAATATTTTAAACGATGAATATAACTTTTAATTAAATTTGAAACATTACAATTTTAGATATATTCCTAACTCAGCTTATACTACAAAATTATAATTTCTTATATTTAGTGTGCAATTACAAAACTTTATACAGTACTTGGAAAACTATATTTGTATCAACCATTAAATATTATGATTAAATTATAGATGGGTACATAAATATTTTTACTTACACGATTTAAATTGTAAAATCAATTTATAAGAAAAATATAAAATTAAGTACTGATTTACCTTTCATATAGGTATAAATGCAATTCAAATTTATTCTATATATTATTTTTTTCACATTTATAATGTACCATATATTTTTTTAAGGCTACTTATATGTAATAATATAAGTATAACATCCATTAAAAATTAAAAATTATTACTTAAACGTAGTTTTTTAAAGCCTTATATATTATATGCCAGGTATAATACTTATTTTTTTATTATAAAAATACATATCATTATTTTTAAATTTTATTCTGTTGCAGACTAAAATATAATTATCTTATTTCATATTTGGCATATGTTTAGAAAGATTAATATAAGAATACAAAGTTTAACAGTTAAGTAAAAATAAAGTTTTTATTGGTGTTTCGTTGAAGTCTGTGTATGCATGTATTTAATATGACTCGACAGTATATTGTTGAAAGTGCGTTTAAACCGAAAAATACTTTTTAGTATCAAAATGTTCAAAAAATCACGTAAATAAAAGGGTAAACGAGTACAAACCTAACCCAACCTGGTAAAATAGCGTAGTCAACTACGGAAAAATAGATAGATATCCGAATGCCTTTTTAAAAAATAAAATAATCTACATAGAATTTTTGAAAGGTAGAAGGCCTATCAGATTACATGTATGCTAATTGTTTACAAACTACACAGTGTGTACAATAATAATAATTATTTCCCTTTGTGTTACCAGGTTGAACTAAGTGGTTCGACTAGACTCCACGCTGAACATCACTTGTATTGAGATTGACTTGATAACAAAGTTCCCCCAATTTGATTTTATAAGTTAACAATAAACCGATAAATTAATAGATATTATGTAAAGAATATTTTTCATTATGCATTTAATTTTAATGGTGATATTAATATAGTCTTTCAGGTCGTTTGCCATATAATAATATTGAATATTTTTTAAATAAAAATGAGTGTTTCAATAAGTAAAAAGTCACTGTCATAATTATTAAAACATTCTAAATATACTGGTACTTTAAGTTTGTAGAAATGAAAATGTTAAAAGGACTTATTATGCTATTATTTATTATAAGTTTTATATGAAATTAAAACTGTTAAAATGGCGTACACCACATACATTTCTTAAAACTAATATAGCATTAAATATACATTTTGTTAAGGCAATATAATTAGCAATGTTAGTTTCAAGGTGTCTCATGTTTAATATTTCGTATAAATGAATACTCTATCTTTAAAATTGAATATTTAATCAATAATTTTTGTTTCATAAAAACAAGGGAAATCTGGTATGCGCACTTTAAACAAAATACTGTGTTTTAATTTATACGTGTCCAAAATGTTAAGACAACTATTACATAAGTTATATTCAATATTGTAACTCAAGATTCTAAAAGTCTTGCTTACTCAAATGTGATCAAAAGTTGAGAGGTAAAAGTTGTTCAACTATCTTATTGTAAACCTAAACCATTATTTGAATTATTTTTTATATTTGTTTTTATAATACGTATAAAGTATTAAAGTATTTATAATAATTGCCCAACAATAAGTTATAACACGTTTAATTTAACATAAATAATTATATGATATTTTTAGAAGGCAATCATATTTTATAAACTATTTCCAACTTCCTTCATATAGTTGATTACAGTGGCGCAACTACATCTTATGGTGCCCTAGTAACTAAAATTATGCGGTGCACTAAAACATATTTTTGCGTTGTAAAATATAAGTAAATTTTGTACCTATGTCTTTATTTTAAAATAACTCAACAATTTACATTAAGTATAATTAAAATATATAGGTAAGAACTAAGAGTCATGAATAGAGGAATTTGTAAACAATTTACATAATTTACAAATCATTAATTAATCTGTCAATTAAAAATAACAAATAAATCAAATTATATTATAGATGGATTCTTTAATTTATAAAAAAAAATGAATAAGTTAACTAAGTTGATAAAATGTTCTATTATTTTACTTATATTTCATTTTTCAGTTTTATTTTTTTCAATATTCAAAATGGTAATGTTTGATGGTCAATTGTTAGCTCATTGAATTTGTTAGGTAATTTTTGAAAAATTTCAGTTTAGAAAATTGTCATTTAGTTGATGCAATTGTAATATACAATGCGATATAAATTAAAGTTGGACTTAAAATATCACAATATGATGTAGGTACCTACTAATGTAATTTTTAAACTATATATAAAGTCAATTGTTCGATACTTTAACTTCAGAAATATTAATTAATCTTCTTATTGAGAATATTATTGCTGGGTTAAATCGGAAATTATATCATTTTTGTATAATTGGGTAAAATCATATTATATGAATGATTATATGAAGATTTTATTAAGTCATCTTCTGATGAATTAACTAATGTAAATAATGTAATTCGTGGTAAAAAAATGTCAGTTATTTTTTTTAATGCGTCAAATATATTAGAAAGATGAAAAATAACCGTATCAATTATTGATAAAAAGAACTCGAACTTTAAAGTTCTCTTCCGTAAGATATTATCTTCAAACACCATCAACTTTATCGAAATGTTAAAAGCTGATGAAAGCTGGTCGTTTTTTCATGCAATCAGACCAATAAGCGGAAGAAAAATTCACCCGGTACCAAAAGCCCGATTTTAATTTCAAAAACAAATATTAGTTCTTTATTCTATTTTCTAAGTTATTTAGGAAATTAATTTTCGATTTTTTTTTTTTTAGTAACACTTATGTCAAGGTGAATTTATGAAATAGTATCTTAACTAAAATGTTTAAGCAAAATCAAACGAATATACAAGTAAATTAAATATAACTTAAAGCATAATAATCACATAAGATTGATGCATTTTAGTTAGCATCGTACTTTTATAAGCATTAAATAATTTCTTGAAAACGAATAAATTGTTTAAACAAAATAAAGACAAAAATAAGTTACCTACTTGTTCTTTAAAATTATTGTATAATAATATTGATATCATTATTAGATAGGTACTTTACATTTTACTGTTATCGTATTGATCAGATAAATAAAGATCGCCGGTTGCGATCCCGGTCCTTTTATCTTATTATAAAAACTCACACAGGACCGAAAAATCTATTTTTACTGACGGGATTTTCATAGCTCTTAGGAGGGAGTTACGAAAAAATAGGTACACTAACACCGTGGATTACTATAAAAGAATCGGGGTTGTGGCGGCCATGGGCCATCTATAAAATATTTGCCATGGTAAAACGTAAAAAGTTCTTTATATTATTTTACAATATAAGAAGAATATTTTTTATTGATTTTCGTTTACTCATAAAACCATATAACGGAAAATAATGAATTCGTGTAAATTATACTGAACATTTCTTCACTCCCACTTTTATAAATTAATGGAAATGTCGACAACATGACATTAGGATTTACACGCCTTACCACGGAAATGTAAAGTTTATTTTACTCTGTTTACTCGTGTTTTCAAACGAATTAATAACAACGTATATTTATGTATTTTTACTTTTATAACGAGATAAATATATTAATATTTATACAATATTTATCACTTTTATCACGTATAAATAATTTAATTTTGTTGAACTAATGTGTGGTAAAATTCAAAATAAATAATAATAATTATGGATCAATAACAATTAATATTATTTCATTTTATTGTGATAATCGTGAGAAAAACGAACCATAAAACCAATACTATTACTATGGCATATCACAAGTTTTTCACATTCGGCAGGAAAAAATCAAACAAACTAAGATCATATATGAAACTAAGATAATATTCAATGTAAAATTATATCTGTTCACGTGATAATCTAAATTTTAGAACCTAGATGATGTAAACCACAGGTGATAATATTATTTATACAATACTAAGTAGGTACGCACAATGCACAAACGTATTATTGAAGCGTTATAAATCTTTTCTTTAAATTTTTTTCTTATTTACTAAACAGTTCCAATCAGCTTTGACAATATAACTTATAAGTATTCTTATATTTAATGTTTAGCAGTGTATCGACACAGTATCTTAAATTAAATTAATTAGAACATTTCATTATTAGTTTAATAATAATTATATTATGATAAAATAAGATGTCATAATAGAAACTGAGGATTTGAGAAGTTTCATGACTCTAATAATTAGAGAATCATTCATCGGGAAATTAGTACTGCGGGTAGGTAAATAAAAAATGTTTTTGTGTGTATAAATGTTTATTATATATCTATTATATAGATGTCGTAGGTGGCAGAACCGAGACTATTTTGTCTCTTTTGTCATCCGCACCCGGGTGAGACTTGATGGAGGACTCGTTCAAGAACCGTATTGCCGAGCTTTCAGTGCAATGTATATAATATAAATATGTATAGGTATTCATCTCAACTGGTAGGTATACTATTATAATATGAAATGTACTGCGCCGTGTCGTCGTCATACACAATAATAATAATAATGATTACAATAATGAAAATAATAATAATAATAATAATAATGATGATAATAAGACTATTGTTGTCGGTTCCTATTGAAACTATAGAAATAGGGAAAGTAGAACACACGCACTCTCTCTCTCTCTCACACACACACACACACACACACACACCGGGGGGGGGGGGGGGATGAACAGAAATATCCGTCTGGGTCTGGTGGCATGCGTCATGGGTGGCGAACCCTGCCCCGATCCCGTAGTCAGTCGGCATTCAGGGTTTTCGAATCGTCTCCGTACTTACGCGTTTATATGTAGGTACATAATATTATGCAAGCGTACACCTTGAACGTAAATCATAATATATAATATTCACGTATGTGATTATTATTATTGTATACGTGTAATGTCGGAGTCGGGTGTTGAATGACGGTCCAAAGGATTCAGTCGGTGGGCGGTGGCGAACATCGTCGCAACGACTCGCTTGTTAACTAAACACGCTACATCGGTGACGGCGTCTGTTTCCCTTTGTCGTACGTTTAAATATTATAATAACGTGAAGTCTGTATGTCTACGACGGCGAGTTTCGCAGACTTATATAATATTATATTATTGACTAATTATTTCGTCTTTGAGCTTCATTAGTATATAGTATGCCATTAAAGCAAGACCTGCAAAAGGTGGTGCACTGGTTCCTGTCGGTGAAAATTCGTAGAGGAGTGTGCAAAATAGGTAGTTGGTTTCGTAATAGTTCTATAAACACGACAAATTTCCATACAGTTGATGGCTTGGAGACGAGTCCGAGACTACCTGTGTAAAGGCAGCCGTTTTCAACGAATAATAGTCATAAAGTATCAGCAGTGCAGTAGAACAAAATATATAAAATGCTAGTGACAAACAAAACCATAAAAATGCAAAAAAAAAACCGAGTGTATGTACCTAGTTTTATGAACATGTAAAAACACCACTGCAGTGTTGGCTTAAGATTAATATCTTTGTATAGTCAAATAAATATATATAAAGATTTAATATATGTTTAGTGCGTAAGACATATCTGGTGATATTATCATCTTATTGTTTAAATCATATTATTGTTTGAATACAATAAACGATGAAGCTGCCTTGGGAAATCACTAATGTTGTCCTTCCTTAGATGGCGATCGAAGAAAAAAATTAGTTGGTAGTAGTTTGGGAGTATAGTTTGACTTCACTTGTGACTAGGTATTTAGTTTTTGTGTTTTATGCATGTGGGTCAACAACCTTTACAAAACATCAGAATCGAAAATTAAAAATATTACAAAAAAATTACACTATATTAGGATAATAGTGGTTTTGCTTGGTGGCGGCGGCAGTGAGGTGGTGGTGATATAATTATATAAAGATGCTCTCCAAATGATAAGATAATTTTAAATTTATTCCTAAAATTGAAAAAATATATTATATTTTTATTGATATTAATTTTACTAAATCAATAATTAATGACAATAACAATAATTATTATTCTGTATATGCATGTAAAACATGTGTAATTCATTCTAACCAACCCACGCCAATGATTTATCTGGACAACCCTAACTATTCTGTCTACATTCGGAATCATATTATTATAATATTGTAGTCGTGTCGAATTTTCCAACATTTCTGCAAACGATGAGCGACAACGTTTGTAGCACGTATGTCCCTTTACCCCTCGCATTACTAAACACTAGCATTTGGTCATTCTCACGTACGTGCGATACACTGCCCTAATGGCTGGTTTATCGGTGTGACGATTTTCGCCAATCACCACACTAGGTTTCTCGCAGTGCGTTTTTGTCATAAAACTATAATGGATATTCGGCGAGCGCTTCGTGCAATGTTACTACAGCAGGTACTGTCCACCGTTTTTATTAATATTATAAACAACCTAGAAAAAATAAAAAAATCGAAATACGTTTTTCGTAAATTTCAATTAAAAAGCTTAATAAAAATAACCAGGCGTAGTCAGATGTAGTTTCGTGGCAAGAATATTACTACGAAGACATATCGCATTTTTGAAGGAAGTGTGAACCTGCATGGACGAACGGCCGTCTGCCACTGACAGTTATATAACTGCAGTATGACTATGAAATGTATACCTATATATATTATACGAGCAGGTATGTAAGTATATATAGTGTATATGTTATATAATAATATAATATAGTGGTAGTACACTAGTGCGTATAAGTAATGACGAGGTTGTGTAGTACCACCATAACATGTGGTAGGGTCAGAAATTTTCCCAGGTAAGGGTAATGTGGGGAGGGTCGGAATCACCGGATTTTAATTAAATCTGGCCGGACGGTCGGCCATGCGAGCGTCCGGTGTTGTCATAATCACGTGCCAGTCGCACCGAATACGCACGCGCACGTTATCGTCATTGTTCTGACCGATTGAACGTCGTCGTCGGCGGCCCAACGCTATTCCGACGCAGTGTCTACACGACGACGGTGAAACGGCGTTGATTGCGATAAGGACACTAACATGATATAATATAATATCATTATAATAACAATATTATGTCCATGTGGAAACGACGCCGATAATATTGTACTGACCATTCGTCGAATCAACCGTATTTGTTTTACCGTGTAAGGTGTAACGCATAGGTAGGTATATCGTATATATTTATATGTTAACGAATGTGTATACGAATCGTCGTGTCGTTATAATATTCGGTCTGTGATTCGTACCGTTTAACAACAATAATAATTAACACTATATCATAGTACGCAGTCCAAAAGTTTTGTTATAAATATCGAAAAAACCTTTTCAAACTTTAAAATCACTTATCGATGAAACAAAGATGTTAACTGAAATACCATTTGGTACTAACGTTTTTCCACTAATTTTATTTTATGACAATTATATTATGTACATACATAAACTCTTAATATTGTAGGTATACATGTTTTATTTTTTTTAATGTTTTTTTTTTCTTATATCTATCCACAAAAATACAAAATCTACGTAAATATGTGTATAATAATTCGTCCTAATTCCTAACATTAAATTATGCAAACACATTTCAAATGTATAATAAAATAATATATATTTGAAACCGAGGATAATATTATGTGCTAGATAGCTAATGAAAAAAAATTGCAGTTACTCTAATAACCATTTTTTAACGTTCACATCATTTTATACAAATATCAGAACTACACTTTATTAATATAATTTCGTTGAATAAATAGATAAATAGATAAATATTATAATATAGTCTATACCCAATGTGGTGATAGGCAATAAGTATATGATGGTGCATCTATACGTATTGTTTATACGACTTTTGTTATAGGCTTGTAAATGTAACTTACAAAATATTGATAATATTATGCTTTAGGTACCTATTAGAAGACAGTGAGTATACCTAAAATCAATACATCAATGTAGTGATATTGCATACCCAAAGCGCCGTCTGAATAATAATATTGTTGCCATGCGCATTGGCTAATAAATAATAACAATAATAAATTATTAATTAGCGACAAAATTGGTAATTAAATTAACGTGTTATACATGAAATCGATGTATGTAATTGTTAATATGATTATTATTATCTGGTTAACTTAGTAAACATTATGTTAAGGTGCAGAGAGAATAACGTTGTTATTTTACCAAAATGAGCTACCTGAATAGGATAAGATAAATAAAAGCGCAAAATATTGTGAGTTTGAAAAATAATTAATACATCTTTTAGTATTGAATAGACCTATATATTTTTAATTTGTATATAATATAATTGAAATCACTAGTTAATTTATTAAGTTATGTTGTTTACAAGGATTATAATAATTGTCTATTATTTAAAAAACAATACAATACCTATTTTACTTTTGAACAAATACATTTATTATTGCTTACATTAATATAAGCAGTTTCTGTTTCATGTTTACAAAATACACGATCATTTTCTATTTATTTATAAAAGCATAGTACATATTAATTTTAAAAAATAGTATTTTAAAAGATATTAAAATTCTTTAACATCTTCTAAAGAAATTTTGTGCGTTTGGAAAAAAAAACTTTTTAAAATTTCAATATTAAAATACCCAAATCATTGTTTTAGGGTTTATAAGAAGAATAGCTTAAAAACACAAAATAAAAGTTTCACAATAATCGATAGTTTAATATTTTTAAACTAAAAATACGAATGTTAAGTATTTACTATTTTTTCACAATTTGTTTTCGTTATTTTTTAATTAATATTTAATGAATATACTCTCAAAAATATAATTTTTTTTAATAATCATTTTTGTATTAACAAATAAATTAGTAAACAAATAGTTTAAATTATAAATACCACGAAGTTCTGTATTTAGTTAAACTTAAAAATTATTTTTAAAACCAACTTAAAAGAATATTTTTTTGTTATAAAAGAATTTTAATGATGGCTGGATATATTTATTTCTTGCTGATTCATCTAAGTGTCCATTCAGTAGGGTTAGGAGATTTGTAATCGGTCGGAAACTAAAAACACGGTTTTACTACCGTTCTCGGAAGTATTTCCGGTCTTTACAGAAGGTTTTAGCTATATAGTGTATTTCTCTCCTCTCTCTTTGCATTTTACTCTCTTTTTATATGATTTTTTTTTTTGCACCCTTGTGATTTTTATTTCGAATTATATGACCGGAAAACAAGGCTTTTGGATTGTGTCCAACACCTCCAGACAAGACCTTTGAACCGGTCTTCGAAAACGGAAATGCTCTTATCCCTAACACAGTAGTCGCTCGACTAGTGCCAGCAACGACCAACCGTTCCGGTACACGGGCATTTTAAAACTACAGGAAAAAATGCAACGTAATCTCTCGAATATTAACATAGCCACGGCCGTGTGTGTGGGCACTGGGCACTTATCGGACGAGGAGATCTACAAAAAGGATTACCTATGGCAACGGGTGAAACATTTTTTAAAAAAAAAACCTCAGGCTACCCGTAAATAATACGACGTGTATGTAGGTACCTAAAGTTTTTACTAGGACACCCGCAGATAAGAGAATAACTGCAGGGGTGATAACGGTTAAGTAACCGCTGCGCGTGGAAAATAAATAAATTATCTCGGAACGGAAAGGCGTGTAATAAGCAGAAAATGTGTAGTGCCGAATTCCACAAGAAAAATTCTCCCGTAAACATATTTAGTGGAACAACTACCTACTACGCTATTTTTGGGGAAAAAAGCATAGTAAGTTATATTTAATTTTACTTGGGTGTATCGTGTATGACATTATATACGATTCAAATTGTCAAATAATGATAGATTGACATTAAGTATAGTAAAAATGTATAGGAAATAATGCCAGATGGGTATAAAATACAATATAACAATTCTTATTTGTTATCATAAAATGAAAACTCGAGCTTTTCACTTGAACAAATAATAGCCAATAAGTTATTTGCTTAAATATTTAAAACAATTATTCTGCAAAACGTTTTAGACTAAAACATAAAATATATTATAATTATTTAATTAACTTTAATAGATTTGTTGGGTTAAGGACTCGACTGAGGATGGGACCACAAAGCATCTGTCGAACAACCGATGTTATTGTAAGTGCTATTATAAAGCACGTAAGTGTAATATGATATATTTTAAATTTATAATATTATAAATGATGTCTATATTACTCTGTAGAATAATAAATTTTGATTTTTGTTGTCCATTTGAAACAATTTATATTTTTCTTCTCCAATTGTATTATATTTTTTCTATAGACATAAACCTAAATGAACTTTTTCAACCTTTATTATGCTACAAATTCAAACTGGTTTGATTTCTACATTAGACTGGTTTTGTAAACATGACGTCTTAAGGGTCATGCACGCCTGATTTAATCTATTCACTTTTTATTTTTATAAATTAATGATTCTCGTGTTGTAACATAATTTGAGGAAGAAAAAATTAAAAAAGTGAGGGTCATTAGTCTTTCATGATTGAGCAGTTATTAAAAAATTATTAATTACTCATAAAACTAATAGATTTTTTTTTAACTAATCATTGAAATTAGTATAGTAGATGGCTTCCATTTTTTTCTCACTTTCACTGACTTTTCCCGAAGTTTTGGCCTTTTTACGAGCAATTAATTAGTTATTTTTTTAGATATCCTTATAATCTGTATGTTGATACATCTGTATGTTGTTTTTGACATTAAAATTAAATTTAATAAAATAAATAAATATAATTGTCATGAACTGTTTTTGAATGAAGAGTTTAATTTAAATAATAATTCTCGTTTAAACCAGATTGTTTTCAATATTTTATTTATTATTTTTATCGAGTCTCAACATTATAATATATTACATAGATATTGCAATGAATGAATTGCCTGAAATTACGAAATTCAATAACACACAACTTCGGAATATTCTTGGAGTACCCGAGTACGGCTTAAGGCCATCATATTGGGTAGGGAACAAAAAAAAAACAAAAAAAAAAAAAAAAATAACAATAAGACTATACCACCGCCGTCGAACACAGTTTAAAACGAGAATCTCTACAGCAGCAGAGAGGAGACCCCTATCCGAACACACGGTTGAGCGAATTTAAAGGGTCTGCAAGGTTATATGATTCTTCTTTTTATTTATTTTTTAGGTTATCCCTGTTTCTACTTTTTACCCCCCGTTCGTTCCCAACTACCAAAACCAGTGTAATTCTTCAGCCACCGTATTTTTTTTTTTTAACGTCATAATGGCCGGAGTTCAAGTCCAGAGATTTCGGCCATGAAATATCGCCGTCCAGCCAATTTATTATCCCCTCTCTCTTCCTTTGGCCTCGGCTCGAATAATCATCCACGGTGTTCTACCATCAGTGGTATATCTATATACACAAAACATACAAACATACATACATACATACATACATACATGCATACATACATACATACATACATACATTCATACACACTCCATAACTGTACAGATTATTCGGGTTTACCTACGCATTTTTTTGCAGGTATGGTTAAGCACTGCACGTGCGATAGGTATACGGTGAGTTTTTCGTCACCCGATTTTATTTTTAAAATAAAAAAATCATCGTTATGCCCTTTTTTTTGCGATTCCTATAACAGGTCGTCCGGTCGGTGAAAGAGCACGCATCAAAGACGGCGAACGCGACGGTCGGAAGAAACAAAAACACACGAGATTGGCGGTGGATACGCCCAAAGTTCAATAAAAGTCACATGCTCTGACCATAAACATTCCAACGATATCTCGCCTCTGACCCCCTTTTCCACTCGGCGTCTATTCATCCCCCAACATAACCACCCACCGGGCGAAATGACCGTCGCCGCCTTCGTGCCGATCAATGATTCCCGTTCATAATAATATTATCGTAGATGCCATCTTTTAACGCTTTACCCTCCAAAATTGATTTCACACGCCATCGAGTTAAACAGTTTAACTGTGATAGTCGTAGGGAACAATGATAATAAAAAATAGATGCACATCTTTGTTATGAATATAGACGGGGACGTTTGTAAAATATGTGACACGAATGAGACCGACGCGACTTCATGCGTATATTTACTTTGCATTTTTAATTAGGAAATATAATATAATATATAATAAACCCCTTATAGCATATTCAGCTTATCCGACGATACGTTCATTAGATAGGTACACACTTAAGTAACGTAGTTTAATATTTAATAATCGAGGTTATAATAAAACATATTTAATTGCTTCGTAATTAGATAAACTACCTAGTATTATATATCTCATTAAATGGCTTAGAAATATTTTAACACATCATCATAATAATAATCTCAATTTCGTTATCATTTTGAATAAGACATATGGTGTAAAAATATTTGAATAATAGTTAAATATAAATGTTCATTTTCTTGACATTCTAATTTATATATACCTAAAATATACTTCACAAGTTTTAGCATAATGTTTAGAAAAATCATGCAAGCAATTAGAAACGGCTAATTATAGCGGGTAAAATTGTAATAAAACGTCAATATATTTATTAGCTTGTATTTATTGTTATACACATCAGAAAATTTTTAACAAATTACATTTGAACACATGGTTTTTAAGCATAAAACAAATGCTAATTTAAAATTATGCAATTATGTTAATATAATAATTAAAGTATTTCGTGACATGTATAAAAAGTATTATACAATAAGATTAACTAGATTCGGACCGTTTGTTTGTTTTGGATACGTATACAAAACAACAGTGTTTCCGTAAGTTTTTAGATGTGTGAGCTTGGCGATGAAGTTTCACTGTTATAATACATATGAATTTATAAATTACTCTGCTCGGTAAATTTAAAATTATTCTAGTCATTTATTTCGGGGTTTTGCCAAAAAGTAAAAGCGTTCCGTAAACAATATATAAATCGCCAGTGTTTGGCACAAATTCACAAAGTTTGGCCAAACATAACATATATATAGTTATGATATTATAACTTACTTTAAATTGTTAAAAAAAAAGTTAATTTAAACTGTGCATTTAATGTATTATACAAGCTCACTTGAATTATTCTAATTTAATTTATATATGTTATCTACATCGTGATAAAAAAAACAAATATAATTTTATATTTTAACTAATTCAATTTTTAATACAAACAAATACAGCGAAAATAGTATAATAAATCAAATATTCGACAGGTTTAAAATATTATATTAACTCGAGCATAGAAGAAAATAATTCTTATTACTTAATAAATTATTTTATTGCAATGTATGTACAAATTAAAGTATTGAAATGCATTCGATTGCTAAAATACTTAATATTTAATATCGAAAAAAAATAAACTCTAAATATCGTTTTATCATTAATACAATACTGCCACACTAGGAATATAAAATGTATACAACAGTTTATTGAATATCTTGATTCGATGGATAGACAGACGCCATTCAAATAGTATCAAACATTTTAAGTTTGAACGCTAAACAACTTCGACAAAGCTCATATATTTTATGAAGATGAAAGACCTATGTATTGAAATATATAATACAAGTAGGCTCTACAATAACATTCAGATGACATTTTAATATGAGACCTATAGACACCAATAAACGGACTTAAAATAATTTTTAAGCAGATAAAAGTTGGACGTAACTATAATATATATTATACTCACATAAATATTGATAAAATTAAAATCGCACACACGAATATTGGAATAAATTAATGAAAAAGATAATTTTATGCTATCAAAATTATTTTTAATTTTTATTTCTAAATTGTTTTTGTACAAACAAATGCATGTACCTATTGAATAGAACCTCGGAAGGGCAAGTATTTACATATTAAATACTATAATGTTCATCTTAAGTATAGTAAATAGTGTGTATTGTGTACCCTTGTTACCATAACATATTGCATTACAATAAATATTTAAAATAATATAAATAATACAGTAATACAATAAAATATAAAATTATATTATACCTAACGCAGCTAACAACTTCGATGTTGTAATACTTGCTTTTTCGGTTTTCCATTTTTTTTATACTTATGGATACATTATTATTACTAAATATAGTATTATTATATTAACAGGTAACTGTAATAAAAATTATTGTCTTATACAAAAAAATAGTCTAATTTATCAATTATAATATTTATAGACCAGTATTTACGGATTATAGGTGTTATAATGTTAAAATATTTTCGTTCTCATTCCAATTCTTACATTTAGATAATATAATATGCAAATAATTGAAATGATTTCATTTATTTTCTAAGATAATATTATCATATTTCTTAATAAGGACAATGGATATTTTGTGAATATTTTAAAGAAATAACAGGTTAAAACAGTAATTATACCTTGTTTGGCAAATACAAACATTATTATAATTATTTAAAAATGTTTGTATTACTATATAGCAGACTTAACGTTTTTTAATTTAAAATATATTTCTATCCTACTTAAATTATCTTTAACCTACACATTAACGGTAATTTCAATGTCACACAACAATTTTGTTAACATAAACATAAAATCCAAATGTTTTTTAGTTATTAATTAATTTATTGATTAAATGATATATCTACCTAATTGAATAAAGACAATTTTTGATATTATGTATGTTGCATGGTATTTTTTTATGTAATTAAGTCAACTATTTCTAAATTGACCGGTGTCTAATGAGTAATAACATTGAATTAAACATTTTCTTAGAAGGAAGCATATTCAATTGTATAATATATAAGTGAATCACTCCCTTTTATGAAAATAGTTTCAATTGTTTACAACCCAATTGACCCAGGGTAAATGTATGTGACCAATGTATGTAGCGATGAAACCAAAATAGAATCCCATACAATTATCCCCAATATTTAAACTACCGATTTATTGCTCGTCTTCTTATTAATTGTGTGTTTATATAATTATTTTCTGTTAGTTTTTCAAAATATCGTTCTAATAATAGTAACATGCACAATCGTAGATTCGTTTTTGGTTATATTAAAATTGAAAAAAGTAAAAATACTTTTTAGTTACTTTTTTTGCAAAAAAATGTATAAACCTTTTTTTAAACATATATACATTATATATTGTAAAAATATAAAACATGAAATATGCTCTACTTGACTATTTTTTTTTAAATTAACTTTATGTACCTATATTGTTCAAACACTCAAAAAACCCTTTTTTTTTTTTTTTTTTTTTTTCTAAATCGAGAACCGGAGGAGGAACCGCGTTAGCATTACTTTTCCTCCGGCCAAACACTCAAGAAACTCCTCTAATCATAGTTAAACTTAAATGTGTTATGAAAAAATGTTTATTTTTGATTGCCAGTCAATCAATTGCAACTATTTATAAAATGTAAGTATATACATTTTTGGTAATTTCATTGTTATGTCTTATATTCAAATTTAATTGAATGCTCATCATACAACAAATGTTAGAAACATTATGTTCTGTTTAAAAAGTATTTAGTTTAATTATCATACTTTTTAATATAATATTGTGATTTATTCTTAGCACACATTTTTTTAATTTATTTGGTTCTAATGAATTTTTTTTTAAAACATTTCGGAACTCTATAAGAAATCCTCGCATCTTCAACAAAAGCAGTCAATACACTTATCAAATAAAAAAATGAAACTGATATACACCAACTTATTTAATATGAACGTAAATTCGTGGATAATGTAAACAATTTAATTATATTGGTACCTATCTAAAGCCTAGCAATGTATTTTTTTAATAATAATATAATAATAAAACTCACAATTCGAACAATAAAATTGATAACTTATAGCAAAGTTATCTTCATATCGAAATATAATAAAACAACCGTCATATACCAACATAAAGATAAGCTTACAAAACGTGGGATTAAAAAAAATAAACGATGGGAACTCGATTCACTCATAATTTCTCAAACCATCGTGGGTTGAGTCATTGTTATACTTCATTGGTCACATGGTGTTAAATTCTCTCGATCGTTTTTATATGTAATAGTACATGTTTTAAATTACCAAAATGCATTTGTTATGCAATTTGTATTAATTACGATCAAAGTATAAATTAGGTTACAGATACATTACAGACACGATACAGGACGATCGATAGTCAATTAAAATGTCCTCTAATGCATAATCATGTTTGGATTATATTACATTATTATATTACTAATAAATAATAATGTAGGTACATATAGATTTTAAGGCAATATAAACTGATTCAGTAGTAAGGATAAATTCAAAAAAAATCAAGATATCATCAAGCGTTAACATATCGGAGGTGATTACTCAATCTCGGACATCTTTGTTAATTATACCACTATATGTATGTGAATATTAAACCTTTTGGTGTACAGTAATAGGCTTAGATATCCGAACATTTCGCGCCAGATAAAAATATACTTCCTGTATTTCAGAGGGATAATGGGAGAGGTTGATATGTCCTCGGTTCATTTAACTGCTTTAAAACTCCCTGGAATTTAGATTGTATAAAGCGATGTTTTACATTTTCACGATAATGGTTTTTCTTTTTCTACTGTTATTTTGTAATTATTTATTTTTATTTCTTTTATGGTAAATTTATCCTCATAAAACTGTCTCATACATTGGAGAATTAATACGCTTTTTTTTAAATAGTTAAATACTATTTAATTGAAAAAAAAAGTGATATTCAATGAGTTAGTGTGTTTTTACAAATGAACAAAATTATAAATTATCCAAACAAGTGGAACAGGTCAAACACACATGCATATAAAGTACAGAAAGTCGATATACATATTGACTGTAGTTAGTGTTGTACATAAATAGATACATCTACTATGTAAGATATTAAAAATCTCATTTTTATAAATTCCCTATATCAGATGAACTGATACATCGTCATCGCTTTACTTTTGTTGTTTTAAATTTTATTGAAAGTTATACCAACTCACCAAATACTCTGGTATTTTAATTATTTGGTGGTACCACAGTTAACTATTATAATTATAACATTTAAGTTTTTATCATATGTAAGTATCTACATAAGAACACCTAACACATGGAGCTCAGTAAACTCGAGGTTCATATATTATAGGAATCGTTGGTAAGTTTAAGGGTAATATTATGATAATTATATATAAATAGGTACTATTAATCCTTCACCTACGTTTATAGTAAACTACATTATCGTTAGTGAGCGCGGTGATTACTCGAAAATGGTACAAAAATTATCCATAATAATTTTGAAAATTGAGTAATTAGATTTATATATATAGTTTTTCTAAAATAATGATAGTTACCTACAACCTAAAAATGTACTACCTGCTGTATGAATATTTTAATAAGTAATGTACACAACTATCCATGAGTCAATTTTACGATGTAAATAAACATAATATAATTATCGTTTCTATTTATTTAACAAATTGTGTTTTTTTAAAACCCTTTTGTAACCCTCGAGGTAACTGTAAAATTAAAGACAAATAATAAACGGAGTTATCGGGTTAAAGTGCAGCTCCCCGGTTAAGATCAAACGAGTTCTGGCTGATTAAAATGTATTGTAGATGTATGTCAGGAAATGTTTTAGTATTTTTATATACATACAACTCAGAGGTGGATTTATCTTTTTTACTGCTATAGGCCCTAAAAGTGTTTGACCATTTAATAGGTAAACAATTTGTAATAACCCTCCAAAATACTCTAAGTATTAAGTAAAATAGATAATAGTACCTAAATCCATTTGATTTTTTAGACTATTTTTCTCATTTTTAATTATTACTTATTTAGCCTACTTTGAAAAATTGCAATGGATGTCCACAAAATTTGAATGAAAACCTAAAATGATAATTTTTATGAATTATGAACCATCATTAATAACAGAAAAACAAAATTGAATTAAAACCATTGTTTGGAACATCAAGTAAAACATACAATTAACAACATTTTTTTACAACACATACTTACTTTCTTATTATAATAATAGGCATACAAAAGTCCAAACTAATGTTATACCTAATAAATATCATTATATAACAATTCTTAACTTAGGTAACTAATTTAATTTGGGAAGTTGAAGTTGACGTCTGGCTTTTAACTAAAAAACGTACTAATAACGTGGCGACGCCGATTCGGGCTCCACGCTGACTATACCAGCGAACTTGACTAAAACTTAAATTATTAGTATTATCAAAAACTGTTTTCTATACAATGCACATATAGGTACGACTTGTGGATTATTTGTACGAATTTATTATAACTGTAAATTATAATGAATCAAAATAGATATTATACCACATAATATATTAAAATAATATATGTACCAAAATATATAGGTAGGTACATAATATTTTACAATTATTTAAAATACGTAAATATAAAGTAATTAATTTTTGATTTTTTTTTTAATACGTATGGTGTATTTTAATAAAGTACTACAGGATTTGACACCCCCTAAATTTTTCTACCCTTGGCAGCTGCCTATACTGTCTAATGGGAAATCCGCCTATGATACAGGTATTACACATTTATTGTCTCAAGTATTTAGCTATTTAGTATTAAAGTATGTGTCTATCTCCTAAAAATATATTGAGATTTATTGTTGACCTGTAATAAATAATAAATCTTGCTAAAAGTTACAAAATTAGTTACAAAGTTATAAAATGTATATAGTAATTATTTTGTCACATTTACTCGCTTTACTAATCTCTTACGGTATACTGTGTGTTTTAAAAATCATAGCATTTTGAAAGCGAATTTGAATTATAATTTAATTTATAATGTTGTTTAGTGGAAATGTATTCAAAGTTCTTCAGTATTATGCTAACAGTTTGTTTTGGTTTAGAAAAAATTAAATCACAAACAGTGATAAAACTATATATGAAAAAACGTAATTGTTGAAATTCAAAATTATTTATTTTGAAAAATTATAAAATTTTACTTGAATTAAAAATGTAATAATTAATTTAATAAAATATATTACAGTAGTAAAAATATGCATTTTATAATAATATCAATAATTTAATTATTAAACTCGATAAAAATGTTAAACTGATAATTGAAAGGTGCACCTACTATAAATATTTATTTTTTTATATTTTATGTATTTTTGTTTTATACTTTAATCATAAATAAACATTAAAAATGCAAACATTTTCATAAAATCCACTTCAATTTAATTCATAAACGGTTTTTTTTTTACTCACTCTGAATTTCTAAATTAATTATTCAACCTTAAAGTAATTACAAGTCTTTGATAGTGACATAGTATTAATCAATTTAAAAACTGTGTACTATTATAAGCCTATAAATATGTTTTTTGATAAACTATTATTTAATTAAAAAATACTCTATTTTTATAGTGGCTTTTCATTATAATAGAAGATTGAACACAAATTGTACTGTTTTTGTTTCTAAGCTCCTTATTATTATACGTATTCTTTTTTTCATATTTATATATACTTTTAACTACTTAAGATACCTTTTAACACTATCACACATATCATATTTTAAAAAGCACGTTTTAGAGGGGGCCTTTCATATTTTTCAACCACAAAATTCCAATCTAATTGAGAATACCAAAAATATTATAAAAAGTAGTGATTCTCCGGAGAAATACTTTGGATTTTTTTTTAGAATGACATGAAAGTCTAAAGTACGTTATATTTAGGTCCGTTATACCAGTCGCTTGGGGACTATAAGTGGTTGGTTTCAGTTAGTAAGACCGTGAAATATGTATACAGACGGGTGCGTGTGAGAGTATGTAATGCTCGAGTCTGTGGTGTAATCGATGTCGGGTATCCCGTTTTGAAGTCTACAGGACCCTTGTGTGCATAGAAGTTTGGGAACGAAAAGGATGATGGCTGTTAGGGGAAGTGGGCAGGGAAAAGTCGAGTTTGACGCGATAAATAACGAGAAAATAACGCTATTCTTCGCGTGGCCCGGGCTGTGTCAACCCCTACTGCGCTTTTGTACGCTTTCGGCTTTTTCAACCCTCATTTCTGATTGCTGCCTCTACCGCAATGTGATAAATAGGATTAGGGTGGATACTTTTTTCCTCTTCTCCGCACCATATACATTATATAATTTATATTGGACCAAGGGTTGTTTTCGTTTTCCGTGTCTTAGATACCTTGGAATATTTTAATTATATAACTATTAGAAAATAAGACAGTGCTAAATTAAATAACGATAATCACTGTGGGGATCAATTCTGTTTTAATAAATAATACATTTGTATAATAAACTTGATGAATTATTGATGGATTAAAATATTAAAATAGTTTAATATTCGATAGACTACATTATACGTCATAACTTATTAAGTTAACAATTTAGTCAAAGTTTCTATGTAGACAATTGAAATAATGGAAGATTTACAGTCTTATTTATATATTAGTAAACGTTTAACTCTATATTTTTATCAACCAATGCTATATTGACAAAAAAAAAAGTTAGTAACCATATCAATAAAATTAGAAATCAATTTACTACGATAAGATATTCCAGAAACTAACTATTTATAGAAATATGAAAACTATAAGGTGCATATTATTTAAGTAAGTATTTGACAATTTATAAGCTAAGTTTGTAACATTTTATTTAATTTAAATTTAAACGCAGTGGTTAACTAATGCATTAGGTACATAAATTATACATAATATAATATGTATGGTTATAATAATTATAGAAAAAGTACGTATAAGATAAATACTGATGAGTTATAGTTGAATTTGGAAAAAATGTATTGTGGTTGGTTAAAATTAAATTAAAAATTGCTTTGAAAATATGAACATTTTAAGTATTTGATAAATTTTTAATTACTTATCAAAATACGTATAACGTTAAATGTTTTTAATATTAATCAACTTAATCATATACTCTGCTTTGACTATATATTATTACTATTGAATTTAAATTAATTAAACATTTAATAGGGAAAATCCATAGACCGTTATAGATACTAAGGTAGCATATTAAGGTCTACCGGCAAATCACACAACATCAGTACTAATAACGGAGACAAATGATTTCCATACAAAATGACGAAATTTATGAACTAAAATACAAAACATTATAACTAACGATATTTATGTTATTCTACTGAGTGAAATTAAATATATTTTTTTTTAATTGATTCTACCAAAAATTTTATATTTTACGTTATTTTATGATTATTTTATATTTACTATAAGAATACGGTCATAGAACTACCACGAAATAATTGTATTAGTTTTGTTTTGTTCGATCGGTAGTTCAATTTAACAACTGGAACGATTATTAACGATATGAATCTTTGATACTTATCTATAACATAATACGTCAAAAATATTATATTTAAAACTTCAAAGCTCATACAAATAATACTTAGTAAAGCTACCTCATATTATTTTTATTACTCAGCCATTTGCGACAGACTTTATTGTCACGTGACACGTGCGCTATTGTTGATTTTATTATAATATTTTGAGATGATATTTTTTGGCAGCCTCATATTATAGATAGGGATCGTTGTACTTATGATTTATTGTTTTTTGACATTAATTCGGCTTCTAATACATTTTGTTCTTTCATCTACCATATTTAATATACAGCTAGTATTTGTAGTGACTTGTTAAGATGAATTTGTTTATATTGAAATGTTAATTTGTTAAGTAATTTAGTAACTATTAATGTTTATGTTTTATAAAATTGCGCATATTTTAGAAACTCATAGTATACTGGTCGGTTTCTGTGTCTAATATTGTATCATTGGAATTAACAACAATATTGGAAGTAACATTCTATCAAGAACAGATCTAATGAACAATATGTAATTTATTAAAAAAAAAACAAAAAGATAATAAAAAAAGAAAATAATTCACACTGGATACTAAATTTTTATTTTCATGTTAAATTGACGGAATGCACGATCCTACAAATTCTAGAACATGGCAATTGTCGGTTGTAAACAACGATACGCTGGCTTGTAAATATTCACAAAACCATTTGGATTTTAGCCAAATTTAGGTGGACGCGTGCGTAACTTTTGTGGAGCCTATTACAATCAAATGTTTACATGACCTTTACTCTGTAAGTTTAAATTGGACGCATTTAATTTTGATTTTTTTTTAAATCCATAATAATACCAATTATAGGTACCTAATAATAAGTGGTCATTGTACATCACGAATAGAAATTTGTAGTACCTCAGTTTTATAATAATACTTCTCATCGAATAATTCTGTACCATAAAACGTTAATTTAACAATCAAAAATATGCAAAGTATTGAGTTAACAATTGTTATTTTTTTCTCTGCGTAGGTGTCGTTTGTAATGGAAAATTTATTCGATCGTCAACTATTCGGCCGTTCTGGATTAATTATTTTCGCTTTTGTGTCCGGGTGTCATAATGACGACCAATAAAAATGTAGCACGCCCAATGTGTTAGGGATAGGTAACAAAATGGGAACCGTTTTTTTGATTTTATTACTTGACTGGTGAATTTATGTAGCGATCCGTTGCTTGTATAAATCACCTAATAACGAGCAGCTGGCTCATTTCGTTTTTGTTTCGTTTTCCCGATGATAAATCCGAATTTAAAACGCCCTTGCCGAGAGAGTATTATGAACGCTAGTCAATATTTCACTAGCTCATGCAATTATGTAGAAATTTTGTTTGATTTTTATTGTAGGTACATATTTTGATTTTGACGTGCTCAGCTTTACTTATCGATCAATCAAAGTATTATTAAAAACGCATTGTATTTGTTAGCAGTGATATTGCTTACGGAATAATATTTAATATTTATACATTGACAATTGTATACCTGCAATCGAAAAAACTATTCGCCTAAATTTTAGATACAGTCGTTTCAAATAATCTCCGTCCTGTTTAGTTGAATGTAAAATATATATACTGTATAACTGTATATACATTTGTATTATTATAATGCACTTTAGTAGTGTTCGAATTACTACGAAATCGAAAATAGTTTTATATATTTGAAACTGTAATGACTAAACGTCGAGATATATAAATAATGATATCGTACATTTTCCATGCATAAGACATTTTTTGTAAAAAATACAGAACCATGAGCACAACCCTACACGACAGATGTAAGGTTTTATCTGAATTCAAATTGGATTTTGGAATTTCAAACGTGGATAGGGCAAAGTTAAGATTCACAAAACCCAATTATGCATGGAAATTAATCAGGATTTACTGAGAGCAGGGTACACCTTAATGAAAGGCCAAAATTATTGTGTGCATTATTTTCACTTATATTATTAAATTAAATTAACCGTAGTCTAGTAAATCGTGGTGAATGACTATTGTATTGTATGAATACATTTACTTGGAACTTGATTTTTGTTCAATTGTACATATTTTTTCATATTGATTTAAATACTTTTTTTCAAGAAAATATAATAATTTTAAACTAAAACAAAATATATGAAAATATTATGTTATTATTCCATTTATATTTTAATTTTTAATAAACATTATCGAATAAAATTAAAAGATTTTTTATATAGTCATACTTCATTATATATTTTTAGAAAAATTTCCAATCAACTATATTGTTCTATGTTGTTATTTGTTTAACATCAATAAACACTTTTATTAAAAACGTGAAATGTAGTCCGGAGCAAACCACTAAAATTATAATATTATTTCTCGATTAATTTTTATGTGTATCCGTAGTTACCCCATTTTACATTGCTGATAAAACAGATTTCTATCAATTTACCATCGTCGTTTTTAGGCATATTTTTTTTAATAATTTAAATAATTTAAAAATGAACGAACAAAAAATCTAAAATCTTAATAAATATATTTTCTTATTTTCATCTTATCGATAATTTTAAATGTGCCTGTAAATAATATATAAGATAACATCCGTCAAACCACTACGTATATCTGGAAATATTTAAATTAAGGTGATGTTTTGAATCTATATGAGAAACATTAAGAAACCATTCTAGTTCGGTATAGACCTACGATGAATATAGTTAAAATAATTTTGGTCAAATTTTGGAGCCATAGAAGATAGTGCATATAACGAAAAAGTTGATTATTTAAATCGGCTGTAATACTGCTTGATGTTGAATGATCGTTGTGTTTACATCGTTTACATGGTACCTATATATTATATTTAGATTTTAGAGTGTGTATAATAAACTTATGTGACCGAGTGAAGAGATTTAAAGGGTTAGAGCGAGAAGCACTCACGTAGTGTACAGTATATACTGCAGAACAGCTATAGTAGTTAAGTATAGTTTCATACCTACATGGAGTAATTACCTATTTTAAAATATTTTATTATTTACATAAACACAACGCAGATTTTAGGAGGTACCTACATTATAAGATATTAATATATTAAGGTGTATGCCAATCATTGATAAATATAAAATACTAATAAATGAAATCTAATGCATGAATAATTACTATTGTTCTGTGTCCGTAGTTTAAACTTCGTTTTAACTCTAAAGAAAATTCTAACAATCATCACTTAAAACTTTGAAAACTAGTTAATTCTAATACACCAATCTTAATTTTATTTTTGCAAAACAAAATATTTCAAGCATAAATCGGACAAATACTTTTCGATAAAATAGAAGATATCAGTGTAGGTACAACATTTTATTACGACAAGCTATGATAAATTATTATGCGCCTGACTTTCTGATAATCACGTAAATACTAAATACACAGTGAGATTATTATATTAACTCCACGTGACCATAGTGATGGGTTAAACTTTTGAGTTGTCGATTGTACGAAAATCAACTACCAATATAAAACCACTCAACTCTCATACGAGTCATCAGTTACAATAATATTTCTAGTATTTTTTTTTTTTTTTTTCTTGTTTTCTTTTCTTTTAACTTTTATTATATTGACACATTTTTATATTGCAATATATCGAGAACTTTATATTGTAAAATGAAGTTTGACCACGTCAGAACCTATAAGCTTATTCATAACTAGACATTTTTAATGTACTTTTAAATGAAACAATAGCAATTATTGAATATAATATTTAAATTATTATAAAATATAATATACACTTAAATAAAATGTTCAATTCCTTGCAATGCTTTATTTTCATATTTAGAAATAAAATAAATTTAATATATAGGTATAGTAGGTAAATAATTAACTTTTTTTGTTTATTAAAACTGTGGTTTATGATTGACATTTAAATTATTGTCCGGCAGTTATTGTAGTCTATTATGGTCTATTGTGAGTGTATTATCTTATTATTACAATTAGTACATTTTAACTAGTCATTATAATTATTATAACAGAGTAACACACATATAGTATAAAAAATTGGTTATTTCAATAATCAATAATGTGATAGTTTACACTTCACTACATTGCATTTGTGCAGTATGGCAGCTAATATCTGGACGCAAACTCGTTTTATTTATTTATTTATTATTTTCCCTTTAGATCTGGAATGTGTCCAATACTCCCTCGATCCAACTATTAAATAAAGAGTACATAAGGAAGAGTATCAAATAAATCACATTTTAAACACAAACAAAATATGTTGTTTTCCTGCTCGATTAATATTTTTTTGTTTGAAATGAATCTAATTAATCGCGCATAATTATTATCTTTTGATTCATTATCACGCATAATTTCATTGTTATCCGTGTACAATTTGTACAACAATTAGGGATGCAAAAGTTAATGAAATAGAATAGAGGTCAATTGCTTTATAATTATTATTTTATGTAAATTAACGGCTGGTAATATATTGTATTGTATTCGTGTAAATATAAGTGTGAATTACCGCAGTATGCCCAAATATAAATTAAAAAACAGTAAGGGATGTCTAAAACAGACGAAATCTGCTCCCAAATAAGTTATTAAATATTATACTATATTTTTTGATCAAATCTATGGTACATTATTAAATTTAAAATGTTGCCGTTTTTTAAACGATTTATTAAAAAAATATGGGTCATGATGAGAATATTAAGAAGAATAATAAATTATTATACATAAAAAAAATGCTAACTATTGAAAATGTGAAGTCTTGTAAAATCATGCATGGTTTATACAATTTAAGTGAATAAAATACGTTCATATGTTAGGTAACATTCTTATTTCAGAATACAAAACATACGCAGTTTGCAGTTTTAATTTAAAAAATATCTTAATCCAAAATAACGAAACGCAATTATAGTAAACAAGTATTAGTCATTTTATTGTAGACATTCGTAAGTTAAAATACTATTCTCATTTGTTTACCATAATACGATAAAAATATTGCATGCGTGTAGTTCAATATTTATAATTTTTTGAAATATCTTTATTGCACGAGATGTCAGAAATATAAATCCATTTGTGTTTTAATGATGGATATTTTGTGTATAAAGAAGAAGACGTGTTTACAGAAAGTTTCCATAATAATATATATATTATATAAATCGTGTAAATGAATTGGAATTTGATCGTAAAATAACAAGTTAAAACGTACATATAGGTGGCCCTAAGAGGTCATAAACATTATCATGTGAGCCAACTCGATCGGTTGTGTATCGCATGCGTAGATAATTAATGACAATCACTGCGCGTGGTACCTAATACCTACCCGGCGAGTACCTATAACGATCATAATAGTGATATTACATGAAAATGCGCCAAAATCGGTCGTCACGAAATCGCAGCGGTAAAATGTTGTTTTTCTAAAAGCATATAATATAGGCACAATATCATTATAATATATCATGGTCGCGAATCGAAAACGTCCGACAATCCTCGTTCGTGGGGGGGGGGTCAGCTGCTTGTGGGGTGGGGGAAGTATACATTTTTTTTTTTTTTAAATTTTCCAGTCCGCGTACACGCGCTACTCACCGAGGGGTATTTTCTCGTACACGATGCCGTCAGCGCGTGATGCGGTTGCGGCTGCGGCGAACGCGACACAGTACAGAACGAAGCACCGCGTAATTCGTGGCCCGGCCATTTTGCCGGTTCGGACGACACGCACCAACTGGAGAGACGTCGTCGGCGGGCCGCGCGAGTGATACGGTACGGACGGTCGCCGCCGCCGCCGCCGAGAAAAAGGGACCTTTGCGCGCAACTCGCCGGGCGCCCGCCACATGTCGGCCGACTATCCGGCGGTGGCGGCGGCGGGCGGGCGGGGGCGATGCTGTGCGCAGCTACACCACACCACCCCGTCCACTGGCGTCGTATAAAACGAGGACGGGTCGTCGCCGGCGTGCACGACGAGTATAAGTTTAACACGTCGAGGTAATTATTATAATATTCTATCGCATTCAACATTTTTTTTTGAATTCCAAGTCGTTATATTTTTATGTTATATCTACGCGTTCGATAACGATATTAATTATTGGTAATATGTATAACGATATTATTAAATCGGTAGCTAATAACTAGATAATATTTTTCGCTGCTTAAAATTTAAAAAAATAAAATGTTTTATTCACGAATGAAATACCTAATAGACATAAAGTATGAGTATTTTTTAATTAGTTAGGTATTTTCGTGTCTCCAAACATATGATAATTTTCAGAAAAAATAATAAATGTAATTTTTTTTTTTAAGTATTTTTACTTTTCTTATGGCAACATAACCGAGGTTATTTTTATTTCGTATTATATAGATACCAAGACTTTGATGTAGGTACCTATACAAATCTACTACCTATCGATCAATATTATGGTTATAAGAAATTAAATATTAGGCAAGTAATGTTGGTGCACTTCAGAATATGAAATTAAAATTTTAGATATTATGTTGTCAGTTGAAAAAGTAAAATAAATAAAAACAATTTAACGAGAAATGTCTGTTTACCGGTAAAAAAGTAATCCTGTATTTTATTCATTCCGACTGCATGATGTGTGGTGATTTGTTTTTTGAAATTTGTTTGGACTGGGTGGCGTTACAATGGATAAATCGACCTTGGGCGGAATTCGTTCATCGCGAAATGTTATCAACAAAACTGCGGGAAAATAGTAGGTACTAATGGTAATTTTAATCTATGACTAAATACTGTTTTTACATTGTGATTTCATCTAAAAAAATACTCCTATATAACACAACATATATATTACCTACCGGATATTGGATATCAGATATGATTTTTATACTTATTTTATGCTTGGTACCTACTTTTAAAAATCAAGGTGGTATATATCATATATGAGTAAAATATTTTTATCCCGTGTCTGAATTTTATATATTATGTTCATATAATATTACGTAGGTACATATTATAATATGTGAAAGAAGGGTTTATTTCGATCCTTTTGAAATCGACACCGTAGTTCAACAAGTCGATTTGTCTGCAATAACGGGCAAGCCTGATGACGTGAACTGCAATCGTGTGCGAGAACGTCGCTTATACAGTGTGCTTGTGCGAAAACGAATTTTAACGAACGATTGGAAGTTATAATCATTCACGAGTTTCAAGCACATATATACTCTAACTTGTAGACAGAGATAACATTATACTCATTATAGTAATATGGATACACGCACATATATAATATTATGCTAATATCGTCTTCTTGTTATCTACCTATCACTATAGGTACAGAATATGGCCACGAAAAGAGGAAAGTTCTGTAAACAAACGTTATCAAACAAGCATAATCATGTAACAACGTATATAATCATAATATACATAATTATAATGAACGCCAGCAGTACTTCCACATTTTTTGCATTTTTTGCACTTTTTAATTGTAAAATTATTATTATTATTTTGAAATTATTTTATTTTTATCATTATTTGTATATTTATAATTTATAGGAAAGACAATTTCTTCATGTTATATGTGTTATTTAAGTATCCTCATTTGTTCGCTTAAGTTTCCCGTAGTAGGTATAAATACTTACGTTTAAATCACTACAGTCAAAAATATTTTAATATAATACCAAAATAAAGAGTTTGGATATTCGAAATAAAATATAGCTTGGTGTTTTAATAACTCATTTACCATTATTATAAAATAATATAATTTATTACTTAAAAATTAACATAATATTATGCATATGTACACATACTATAATACATGTATAATATACAAAATAAAGGTGGTGCCGAAAATGAAGTATCAGGGAAGGAGAGAAGGATTATCGAATATTAAATGGTGAAAATATTAATTTTATTGCTCAAACAGTAAAAAATATATAAGCTAATTATTTTATTATGTACAATGTCCATTCATAAGTCACAGCACAGTGATTTTAATAGATGAATATTGTTAACTGCAAATTTAGTAATATTTAACCAATAAGTATCAAAACTTAATATTAGGTAGGCACCTATGAGTTATGACCTATTTACTTTTTTTGTTAAATTGTATTAGACAATAGTTTATAACAATTATTACTATCAATATACTCGATAATGTTTAATGTATTTATATCATAGTATATAATGTAGAATATAACAGACATTTTATTTAAATTTCAATAATATTTTATTGAAATTACGTATGTAGAAGATTCCTTTGAACCTTTAAACATTATAGGTTTTTAGTTTTTTAAACAGTATTATTATTTGTTGTGAGACGACGAAATTCAATTACACAGAAAACAAATTACCCTTTGTCTGTGATAAATAATAATAATACCCGCCAAACATCTAAGCTTACAATATTATATATTTTGTAGTTTGTATTTTGTATTGACAAAATGTACATTTCTTTACATATTTATAATACTACTATTATTTATAAATATATAAGCCTAGGTACTTAGTATTTACTTTTATACTAATGATTACTATATGAAAGGTATAAATAATATTTTTGGAATACATTTTTACATTTATAAATTATTTCTGAAACTATTGAATATTGTTCATTAATCTTTTTGTTAATAAGTAGGTATCTACGTATAATACTATAATGTAATAGAATTTTGTACCATATATAGATAGTACAATATTGTATACAACGTTAATATTATAGTGGTTACTAATTACTGGTAAATTATTTAAAATAAACCGTACAATGTGTATTCTGTGTTTGCAGTGTACACGTTGTTAAACTACTTTATAGAAGCAACAACTAAAACTACAACTACGAATACATTGAATACGGGATTTTATTTTATTTTTTACCTAATTTGTACCTACTTACATCAAAATATAACAAATTTTTAATGTGGATAAATTAGACACCTGCTTTACTACCAAAAATAAACTAATTATCTATGTACAATATTATAATAAACACTAAAGTTTTCCTTGATGTGAGTGAAACCAAATTAATGCTTTAAACCCAGTGACTGGGTAAAAAAAATTAGCCTACGTGATTGTAACAATAAATAATTTGTAATTATTTATTAGGAATCCATAAAAAAAAAAAACTTGACAACTTGACCAATGACTGATAGTTTTTTTTTCTAATAATAATAACAATATTGTTAAGGTTTTATTAACAATCAATATATTTTCTTACAATAATTAATAGTCTTCCATGAATGTAGGTACTTAGTTTTTAGCTGTCTCGTTTAATCCTAGAGATTGGTAGAGAAACTTGGGAATATTAAGTTTGTCTGTACTTGACAATTTAGTTATTGTAGTTAATATAAATAAATGTATATCTCACGACCATTCAGTTTTTTTAAATTGAACAATAGTAATTAAAACATAGTTATGATTGCTTCTTCCTCAGTTAATCATTATTTTATTTACGAAATTTTTTCGTGTACTATAGTGTTCTTTAATGTGAAACGATGTGATGTTTATTCAATAAAGCACCAAGTCATAGAATAACTGTTCAATCAAGCAATTCAAAAATAAATATCAGATAGTAAAATATGTTTTTATCTTTTATGAAAAAAATTATTTCAGTGAGTATTAACTTATTATATTTTATTTAATACTTTTTATAGATTTTTAATTACAATTGAATAATATTAATAAACCTAAAACGTATTTGTAAGCTTATAAAACAATGAATAATCCGAGCCTTGTCTTATTATGAATTTTAATTACAATTATATGATATAAGGTCCATTAAATACTGAAACTTTGAGTTAATAAAAATGATTATTCTGTATAATGAATATTTTAAATTATAATGACAGGACAACTTTAAAGGAAATTAATATTTTTCTGAAGAGATTAATTATGATACATATAAAGAACACGATTAAAGGTAGGTACTTACTTTTATGTTGTACTTATTATTCATCTGTGAGTTATAACAGTTTTGATCAATGGTCTAAAATATCAAATTACAAAAAAACGTAGGTAAGACATCGGATACATCTATATAAGAGGAATGTGTATAGCAAGTTAATTAAAAAATATGAACTGTATGATGGGCACTTGTCATCGTTCACTCGCTTTGCGCAGGATAGTGATGTAGGTGTATGGTAGTATGTTTGAATGCAACATTAATTATATAAATCAATACATTTTAAAGTCAAATCTTAGCGAAGCTCCATTAAAATCAGACTTTTTGCAGACATTTTTTTTTCCAAAACGTATTAAATGTTTTTATATGACAGTGATATTTTTAATACGATCAGAAAGATCATTGTGATAATCAATAAAATACCATTCCCCGACACTAACAACCATCGAATTGCGATCTAAAAAAAAAATGTCTGCGTTAAACATTTAAAGTAGGTATAAGTACTTATTAATTTTATCATCAAAAAGGATTTAAATTGTATAGAAAAAAAAAAACATTAAACCAATAATGCCATTCCTTGAACCAATTAAAATTTAGAATATTATTAGAAAATAAAAATTATTATTATTATTATTAAACTAAACTATGTATTTGGAACAGGAATTTAATTAAATATATGATGTTATATAGGATCTTGTTATGCATATGCAATTAACCTTCACGAACGTCATAGCCCATAAGTAATTTTAATCATAAAACAAAGTATAGAAATGATTTAGAGACTGATGACTGGATACACATTTTGCCTCGTTCTCTTTGCTCATACCGTGTTGCATCTTATTACTAACTATGTATATGCAATTTTAATGTAAAAATGGATCATTAGGTTAGAAAAAAACTACTTAAAAGTAAACTAGGTTTATTTTCATGTTCATTGGGCGTATTAAACTCAATTAAAAATGTATCTACATTTCAATAGTTGATAAATAATAAGATAACTTAAACCTGCATATACAATCCTCAGACAAGTCAAGTTGTATGTGCAGTTATGATGTGGTTATTTTGAATATTTTTACATGCACGATAGTAGGAAAATATTATACCCTTTTAATGTAAAACAGGAGAATTATAACCAAATTAATTTATTATTTACCAAGTTTGGGTTGTATTTTTATTTATAGATAATTGATAAAAATATAATATGTCTATAATAAATAATTTATGTAATTGTATCGTTATGCATTGAATGTGAAGTTTATTGTATTGAAATATTATTGATCAAAAATAGTATAAATACCTAATCTTCACATTCTAAGAAAAAAGCTAATTTTTCCAAACTGTTAAGACGTTTTATGTAAAACTAAATGAATTTTTTTATTTTATAAAAAATTGAATATCATTATATAATATATTTTATTTAAAAAAAATACAAGTGTGTAACACTTTTAAGTTGTAAGCTATTAATATACATTTATAATAATGTTTAATTTGTAAATTAATTTTCATTTTAACTCAAAACCTATTTTTGGTTAATATAAGAAGCGAATTAAACATTTACTGTTTATAAAACAATAATTATTTCGATAGTTTTAATGTTTAAGAACAATATTTTATAACAATGGCATTAAACTGTATTATAACATATAAAACAATTATTCTTACAGTCATATATTTTTAATCCACAGATAATACTTTTATTAATTTCAGTGTTCACTTAGATTTGATAATTTTATGAGTTTGGTCAAGCCAGAAATTCAACTAGTATTGATTAAGTTTTTACTTTTCGTGTAGGTACACGTTATAGATATGTTTACATGGGATATAAAAGACATTTTATTTTTCATTAAGTCGTCATCATGTGCAAACAGTCATAAAAGATGGAAATAAAAAAAGCTATAAATTGTATTAAAAAAAAAAAGTGGCCGAAGATAAATATAAAAACTTTACTGATCCAGGTATGTATTATTTACAAAAGAGATGCATATAAAATACTGCGTTTACGTTCTACAGAACATGACATAAGCAGAAATCTTCTCGTATTATTTAATATAATTTTATAATACTTTATCAAATTTGTATTCTCAGAGAAGCTTTTCCCGCCACCCTCACAGACGTTTCGTAAACCTTTTGAAATGTCAGAGAAACGGTTTTTAATACTGTTCCAGCTTTTCTACCTACCTCTATCATTCCAGTGCAATGTCGTTGTAAATAATCTGTAATGTCATATAGTATAATAATGGTTTTAGTTAAAGTTTTATTTTATAATAAAGAAAGTATTAATTTGGACTCACAAACATTAATAGTGATTAACTGATAATAAAGATGTATACAATTTTTAATTAAATTCTGATAAATATATTATAACTATTACCTAGGTAGAATGAAAAATACTATAAAAGCTTTATAGTTTAATATAAATAATACATATTATAATAACTACAGTTGACAAAAAAAAAGACCAAACCAACGAATGAAAGGTTATTTTTTACGTCAGCAAAATTCGTCGAAAGAAATATTTTAATGATTATAAAATATAATTATATAAACATAATATGCTATTTATAGTAAAAGATGCACCTCCAAAATAAAATAAATCATTTCATACACAAAAATAAATAAATATGCCTCGGCTGATACTATTATCAATACATTCCAATGATAATTTTTCGAAACTCCAAACATAATAAGATTCATTAAAAAAAGACAAAACAGTTTGGTTGATAATGAATAAGACATTGATTCATTTATTAATGAACAACAAAGAGATTTAGTTCATATTAACAAAATGTCAAACTTATTTTTTAACTTTTTTTTTAGTACTGATGTCTCGGATTAGTTGGGTTTGAAAACCAAATGCCTGAATCTAACTAAATACTAAAGTAGATATTATACATTATGTTGTTGTATTATATATTTATATTACCTTCTAAAATTATTATTGCTGTTATTATTATTATTATACAATGATCGGCAATGACCATCGTTTTACATTTTAAATCATTTTACAGTTATATTTTTAAAGAATGGTTTAATAATTGCATATTATTGTTATAAAACATACGGTTTGAAAAAATGGAAAATTGGTATATCCAACAATATATAGACATTTTAGACAAAAATAAACTTATGTACCCTAAAATAAATACCCTTTGAGTCCAAAACAATCGATTGAAATAAATGAAAACGTTTTTTCATCTGATGCCAAAATTTAGTTTTTCACAGTAAGAAAGGTACGTCCTTTCACCTTTTCATAGTAAGACTTATGAAATAATAGTAAATGAAAATCCACTAAATACTATATTATATAGTAATCATACAACGGTTTATCAATGCAAAATAAGTTAATAACTCACTGAAAGCAAAACACTTGAAAACTCAATACTTGTATCACGCTCGCGATCAATAAAATTAAAGTCTAATAAACATTCGATGCGTTTACACTACACCTATCTAATACGCCTACAATGATTTATAATCTATGCACGTGATATACACAAGTAATATCGAGAATGGGGCCACAGAATGGATTTGGTGGTAAGTATATCAAACGCAACACGTTTCTAACAAAAACTATAATAAAGTCGCAATAATGACAACAAACGTGTTTGAAACCGTATATTATAATAGGTAATAATAATGTATTATAATATGATTCTCTCCACGCGCCACATGCAAACAATGATATTATTGAAATGCGCAGGAGTATTAAAATCAAAATCCCAAAAAGTGAATTTTTTTAATTTAAATTTGTTAGTTGGTTTTATAACTATACTACAATTTAAAATACAACTGTAATAATTATTTCTTGATTTAATAATCCAGCATAACTTGTGATTGCCTTAGTGTGCCTTAGTGCGCGTTAAGTAGGTAACCGATGAATGGAACACATAATTGTCATTGTATACGACGTGTGACCAATAGATGGTAACTATAAAAGACATTTACCCAAGTCTGATTAGTGTGTGTTAATGATATTAAGTTTAACTTTTCTTGCAACCGAATGATTATCGTGCAGATTCTATAAATCATTATTATTATTATTAGAAATGAAGGTTATAACTCCTAGTTCCTAGGTTATAGGTAGTAGCCTAAGTTTACCAGACAATTAATATCTTGTTTTAAATTAATTCTACTTACTATGATTACAATAATATATTGGATATTCGAGATATTCCTTATTACCACACGTATATATTTTACCATGGTAATATCATAACAACATTATATCTTGGTATTGATATCAATGATTTAAAAAAATTCACGAATGAGGATTGTTTTGTTTACCAAATACATCGTGGAATTTAAATTGACGTGTAGAATTTTAGGTGATGTTGTACTTGAACAATGTGTTATGTTAGTTATATTATGTTCCGATGTCCAACACATTAGCTGTAATTAGGTTTATATTTGTGCTTGATTAGTATAATGTTGTAAGGATGATTACTCAAATTGGTGGAGGGGGGTCTAGATTTCTCCTATTGGAAATTCAACACTAGAAAATGTTCTCATGACATTAAAATGTATTTTAATAAAACAATTATAGGTATAAAGATTATACAATAATATACAATGTATACATTTTATTTGAATTGTAACTATTAAAATAACGTCAAAACGTTAAACTATTTTATGAAATTTAAAGGTAAGGATAATATAATAATATATGAATTGTTTTTAGGTACTTATGTTTTTTTTTATATTTTAATTTCCAATCAAGTTATAATCATTTTTAAATTATAAATTACATTTATAATATTTATCAAAATATTAAAAATACATAGGTACCTAAGAACAATTAATATTTTATTATTATCCTTACCTTTATGGCTTTATATCTACTAAATAAGTTTTGCTACCATTTTTACTACATATTATTTATAATTATAAATTATGTATTAGTTACCTATATACTAAGAAGTGAGCTTTAGCCTGTATAAGAATAACTTATAAAATAAAGAAATTATCCCCCCCCCCCCATAACATATTCTTTCAAGGTACGCCACTATTCTAATTTCTGCACTGCGAAATAATATTTTAGAACAATGAACATACAACAAATATTATGTTATATTAGCGTGAGTAAGCGCACCTAGTATAAAACAACCGATACTATGGAAAATAGACCCACACCTACGATTAAGTTCGTGATTGTTCATTAGACTTTGCGTCTGTGCTCATCCAGTGGTTAGGATTGCCACATCAAAGATTGATTGACGTTGTTACGTTTTTGTAGAAGATCTTCAAGTCGCCGTCAAAATGCAGCTTTGATGACATCATTATCGCACTATGAGCTGAGGTGGTTGTGGTGAGTCGTGACAGGATGTACAGACTGTAACTATATGGATACAAAATAAGCTAGGTATTTTATAATGAAACCTCCTTTTAACGTAATCGATATGTAGCAACTGATCTTAAGGTTGTAAAGGAGTTTCCATCAAAGTAGACTAAAATATACGGGATGTAGGCTATACGGGACTGTTGTCATTTTACATTATAAGGAGATTTCGGTCTTATAAGAGGTCCGTTATAAGGAGGTTTTACTGTAATATTTTTGAAGTATTATCATATTATATTGTGTACAACGATTTAAAATTGTTCAACGGGTCATGACGAATACTACGAAAATGTTGCTCGCAAACCTGGGCGCTGATACGGTAAACGCGTCACGCGGCGAACCATGATGTGGAGGCATAGTGTGCTAGTCGATTATGGTGGCGTATTTTCAAAGGGTATATTATTATTATTATTATCAAACGCGCACCAGTTTTTTCACTGGCGCGTGTGTGATGCGCTCGCTGTCGTCGGATACATAATATTATATTATAGGAGCTTGGTAATCGTGTCACGCGTGCCGGAAACTACCACGCAAACATTTCTACTGAATTACCCCGAGGATCGTTCAAAAGCATATAATATAGGTACCTCCTATTTTAATATTATTTATTGTCTATGTTTTATAAATAAAAAAATAACAATAATATAAATGTATGTGTGTACGCGTGGGTGGTAACTAAGGTAACTGGTAGGTGCAGTAGGATGATATATAGGGTCTAGACGCCCGGAGCAGATAAAAAATCTGCGTCTTTTCCCGTGAAAAAGTAAGTTTTTAAATTTTTTTTAGACATTTCAGTTATTTATTATTTATTAATATTTATTTTCATTAAAAAGCCTTTGAAAATAAAAAGCATTTAATTTTCAATATTTTATATTGAAAATAAAATTAATGATTGTGTGCTTATATTATAATACTTTTAAAACTTATTCGTCTAGCATTTTTTACAGCGAAATCATTTATTATATTTCTATAATTGATTTGTCATGTATTTTTATGCTCTAATATTGTGTGTTGGTGACCATACTTTCAACTACAAAAGATGTCCTACGTACAAATCTTCCCTCAAGCAACGTAAAATCAATGATTCAAACCATCTTATATATAAAAAAAAATACACAACTTTCAGGTTAGGTATTTCTCAACTCTCCCAATCACCGAAATAAACCTTCTTATGCCTATTAATACTAATACCATATTATTACCATTGAATGATATTGCTTAATTCTACTAACGATTTATCGCTATCTAAATCCTTCTCACACCTTACTGAATTAATTAACCCACTCCTCGGCCCTCGCCCTCCTTACCGAGGTACTCCACAAACAATAAATCTCATAGTTATTTCAATTTCTTTCACATTTACTTTAATTGTTATTTTAACTGCATATATGTTACTAAAATACGCAATTAATTGTCGCCCATTTTAATGGTTTCCGATTTATATTTATACGAATTTCGATTATTTTATAACTATCACATTATTATGATCACCTATGTATATTTTATTATCAATATTTGAATATATTTATCTATAATGACTATTTGGTAAAAGCTAAAAGTTAAAAAAAAATTGCGTTCTATCTTCTATACACATAATTTGTTATTTTATATTTAATTTCATTATAATAGATAATACAAGAATTGTTTATGTTATTATTATATACAATTTAATTACTGCATGCATAAAAAAACAACTTTTTAAAAATGATTTTTAGCTTATTCAAAGTTTATTTAAAAATATATAAAATAATAATTTAAATTAATGACTAGATGAACGTTTTATAAAAAAAATGGTAAACGTAAAATTGAACGATGACTTAATTCATAGAGCAAGTGATACAGGTATATTAAAATACTCAACAGTAAGTACAACACAATATTATACTCTGAACTTTCACTAAATGTGTGTATCTAAGGAGTTATTTATTGACCATAGGTCCCGAATTTCCGTTGACAACAACGTTATCTCTTTTTTCTACATTGCGTCCAGTTACCCCGACAATAATTCCAATGATTTTTGTTTTGTTACAAATATGATAAAAAAAATTCATGAACTAAAAATGTTTTTGAATTAGTCAGCACGAAAGTCAAAAAGTATTAACCGTCAAAAATATATAGAATTGTTATCTAAGATTTTATATTAGTGAATCGCTGCAGGGAGGTATATAATAGATGATCAAAGAGAACCAAATTTAAATAATTCCGTATAATTTCACTTTTATTTTTTGTGTAACTTTATTTTATTTAACATTTACAACTAAGTTAATTTCCAAAAGTCTAAAATAAAGCGTACTATTATCATCTAATTGAAAATTAAGTTTCCAAGACGTCATTAAATTAAGATACCTATCCTGAGAAATAAGTCAAGATTAACGGTGCCGAACGATTCTCTGGTGTGTAGGCCGAAGGGGTACAAATACAAATTTTTTAATGATATAATGTTTTTTATACATGTTTTAAAATATGGTGACTTAGGTAGACTGGTAAGTCTAGTGTAAGAGACTGTGTCACAATTGGCGGTGGTGGCGGCGGTAACTGCTCTAGCCGCGTGTGTACACAAACAAAACGCAGTGTTTAGGTTAATGGAATGCAAACAGTGTAAACCAAGATGCCACGGAGATTTGTTTAAGGTCCTCTGGTCCTCGCCCCGGCTCCTCAGCCTCACCCACCTCCCATCCATCCCGACGCTTATTCCACCACCGCCACCGTCGTCGTTATTCCCGTATTCGTGCGCTTGTAAATTTACTCATTTTCGAGTAAACTTTTTACGCTCACCCCATCAACCTCCCTCTACCAAACCCTAAGCCCACCTCTAAACCCACTCTCGAGTGATAGCAGCCACCACACTCATATATATATAAAGATATTATATGTACTTGATCTCAGCCACCGACACGAGAAAATTTCCCAGGCAGCTTATTAGCGCGCGTTACAGCAACAAACGTTGTCTTTGTCACCACGTCAACGCGACCAACTCCTATGTATACACCTGCAAACACTCTACTCCTCCACCACGTCATCCGGGACTGTCAATGTTTTCCGCGCATGGGTTGTTATTAAACATTTCGAGTTTCACGCGCGCATCGTACGATGCTTCACCGAGGCAGAATTTTCTTATTCCGCCGATGCAAATGATTGTTATTATCGTTATCGTTATTATTATTATTACTATTAATAGTAGTAGTAATAATATTGTTACTATTATATTATGCATAATATGTGGAATGTGGATAGATAGACGACGGGTAACACGATTTCTGCCTACGGTAATGTCATGGGTATGTAAAAAACACGTTTAAAAACTATTTTACAGGAATATAAAAGCACTTCTCCTGCTAGAGAATACATGCAAATATTTATTTTTTTTTATCGACTAGCGAAAAAAAATATCTACAGTTTATTTTACACCTACAGTGGTTGTTATTAAATATTTTTTTAAAACTTATAAAAATATTCATAAAAAAAAAAACAAATTATTATCAGAACATTAATAGCACTGAATAATAATATTATGTTTATATATTTACGTATAGAAGTCCTTTATGAAACGTTAAATAAAGTTTTCACAAACAACTGGATAATATAAACCAATAAATCTCTTGAAAACTTTTTCAAAAATATTTGTAAGAGTTATCAAAATAAAATTGGTTAATTATTCAGAAGAAAATATACTACTTCCTCCAACTCAATTTTGTTCCAAAAAAGGATGTAGCACTGGAGATGCTATCACAATCTTAACACACTCAATATTAAACTCAATAGACACAAAAAAAAATCAATTGGAATATTTATGGATCCAAGCAAAGCATATGACTCAGATAAAAATGTATAAAATGTTCAATTTGTATAGCTAAGGGTTGGAAATGTAAAACAAGGTTTTTCATAAGTAGCTCATACATTAACCTAAAAATTTAAAATTATATAAACTTAGTTCTTTATAATGTGGATATTTTAAATTCAAATTTGGACGAAATTAGATATTTAAATTTTAAACAAAGAATAACGGTTTTAGTTATTTTCTTGTAATTTAAAAATATTATTCGAGAGTACTTGACACATTTAAAGTATATATAATTATATATACACAATGACATTTTCAAATGCAATTAATAATTCAAACTACTGTATTACTTATGCCTAGTAATAAAATAAATTACTTTATTACAGTTATATCAAAAAACTATACTTAGTAATATAGACTGATGACAGTATTCGCTGAAAATCGTATTTCGTACTCAACGATTTTACATCGTTGAATTCAAATCTAACACACTCATTACAGTGACTAACACGACACCTACAGTAAAACCAAGCGGTGACCACTTTCCCAACTTTTTATGTTTAACTGCGTATTTGAAATACGTGATGTGGTCACAGTAGTTGCAAGCAGTGGTGTGGCGAACATCTTTCAAACCCTAAGCAAATTATTTATACAATGACCCCCCCCCCTCCCATAAAGGTATAATTATCTGTATACAAATTTTGAATTTTTAGGGCTAAGCAATTGCATTACTACATTAGGTAAACGTCGTTCACCACGCCACTGGTTGCAAGTGTTTCCGTGGTCCGGGCGCGGTGAAGATTTTTGACTGAGAATCGTTTTGAAGCACAACACAAAAAATGATTTACTATATTCTTGTGTGGTTGGACTTATATATTTTGATTTATTAACATGTACACTATAACTACTGTGGCGACGACTGTTTTTTTTGTAGACAGAAGTACAATTTGAGTTAAACAAAACAACCGTAGTTGTACGGTGTGGTAGTTTTGGACGTCGTCGGACGCGATGCTGTCAGTACGACGGCACCAAACATTGTTACCGGCCGTACGTCTTACGTGAAACTGCTCCCCCGTCCAGTGATGTCATCCTGTATGGTGGGAAACTCGAACGGGTTGCGGTGTTGGCGTCCGGTAGTGGTGGTTGCAAACGACGTCGACTGACCTCTGTAATTATAGTGCTTGAACTTGCTAGTATCGCAGGCCACGTCCATACACGTACGTAGACAAAATATGTTTATTCGAGAAAAATATGTAATTTTCTTGGTCGCTTCTAACTTGGTTCATAATTTATTATTCATAACGATTAGGCTTATGTTTTTATTATTTCAATGAACAATCATTGTTGTATTATTCATCTCTCCGTGTTCACTAATAATTTTTAAATATATGAAAATGTAATTTATTTTTATTTGATTTATAAGTTTACAAAAACTATGATGTTTTCTTTCTTTAATTATCTTCTGCAATTTTGCGTACAAAGGGTTTCTTCTGTATATGTAAAATATGGAAAGATTATTGTCTAAAATTACTTTCTGACTTTGGCCACCATAATTTTTGATCATAAACTCACTTCTTACAAAGATAACTAGTTTCCAAATTCTACTCTAAAGTAAATGAAGTATCCTACATAATATGTGTTTAGTATTCAAAATTACTAATGAGGTATTATAGAACAATGTGGAAAACTCGGTTAACGATTTTTCTTTTGACATTGGACATGATACAATGTGCAAAAACGTAGTTCCATTTATTTGTGTTTATAATTATTAAACTTTGTTGAATCTAAAAAGGAATAAGTCGTAAAAATCGTCTGAGTCACACATTCTACACATAATATTATAATATATGCCCCTAACATGCAAAAGAACACAAATTTATACACGCTATAACACGACTGTAAAATAACTGTTTAAATTTAGTTAATTGGTACCTAGATAGTATGAAATAGATTTGAAATATTGTTAATAGGTACCAAAAACTATAAGACTTCTCATATTTAATAAAAAATAACAGGGGTTGTGAATATTATTTTAAAGCTGTGCACCTCGATAAAAGTGAACCTCGCTTCGTCAGGAGTACCTACCCTTATTGGAGATTATACAAAAACACCTAAGTACGTAATTAAATATTCTAGTTGTAGGTAAGTCTTCTAACGAGCAATTTGATTTTGTAATGTTGTTCCCAATAATTACTAGTTCCTCTAATGCAATGCTGTTTTTTTTTCTTTTTACTGTAAAAAAGTTGTTGAAAGTCGAATTTAAATAGGTGCAGATTTCATATTTCTAACATAGCAATATAAGTATATAACAATACCCAAGGCTCGAGATCCAAGGCTTAACACAAAAAATACTTATATAATATTTCGTGTTATTATACGTGGAAAAATAATATATGTATTAACTAGAAAACTGTTGTTTCCGTTTTACAAATAAAAAAAAATAAAAAAATGTGCATTCATCAGAACCAATATTGTGTTGTTACCTGTCCTGTTCTTAGTTTTAATACAAGAGTGAATATAATTACTAACAAAAATAATGTGTTTGTACTTTAGATTTTTACGATATTTCAGTTTTTAAACTAACCTATGAAGTTCATACATCGCTTAAAAACTAAAATATAGTATAAAAGAAACGTACACACACAGGTGATACTCTTAAATTATTAAGGTTGATACTTTGTTAGTTCACTCTACTATTATAGCCAACAATACAAAATTGGTACCAGTGGTTAGTGAACCCAAATTTGCTATGTTATTCATTTTAAAGACGTTGGCAACACATACTGGTTTTGAGTCTTCTTTGGTGATAGTTAATCATTGGGCATCCAATAGGTAAGGAAACCTTCCCTACTTGGCTATATACTATCTTGTTAGAATGTTTTCATATAATTTATAAAGGGTACACGTGCTAGAATTTTTCAAAGAAAAGACGGATTGAACCACTAATAGAAATTTGTCATACTTCAAAACCATGTGGTTTGTATTAAATTACTTTTTGTGGTGAAAACTCTAATAACTTCAGTATTGTTTTTAATATCTTTAATTTTGCTTGACTGCAGATATGGAAATTTATCTATGGGAATGTTTAAAGTTATCAAGTAAAATACTAATATATTTTAAGGCTATCTAAAAATACATAACATCTAAATGGATTCTAAAATGGTAAATATATCTGTAAGCTATAGGGAGTAATCTGAGCAGAGACCTAATATTTTCCTATACCTATGCTTGCATGCAGTAGACCCAACTGTTAAAAGTAGGCTATAATGTCCTGGTTCCCACCCTGTAATTTTATATACATAATAAATATTTTTTATTGAAATGTAAGTATACATATTTAAGTATACAGGTACCAACCAATTATTTTTAGATTTTCATCCAACAAAATATAAAAAAAATTATATTCCTGTTTTTGTTGAGATAATTAATATTACTTAGTAATGTCGTGAATCGTGAAAAATTATTAAGTATTCTTATTCAGTGTCTACAAATAGATTCTATAGGCTATGGTTACTAAATAGGTACCTACCAGTATCTTCTGCAGCACTTAAAAAGACTTTTTCTTGTATGAAAGAATAAAAACATTCTTACAAAATGCCATGCTATTCGTGCTAACTAACTCGTTTAGTTCGAGTATAATCGCCACAGAAAAAACTTTAGCGAAATAACCTGTTAAATATTGAAGGTGTAATATTATATACCTTTTCTTAACCTCATAACAATAGAAGAAGAGTATTAAAATATAATTTTATCGTCTAAATGTATTATCATCTACAACTAACTTTTAAATTTTTATAATACTAATTGTTATAGTTGTTATTATAATATGATTCGTGTACTTTAATATATTATATCATAATGTGCTTAGCGAAAATAAGAAAATATATTATTTATTTTTCACAAAAAAAAATAAAAACTGTACAACGTATATTTCATATGTTAAGCAAAAACTAATTTTAATGTGCTCTCATTGTTGTCTATCTTTTTTGTTTAAATAAACAACCTAGGCCATATATTTGATAAAGTCATAAAGTTAATAAAATGTAAGTTATTTCATGATTTATTGAATACAAGGTAATAAATATATAATTCTGAACACTAAAAATCAATGGCATTGGACTAGCCTACCTGTATAAAATACCATTAGTTTAGAAGTATGTAATGTACATATTTATGTATGTATGTATGTATATATATAATATGTATATTATATTAATTAATTATATATTTAATATAGATTTAAACGTATTATAAAACGTATAATAAAAGATATTAGGGACTATAACTTCGGCTGCATACTAGTTGCGATCCAAATATAACTACGAAAATTGTCTAATCCTATAATTGCATCTAGTTTTTGAACGTTATATCTGAGTTGCGGCCCGGGTTTTTTTTATTCATATCCAAGTCGCATCCCGATGGAAATTTCCTACTTTAAGACGTGTCTATAATATCTAGAATATGTCCATTTTTATCCAAAAATCAGATACCAAAATCGTCTTTTAGGACATTTTTCCTGCAGAATCCATTTTCCTCTAAAATAAAAAAAGGTTTGATTCTATTTATTTCCAAATATTTTTTTTTTGGACAAAAATTATGTCCATTTATCTTCAAAAGATTAAATATTTAGACGATATTTTTATAAAAAAAAATCAAATATATTTATATGACTCAATATTGTGAAACAGATTCATATATATATTTATTGTAAAATAAGAAGTATTCATATTCTAAAAAATCTAAAGACTACCAAGCAAACAGACGGAGTAAAGCAATCGACAATACAATTATTAAATTCCTAAACGAAGAAATTTCCAGGTAAAACAAATAATAAAACAATTACTCATCCGCTCATTCTTTTTTCTTGAAACAGGTATTCATTTGTCGCTAAAATGTCATAAAATTATAAAACAAAAAATATAGGTAATTGTAAATAAGTAAAAATATATTTTTTAAATGTTTATTTGTTGTAACTATTATATTTATTTTATTTTAAACAAAACATTATTTTTATTCTTAATTTTTAATGGAAGAAAATAAATTACCTATATCATTATTGCTTAAAAAATATATTTTTGATGTTTATTTCATTAGTATTTAATACACACATTATTTGTATTCTAAATTATTTATTCGATATTAAAGAACAGTGGAAGATAACGGTAGGTATCTCGTTTTTGGAAGAAAAAACCTATAATATTACCATCGTCCATTATTGTCCGTTTAATAATAACAAATACAATGCGAACTACTAAAATCTGTGATGCTTTTCATTCAAAGTTTAACGTCATGCGTTCAACAATATACATCCAGATAACAATATAAAACTAAGAAGTACTTAAATAATCACAAACTACTACAATAGACAAAGAAATATGCAATAGAAATACAATGCCATCATTTTAAGAAAATACAATTAACAAATTGGAATTTATGAAAATTGTCTCAAATAAGTTTTTTATCTACTTCATCATATTATACCATAATAATTATTTTAATATTTATTGACATAATTAAAAAAAAATATGACCTTATAACATTTAAATAAAAATAACATTATTAACCTACCTGTTGTAGTAATGATGCTACAGACAGTCTTAAATATATGTACAGATTGGGAAGGATAATGAAGTTGGAATGATATGAAATTATATATCTCACAATAAATAATATTTAATTTTATAATTTTTACCACGGGACACATGTAGTAGCCACATTGGCTCATTTATATTTATAGGTTATAGTGAATGTTGTAATCTTGTTTCTTCGTATGGTCTCTGAAAATGTGTTTCAGTGTTGTCGTCACTCTACATAACTAAGTTTTATTTGCTAATATACAAATTACAATAATTGAAAAATATATTACTGTAAAAACAATTTTATGTGGGCAATAAAATAATTTTATTTGCATGTTATAAAACAATAAAAATGTTTAGTATTATTGTTTGTTAAAAGTGAAATGTCACTTATTGAATGGGAAACATAATGGTGTCTTGACATATAAAGTTAATTATAAAATTTAATCTGGTGAACATTTTGTCAAAGGAACAGTCTTTTTTTTCATAACCTCTATAAGGCTCTAAATGATTCGAAAATCGCTTTATTAAATAAACGTATTCTATGGCACCAGTGACAAGTCACTAACGAAGACAGGTTGGTCATACGGAATAAAATTATTGTCATACGGAGCATTTGAACAATAAAACTAATCAATCGGCCTCCTCCTCATCACCAAAACTCCGTGGCTCGTTTCCAATGACGAATACTTCATTCAAACTTCCACACATGAAGACAATTAACGAAACTGCCGCAATATATTCTGCAAATGGTTCCATTCAAAACTCAACACTAAATTCAAACAACCTCATCGCAAGACCTGTGTTATACGTATGGACCTTATCACGGGCTAGTCAGAAATACTATATGCCTGAGAAAATCACAAATGACCTAGTTACTATGCCGTTAAGCATTATACGCCGTTTCAAATAAAGACAACTGTTTTTTAAACAGCACATGTTTTTTCTGATTTATTATTCTTTTGAACTGTATTGTTTCTTTTCATAATCTGATTTTCCTATTGTTCTGTACCTACACATTGTAAATCTAAATAAAGCTATAATATTTTTATATTAAAAAAAAAAAAAATACGCGTAATACTATATAATAGCATGTGTATTGGCGCTTTTCGTGATTAACTTTGACTTCTGATAAATGTATAATAATAATGAACAAAACACGGTAAATTGTTTAATACATAGTTAATAAATGACTAACTGTACCTAACGATAGAACAATAGGTGAATTCAAACTTGTGCATATGATATACGAATGTTATATTGCCTCGACATTAAGTATGCTACATAATACATTTTATCAGAAAGCTTTGCTGTTTCTAAGGATTTATCGTAACTATATTTTTTATAGTTATTCATAGTATATAACACGATTAAGATACCATTTATTGAGTAAAATTAAAATAATATTATATTACACGTTTATTGGTAATTAACTAGAACACAATTGAGAAAACAATACAATAATTGTTTTAAGGAATTTGCATGTAAAAATGTAATGATAAAAGTCTGCAGGTACCTAGGTATAATGTATTATACTGTATATAATCCTACTTACCACAAAACTGGTTGTAACTTACCTCGGTTTCATTACAGGTTTAGCATTCATGTTACACGATTATGTGTATACATAAACTAAAACCTATACATTTTAAAACTATTGTTATAGGATTATAGATTTTCAAGCCAAATTAAATTAGTGGAATAAAAGTACATACAAAATTATATTTTCTATTTATAAGGTAAAAATAAACCTGTGCATTAAAATACTGAATCATAATTCTTCTTTTTCTGATTGTTAACTGACTGAAGAATTTAAGCTAACAAACTCTATTCTTGTATCTACATTTTTTAACATTCATTGGGTAATGGGTAAGTAAAAGTTTTATAATATTTATTCAATGTTTATTATTGCTTAGACTATAATACATATAATAATATCTTAATAATACCAATGATTATTTTATTTTTGCATTTATTATCGATCTCTATTGAAATTTTAAAGACGATTTTTAACAACAATTGACTAAGTTCATCAATTTTACGCAATTTTATATTATACTAACACATGTGTGACTTAATAATTACAGTGGTAATTTGAATGTACATGCGCGTATGTTAATTAATTTCCTAGACGCGAGTATCGTGTACAATGTAACGTAATCGCTGGTCGATGGTAGATATCCGAAATAAGACGAAGTGGAGGTGCATCAAACTATTGACATACATTTTCTTGCATTCGTAAATCAAAAAAAAATAATTTTCGTATGTGTATTATTTCTGTTAACAGAACTGAATGCAAAAATTGTATTTACGTTTATATTGGGCGTCACTACGTTGGCGTCTGGATTCGTTATTCGACTAGATGAAAACATTGATTATGAGGTACCGGATGATACTCCTGGAGATGATAAATCGATAGATCTTGAAGAATTAGAACCCGATGCAATCGACAAAGACCTACCTGAGACCACATCGACGACTGTTGCGAAATTCACAACTATTTCACACACTACCACCACCCCTACCGTTGTCTATGATCCGGATGATAGCTATGATGATGATTGTGATTGTCCACCTCAATTTCTAATATATAGTTACGATCGCATTAGCAAATCGTAATAACTAATATTATTATATTAGCCTGTATAGAACACAATACAATTATTAACCGTTAATAAGTTAAATTTTTTGAATACCGACAAATTGTCAGAAATCAAAACAATATCCCCGAGTTTCTCCATTAATCATAAGTGAATCATTAGAACAAAATATCGAGACAACCGATGAGCGAATACTAAAAATCATTAAATAAATTAGTATAGATAATTGACTGTATAACAACATTAATCAGGTATGTCAAATTATATATTAAGTTAACAATTATCAGCCAATAAAGGCTCGGATAGTCAGGTGCCGGGCTAACCTTAATAATAATAAAAAAATTTATAAATCTTAAAGAAAAAAACAAAAGGGTTTATAGCATACCCACTAACTCGAGTACGTACCTACACACTTGTGTGAGTATACAAAATGTAGTTTTCACAAAACGAGTAAACGTTGAAAGAGAAGTTAAAATTATAATAATATAACCGAGTGGATCAAAAGAGTGTTTTTTACCAGTACCTACCTATATTCAGTAATCAGTATAACTCACTTCAGAGGTATCATGTTACAAATTATAATAATATTATATTTTCAGAATTTTAAAAGCATACTTATATGTACATAGTATTATTGTATGATATTATACGGTCACTGACCTTCTGGAGTTGTAAATTATTATTCAGAGGTGTTACCAATGTGACAATGTGTGATTTCCTCATCATACTGATCATGCCATATTATATAGTATAATATATTAATTTAACAAATTTACTTATATTATTATATATTATTACTTATATTATTATACATATTATAAATTGTCTTGTTTAAATGATAATAAAAAGTAAATAAATAATTAAGATGAACAAAGTAGCAGTCTTCGGAGTTAAGAATGCCTTTTACATTCTATCTTATAATTCCTAAATTGTATAATGATATTATATAATATAAGCTTATAAAATATATAGAGGGTAAAAGTATTATTCCAGCAGATTGAGGTGTATTGGTAAAAACATAACTAATAATATCACAAACAGTTTTTCTTTTCTTTTTTCTTCATGAGTTTTTCGATGTCACCGTGATGTGCGTCCTCGACGTTCATTTTTCATTTTTCTTTTATCAGCGGGAGCTCCACTCAGTTTCAGCATAGTCGTCACCAGGAAACAATATTATTTTAGTCAACTCAGTTCGTCATTTTATATTTTTTATATTACACTCCATGAGAACACTTTTAAAAGTAATAAATAATATTATATTAGTTTTTTACTCCTCGAAACGTTCAGAAAAGTGACTACTAAACATAAAGTTTTATATATCATTATCATTATTATTATTTTATTTTTTTATTATTATTCATTAACCGCTGCAATATAGGCCATTTGGGTGTTGTAGGGTTGGTACAGTAGGGTTATAACGGTTGTACGGTTGGTTAGGACCACGTGTATGTGTGGCAAAATTTTTGTGTACTACGAAGTACGAACCCGGGTGGTCACCCATCCGAGTACTAGTGGCAGAGGCCGTTGCTTACTCTCAATTACGTCGCATGATTGATTTCAGTCACTGCGCCGCGCCGCGCCGAGCCATCATAATTATTATTATTATTATTATTATTATTATTATTATTGAGAATATCATATTTCATGTACAAAGAGATATCAATATATAAGAAATCTTTGATAATTATGTGAGCATTATTACATTAAAAACACAAGAAAATTAATTTATTTAAAAATCATTTTTTGATACCTTTATATACTAGTTAAGCAAGTGTAGATTTTAAAAAATGGACAAGTTTTATGGACAAGTTTTTTTTTCTATTAATTAATTGTTATATATTATACATTGTATAATTTTATGCTCATCGATAGATATTAATGTGCCTACTCAACATGTATTGCTTAAGCTCATCGCCATAAGTACTTAATAAAAATTTATTATAGTAGAATGTCCTGTTTTATTTGATATTGGTTGATACGCTGTGTGCCTGTACACTTTTGGATGACGAGCGACCTTTAGCTCTCAATCAACAATACATTTTTATATATCATGCTTCTTAACTTATAGCACCTTAAAATGATGCCATAACATTTTATTTTGTTATTTACTGACTCTTCCAAACAAATTACTTTTTATGTTGGTAGAAAAATAACAATTAATATTGATAAAAAAAAAAAGAAATCAATTATATAGTGACCATAATATCTGTTATTAATTAATTAATTTAATTAAAGTAACACCACGATATGTGTTTTGAATTAATTCTGTATTTTATAGCTCGCTATACAAAACAAAACAAAATTAGTTGAAAGTGTTTTTATAAAACATTTCAGTTGTTTAAATAAAAATGTATGAAACTGGAATAGGTACTTGCTTTGATAATAGCTGTTTTATTTTTTTTTCTTAATAAATTAAAAGTGGATATTATTAAAATTATTACACCTACTTGAAGGGAAAATACATTTTTTTTCATAACTAGATCACATTATAATCCTGTTTTCTTTGATACGTTTCATTTTACTACCATTGAAATTGCATATATATAATATATAATATAGGAACATAAAATCTCTGTATAGGTAACTGTTTGATGTTTTCATTTAAAATATTATAATTTATAATACATGATACACAATACATATAGCAATCACATAGATTATAGAAATATTTTTAACAAACCATATTTAGTATATTATGACGTTATAGTCGGTTTGTGTTATAAATATACGATTAAGATAATTGTTTTCAAAATAATGTAATCATATTATTACGGTGCTCCAATTAAAATGCCAATAATAAGGTTTATCGATTGTAACACTTTACTCTTGGTTGGATGCACGATTTAATATAAATTTACAAGTTACTCAATATAGCATTATTTTTGATGCCCAGTGTTTATCGGCCCCGCGAGAAGCGTAGCATAAGCCTAGGATCAAAGCGGAAGTTAATGCAGCTAAACAATGTATATTTTCATGGTAGATGTTTTTATTTAAATATATATACATATTATATGCACTAAGAGCGCTGGTTGTACTTCTTCCTATGGTGAACAGCTTATTTTTGCAGATAAACTGTGAGCATCACTCTGGAGACCTGCAGTTTCTATATACGGCGTTGAGTAACCTGTATATCTTAAAGAGTGGTTAAATGATTAATCTAAATCTACACCTAAACTAAAACAGTATTTTTATAATTTATAATTTTAGTTATTCTTAAGTATAATAATATAATTGTTGTACAGTTTTAATATTTTTTACTATATACTTTTATCATAGCATATTTTTTATATTATTTATAACATATAAATATATAATATTATATTTAGTAATATTATATTATAAATCACACTCATTTTTAAAATATTTTTACGTGCGTTGAACCAACAGATTATTGGCGTATAGTTGTTTGTAATTAAATTAAATATAATATATTATATTTACAACTGAAAACTTTGCAATTATAAATAGTTATTAATATTATTCTATAGCAAGATTTTTTGAAAAGAAGTGTTAAAGTTGTGTTTTTTTATCAACAATTAAAATTAGGCAGTACTTTAAAGTTCAGATATGTGAACATTAGAGTAAAACATTAAAATTTATCAATTCTTTGATCCGTTGATATTTTATGTTCTGATAAATAAAAACTGAAAGTTTTCTTATGAATTTCAATATTTCTGATATATCAATGGCCATATACTTTAGATTATAGTTTTTGTGATGCATCTAATTTTATCCTACGGGTATCCATCCACGGAAAAGCTAAACAAAATATGAATTGATAAAAATGATTCTTGGTTTTAACTTATTTTATGTATAAACTGTGTGAGGCAATGTTGACTAGTCTTTGGAAAGAGGATAATGGAAAATAAGAAGAATGAGAAACACGTCTTATTGAAAAACTTTTCACCAACTTGAAATTTCCAACTGAGTTGGAGGTTTAAATTGTTATTAAAATGGCGTCGGCAATCAGACACTTATGAAACTCCAGCATCGGTTCTAATAGTTTGTATACTTTTGTTAGGTACCTAACTAAACTTTTATAAGTTTTTGAATATATTTATGAAGGTCAATATATTTACTGAAACTTTATTGACATTTTCTACATCATAAGACATAATATGTTAAATGTTATTTATCAGGTGATATTTAAAATAGTTTTTATTTAATATGTAACCCTTAGAGTTTAGTTTCAGATTTAACATAGCTAAAACTTTAAAGGTCGATTTAATTTTTAATAATGTGTGAATAGCACGATATAGCAGTTCAACAAAACAATCTCTTTCAGAAACTGTACGTTTTGGAATTAATCTTTCACGAACTAAACTAATTTCAAATAACTTAAGTCATCTTATTAAATTCTGAATATTAATTATCATGTATTTATTTTTTATAATATGCTATTTTATACACCATAAATTAAATATTATTTCTCTTTGATGAAAGTACCTATGTATAAAATAATTACCTAAAAATGTTTTCCGTGATATGTCTATGTGAACTATATTTATATTCGGGTTCATGCAATCTTTTGTTTAGTCTTTGTAATACACAGAGAATATGAAATAGTTTAAAACAAAGTTTTAAATGCTTTTGTATTTTGTCTTGTGAAGCCTAGCCACCTTATGTAATACTTAGTTAATTTATAATTGGATTTTGATATATAAGTGTACCTACTTACCTAAAACAACAGCAGTGTTCTTTATTTATAATTTTAAATAATTATAATTCAAACTATTTACCTCTATTCCTTTAATTTGTTTATAAACTGTTTATTAAAAATAATTCTATAGACATACGTTAATTACAAGATGATACCAAATCTAGCCAACCATAGACAAAAACACAAGCACAACTTATTTAATATGGTCAATATAAAATATTGCACATCAGTGTCATAATTTTTATGAATAATAAATGATATGACTACATAATATTATATTCGACTGATCCAAGCATAACATGAAAAATATGTCCACATACTAACTTCATTTTTTTGATAGTTATTTATATTTATTATATTTAAATCTTGTTCTTCTTATGCAAAATACTGCTTCAAAACGTCTTTCATATGTACCTCAATTATACATTATATATTGTTACTTTAATTAGGCATGCCAATATCCTATGTATATTCTGTTTAGTAAATGTCTTCATTAGGTATTTTAAAAACGTTTAGGTAAACGGCGAAAAGCCATAAACCTATAAAGAATATGTACTTACCTATGGTAATAAAACCTACGTTTCGTTATAGGTGTTTGTGAAAAATCACATGAAAGTTTCATTGCAACTACTACCTTGATTTTTGAACAAAATAAATCTTGAAATTTATATTTTTCAAAACACCCAATAGCTGTAAACTTGAGATTTATTCGTAAATCATATCATAATAATACGTAAGCTTACAGATTCATTCAACGAAAATATCATATAGTAATTTATTGGTTTTGTCCTCTGCATTAGTAATGGTGTCCAATTGAAAGGTCAACGTTGGATGGATGGCGATAAACAAAATACTATAACAGTGAGATGTTGGTGTTTTGACGGGTTTGTCCGCGTAATGGGCAGCATTAATGTTATGTACCTCTCGCCCGCTTTTATTGTGTAAGGGTGGAACATCTAGATGGCTGTTTATATATTGAGTGAACCCATTTAGAAGGATAACGAAGAGGGGTGGCGTTGTTTTTGTGATTGAAAGTCCCCCGGTGTGAACAATATAGAAACGCAATAATTTGGCAGTTTTACTTTCTCCTAGCCAAAACTATCGGGTGTTACGACCCAATAAAGAGAAAATGAAAACAACGAACCAAATAACGGATTTTTTCAACCTTTCATTTCTTTACTCTCCCATATAGCTTCCAAATCTTTTGTCCCTAGTTGCGTTGATTCAATAATGAACGTAACAAGACGAAATCGAAATACGTGAGCAAAGTTTGATTATTAACGCTATATACAAAAAGTTGATTGGAAAGTTCATATTTTCACCTCTTCTCCTTACATACCTATTCGATTACACCCTGGGTTATGATTTCAAGTTAAATTAACTCCACGAGATGTATTAGTTTTTTGCAGCTCGTTTCGATCTCACAGTAATACTATTAAATAATGTTATAATACAACAACATTATAATATTTTTCATTTATTTTTTTTCTAGTTACTGTGTAATATTAATAGTTTTATTTAAATACAACCATTACAACAATATAGATAAAATAGAAATTGCTGAGTTAAAATTTACAAAATAATATTATAATATGCCTAAGAATAGTACTTAATATTTTAACATTAAATGCTGGTGTCTATGTAAAATATAAAATATATCAAACATATACATTCAATTATGTACTATAAAATATTACTTTAAAAAATCTCAGAATTTATTATGAGGAAAATATACCGAAAAATATCCCATCTCTTAAGGGTACCTACTAATATACTTTTTACAAGAAAAATCTTGCTCTGTAGTTCATTAGTGTGAATTTTAGTTACATATTATAATTTAGTCACGTAATATCATACAATTTTACAATAAAAACTTAATATATTACTTTATACGTAATTATGTTCAAAGGGAATTAATATGCGATAAAAAAAAAATAATAGAAATCATTAATTATTATATTGCACCATGCTTTAAAATTAAATAGGTTTTTAAACTTTTTATCCTCTCTCAGTTTCATACCAATTGATTAACACAAATGTCATCCCAAAACCATACTGTGATATAAATACGATAAGTTTATTTCTTTAGAATCTTAGATAATACTTATTTTTTAATAAAATTGATAATTGTATTATAGTTTCAAGTGTTTCAACATATTTTGTCCTGTCATAAATGTCTTATAACTTACAAAATAAATACAAAATAATCTATAATAATATATAGATATTATTGTGTCATGGATTTTGATTTTGATTCACAATTAATGTAAATTATTAAATTAAATTATTCTTTGTCGTGAATAAAAGCTCTTTGTAAATAGGTATCGCACTAAATATAACTTAATAATGGATAAGTAACGAAGTGAGAAACCGAGAGAGGAATAAAAAAATTTAAAATGTCCAAGAGTTTATACTCTAAGGGAAATTAATTTAATAAAATGCATTGAACGAAAATTTGTACTTCCAGATATCAGTATTTCTAGTTGCAGAGAAGTTTGGTAAGATTGTTCATTGACGTTGGTAGCATGTCTACAGTAATTACGTTAATAATCAAAACTGTAACACAGAACTTAAGACTAAATACTATCAAAAAGCAAGTTATCGTAAAAGCGTTCGTTTTTATAGTTGTTCACTGTCGTAATTTAATTTCACAGTCACAGACGTGTAATTTTTCCTTTTTCGTCCCATAAGATTATTCCACTCTAATAGATATATTACTTTCCAATCAGATAAAATTGTTTGTGTTTTTCTTTTTGCTATTATGTCCATTCGTTAAAAGAGTAAAGAAAAACTTTATCGGCCAAATGATGAAATTACTCATTTTCCACTTAAAAATTCTGTACACGGTTATGGGCATGAATGCTAAGTTAAAGAGTGGCACAATTATGGTCTTTCCGTAAATTATTGTATAATAATATTTTGACATCACGGGTGAAATTCACATCTATATCAATAGTGCTATTTTTGTAGTATCTTATTCACAAAGATAATAAGTATTTATCAAGAAATAATACAATTAAAAATATTCTATCTATATATTTGATAGGTAGTTCAAGGAGTTTAATTTATTTTTATTAATAACTGAAAGCTAAATAAAATAACTTAATAGAAACTGAACAAAAAGATATTCCTGGGTCAAACGAGACAACGATGGCATGACCGTGTACATCAAGACCTAAGTTTGATAGGAGTAGAAAATCCAAAAGAGATGGAAAAAAATAGAGAACGATGGGAAGAAGTGGTAATTGCGGCAAAGGATCTTAATGGCCTATATTAAGCAAAAAAATGAATAATCGATAGCATACAATATATTTGTTAGTTGTAATTATAAAATATTGGTACCTATATAATTGTGTATTTAATGTATCTAATTAACTAATATTATAAACTACCAACTCATAAGTCATGATAAACAAAATTAAAATAACACACAGCTGCCTATGTGTTACGTGTTTTTATATAATACCTATATATAGCTTTTAAATCATGTACAGTAAAACCTTCTTATAACGGAATTGCACGGTACCAACTGTTTTTTCCGTTAAAGGAGTTTACGTTATAAAGAGACTAAAATATACGAGATATAGGTTATTTGGGACAATTAATATTTTCCGTTATAAAGAGAATTCCGCCTTATAGAGGGTCCGTTATAAGGAGGTTTTACTGTAATATGTATGTCGTATGAATATAAATACATATTAATAAATTAAATCACATTTTTTAAAGATATCATTAAATAATATAATTGCTATCAATTTATTTGTCATAATAAAATATTTAAATACGAGTGTATTATATACCTTACTTAGAGGAGTATAATCGTATCTGTATTTGTATACATAATATTTATATAGTTAACATTTATTCTAAAAAATCAAAATAGTTATTACTGAAAAGGATTTTATTAATCATATTTTGATTATTTTTATAAGAAACTAACTGATCCTGCGCATTTCGTTACCCGTAAAAAAAACAACTCAACAATTATGATTGTTTAGCTGCTTTTGGGCGTAACTCACTTCCAAATAGGCATATCATGCGGATACGCTAAACAGCTGCTTTAAGTGCAACTTTGCAAACTTTTTATGCAAAGGGCGAAAATTCGATTTGATACGCTGCTAACTTGTACCTGATCTTCCCGATTAACCAATGGCAACTAATATACAAAAAAAAACTACTAATTATTTCTCCTATAACCAATAGCAATCGTTTATAAACAAAAATGTCCATCTTAAGTTTCAAAATCCCTGTTGGACCACCTACCCGGGTTAGACCTATTGGGTCTAATTGTGAATATAAACCATCTTCCAAGGAACCATTCAAGCACACACTAAAAATATTATAAAAATCGGCCCAAAAGTTTAGGAACGCATAAAGGACACACATACTTACCATTGAGTTTTATATAATATATAGAATATAGATAGATAAAAATATAACATCAACGTTTGAATTGTAGTCGGTAGTTTATATACTATATATTTATATGTCTAGTGCCTAGGTACGAACTATGAATATCAAACATCGAACACTCCAACTAATATTATGACAGGTACATATTATTATAATCGGTCCTCAATAATTATTACAACTTATTATAAAATAAATTAACGGAATAAAACTATTATATGTACCTACTGTACAATATTGGATGAGATAGAAGGATGGATGTTTGAGACCTAATCCATTTAAAATATAAACAAGCGCCAAACAAAATAGGTACCTGTTTTCCTATATAAAACATTCATACAAATAAAAGGAGAAGAGGTACAAATGCCGATACCGAACTGTGTGTGCGATAATAAATTAAATACTTTAAAGTGTGTTGATTTTACAATTAAAACTGTTTTAATGGTCAAATATCAACCAATGAACAATACTAGTACCTACCTATCAATTAATAATCGAACCCAATCTATATAATATGAGTGGAAATACATTCAAACCAGTTAATTGTTTTTTTTTAATAAAATGGATTTTATTATTGCAATAGTAATAATAATTATAATTCTAAAGGTTATGAAAAAATACAGTCTCTCCAAATAAGTGTATCAAGCTTTGCTTATGCTGTGCTGCTGCCAACCACATATCTAAGTAGAAATAATAATTATTATTTTTAAAATACAAACTTTACAATAGTCATGTTCCCCTTCAATGTACAAATATAATTGCTATTATATAACGTACAAAGAGTAGGTATCTAATGCAAATTCTCAACGTCAAGGCACATCTGAAACAACCCATCCATAATGGAAGAAGCAGAGGCACTTAGGGTACAAAAAAACCTAACCTAAACTCCTAATACATTACATTTGTATATAACCATCATTGGTACCGATACCAAAATATTATAATATCATGATATTACCATTATAAAATATATAATAAAATCATATACCTTGATGATATAAGATAAAATTAAGCAAGATTTATTTCATATTGTACATTTGAGCTAACGACCTAGCAGTTAAAGTCTTCAACTATAAAATTAAAATAATAGGTGCCAATAGGTGCATAGTGCAGTGCTCAAACAGGGATTTTGGGATTTACGATAGAAATGTTTGTTTATAAATGGTTGCTATTATTTATAGGACCAATAATTAGTATAAATAGTATTTATTTATTATTGGTTGCTATTGGTTAATCAGCAAATCAGGTACAAACATGCATCAAATCGATTTTCACACATTGCTTATTAAGGTGGCTGAGTTGCACTTATAGCAGCTCATCTCGATCCGATGCAGTCGAATTACCTGCCAAGGTGGCTGAGTTGCACTTACTGCAGCGAGTTACACCGAAAAGGAGTCGAACAATCACAATTGCTTTAAGTGTTGTCGTTTTTTACGGGCAACAAAGTGCACGGGCTCAACTAGTAAATAATTATAGAAAGTTAATAATTATCATGGTATCTATCATAATTATTCATCGATCTAAACATGAATATAAATATGATCCATTACTTATAAGAACATCATTATAACTTAAACTTAAATTCTAAATAATTAATCCACTTGATTTTGTTTTACTTACCAACATCCAAAGCTACGACTTTAGTAGACAATTAAATGTAATATGTGTAAGTATTTTTCATTTTCAAAACGAATGGCTGTAATATTAATTTTTTGGGTTCAGATTCAGAGTACAAATAATATTATTTCTATTAAATGCATAATATATTTTTCAATCTTTTAAAACAAATCTATAATAAAATTAGTTTCTTTTAGTAAAATTTATTTTTTCTTAAACAGAAGATTTTGTCACAAGATTACACAATATACAACATAAACAAATACCTATTTATACACATTATATATTCAAAATTAAGTATTCACTTTCCTAAATTTTAACCAAACGCTTTCAGGTATATTTACAAAACTTCCAATAACATATTTTATGGGAATTTGGGTTTTATCACATGCCATCACTTCGTAGTTGGTTAACACTTCGGATAAGGCCATTTTCATTTCAAATTCAGCAAATCGTTTGCCTGAAATTCATATGCACATTTTAAAAACATTGAATGAATATTATAATTTGTACGCATTTGTGTGGATTAGAAACATATTTATGAAATGTATGAAGCTATATATAATATAATAAGACATACCAATACAAAATCTAGGACCGTCTCCGAAAGGCATGTATGTGTTAGGTTGAATATTATGTATGTTTTCGTCTGAAAAACGATCTGGTTCAAAAGCCTCTGGATCAGAGTAGTATTTTGGATCGTAGTGAATGGCATGTACTGGAACGACAATTTTAGTACCAATTTTTAATTTAATTTGTGTTCCTGGTATTACATAAGGTTTAGTCACAACTCGATTTAATGTCACTAATGGAGGATATTTTCTCAATGTTTCTGAAAATGAAAAAGAAACGATTAAAACAAAATATAAATTTACATTTACATTTGACCTGCCATAGTCGCGTCAAAACAAATTTGAAAGATGTCCTGACAAGGAATCTAATTAACAACATTAAATTATTGGTAAGCGTGTTATACCGTCATTACCTATCTAAATATATATATTTTGTTTTAATGAATAGTGATTTTTTTACATAATATTTGTTTTTAGTGTTTTTACCATGTATCTATAAGCTAATAAAATTAATGTATTAGCAGTTTTGTTTTCTAAATTGATCCAAATTAAATGAAAATTTTGAATTATGATTAGGTCGCATTAATCCAGAACAATATAATCTGAATGAACGCAGCAACAAATAATATTTTACCATTTTACTAAAAACTATGGAATACATGGTGCGCTCTATCATTGCAAACTCGAAAAATATTATCTTAGTACAAAGAAACAAATTATTATTATTATTATTACCTATTTAATTTGTGAAGAATAATCTAATTTAAAGCGTATTATTCTGAATATTAAAATTTGAATCAATCAATTAATAATATTTAATTACTTTTTTAAATATTTTACACCGTATTCTCTACCATTGGAGTATTAGATAATATTACATTTAATCGTGAAATACTTAGTTACAACGAATTTTTTTTAATCTTAACTGTCCTCAACAGATCACTTTTTCTGTACACAAATTTTAACACTTTTCTTTTGGCTTTTATTCACATTTTGGGGCTTTGAATATGTGATAACATATATTCAGGTATTGTAGGTGTCGATTGTACTTGCGACGTCTGCAATCAGTGTTGGGCGAAACAAATCAATAATAATCATAAAAAATTAAATTAAAATTAAATAATATTTAAGTTTATAAACATTATACCTATTTATAATTTAAAATTCACACATTTCAATAAATATCGTGATGATTTAAAATATATTTTTAATTAATAAAAATAAATCCAAACAAAATTAATTAAGACAATCATTATCAATGGTTAGTAATATGCCACTAGGAATATTCCTCGAGTAACTTTCCCGTGGAAAAGAATACTTCGGAAATATTCCAATACACATTAGGAGTATTTCGTAATATAAAAAGACAATTTATAAAAAATACAGATTCCTGAATACAGGTTTCAGGAATCTGTATTTTGTTTCACATAAATTTAAAATCTAATTTTTCAACTGACGACTGACATTAATTAAGAGTATAACTTAAATTAGACTTGCATAATATAATCACAAAAAACTATTCCTATACATATATAATTATTTTTTCACATGTAATATTCGAATAATTAATAGCCATTTAAGTGAGATCAAATATTGAAAAATATTTTTTATATGAATAATATGCATAAATTTCGGTTTGGGGAATATTTCATGGAATCTTACAAAATTATATTTCCTTTTCACATTTCAAAAACTAGTTTTTTTATAAATATTTTATTTTATTATAACGTCAATAAATAATAATACTATAATAATTGAAAAATAATTTATATTTACTGAAGTTATCAATTTTAATCATCGGTTAGTTTGAAATTTTACCAACACTGTCTGCTCTCTGTCACCTAGCGTTTTCGTTTATTTTCTCTTATTTTTCTACAATTATGAGTCACCCACACATATCAAGTTCTAAGTATGATCTTATATTTTCTTTTCATATTAGAAGATTACGACAAGCGTATTTATTTCATATTTTTAGAAGGTAATTTCCATCTATCCATGTTATTCTCTACTGTTGTACCATCTGTTTGAATTATTCGTATGCTTAAGTTAAAATACATCTGATAATAACTTCCTGTGTAGCTATACGTATAGGCCACGTGTTTATGCTCTGTCCATCTAGCCTTAGGTGTTTATAGTTTCCATATTACCACCACAATGTCCAGATACAGAAAACTCATACTATTCGATATTGTCAGGAATATGGTTTTTCAATCATATTAGTTTGGTTGTAGAATTTATTGTAAGTATTTTTCTTACATATCCATGGTAGTTTAATATAATTTAAAACTATGAAAATCAGAGGAAATTTATTCGTTTTTAGTGATTTTACATTTACAATGAAATTAACCATGCATGCTCACTTCCATTTTGCATTTAGTAATGAATTTACTCAAATTAGAATTTTTAACTTTTTTAAATATACTTAAATTAGTACACAAGATTAAATAATTCAAAAACTATTCGTTCGAATATTGCTTTTAATACAACAACATTTTCAGAAAAATTATCTGCTAAATTACTTACAATAATAAGTGAAAGGTAAGGTGGCCGTGGAGGTTGTGATTGGGAAAATAGAAGTTTGATATCCACACAAAACTTCTTAAGTAGTATACAAATCTCAAGAATTTGAAATTATGGTCTGTTGTGGTCTTTAACTATATTTAAAATTTTCGAAAATGGGAATGAGCATACTTGGTGAATCACCTTGTGTATTAAGTTTTGTAATAGGCTATATTTATCATCTGTCGTATACATTTAATACATTTTAGATGTCAACAACATTTTGTTGTCTTAAAACAAGTCATTGTTTTGAATTTATTATTATACGTATATACTTAGGTTCATCTAAAATGCATAATTACAATAAGTCCCTAATTACTCTTTTAATGTACTTATTATATCGAATTAAAATAAACCAACAATTTATTTTGTCAAAACTTCGTCGATACTTCATTAATAATTAATTTGTCAAATTGATTACATGTAAAATAGTAATAAATACAAAATAATTATAACTATATTACCTTTACATATTATACCATGAAGGTTAAAATTGTCAAAAACGATTGTCTGCAACGTGACAGGTAATCATAACCATAAATATTTGTCCAACATTTTTAAATTTTATATTATTCAAGTGTGAAAAATTCTATTTAAAAAATTAAATTTTTTATGCACAAATAAAACTAAATATTTAAATTTACATGACAGTCTACTTTTTTTAATACTTAATTTATTGCGCGGGTCGTGAAATTCTTTTTAGCTACCTTAATTATAGATCTAAATAATTACCATATTTTTAGCATATACACATCGGTAATGGAGTAAGATGTATATTATACTTATTATAAAATAGTATGTACCACTGTTTTGACTATAGATATTTAAGGCATTAGATCATTACATTTTCATAAATTATAAAAATGCTGAAAATAATTTTTACTAACATATTAAATGCATTTTCCCATGGCCATATAAATCAATAAAAAAAGATTTTAAAAGACAATAAATGTAAAAAGATTTATAATCAATTACATATTCCTACATTTATATAAAATTTAATATCAATATAGATTATTCTTGGGTGAATAATCTATTCGATTCAAAAATTAAATTTAAAAATCACTGATTTATCTTACCTTTTATAACCATGCCCATATAATGAAGTTCGTTAAGACATTCACTATTCATTTGTCCATTGTACTTAGATTTAACTTCCAATATTTCTTTTCGAACTTTATCTTGGACATCTTTTCTTAATGCTAATTCATACATACAAAAGCTCATTGACGTAGATACTGTTTCGAAACCGGCGATGAAGAGAATATATGCATTTGCTACAATATCCATTTCAGTGAATTTTTCTACAAAAAAAATATCAATTATATATTACAAAATTTATTGAGAAAAATTTTTAAATCTGTTTTACAATATAATTTTAAAAATATGTGTCAAAATCCACTCATTGCACTTTCATACTCAGACCGAAGAACTACCCTACAACAACACTCAATAACCTACCCATCCCAGTCACACAAAATATTCGCTTCATAGTTCTCCATATAGACTGTCAACTGATCAGAACTCTCACCACATCCGTACCAAGTGAATTGCTCTGAACAAACGATCCCGTCTGCTACGACACATCAATCTAAACAACAATTTTCTCCTATATAAACTCTTATTAAAACCAATATGGTTATGTGGTATAAAACTTTGGGGTGCGGCCAAACCATCGAATATAAAGAAAATCCAAATATTCCAAAATAAATGCCTTCGACAATTAATCTAAACTCCCTTATAAGTCTCAGACAAAACACTCCATAAGGACCTCTTCTTCCCAATAGTACAACACGTAACCGAAACTCTCTGCAACCGCTTCCACTCAAATCTATTCAACCACCGTAATCCTCTAATCTCTAATTTATCTACTCAAATCATCCCAGGTGACCCAGAAAGCGACTGAAAGAAATTGATGTAGACACCTCTTGAATGATTAGGGATCATTCCCCATCACCGTGAAGTTCCATCAAGGGATGGATTCTTCCCTCAAAACCACAAGTCGTTAAATGGTAACGTAAAAATGCATAATTACAGATCGTATAATAATAAAAATACAAAATAAAATTTTTTTATTAACTGTGCATTAATGCATTACCCTTTATTGTAATTTAATGATGTATTTTTATTTTATTAAAGTTATATTTAACACATTTCTAGGAATGCTTAAAATATTAAAAACTTGAATAACAATTTTGCAGATTAATTTATTGAAGAATATTCAAATTTTTAAAACAAATGTCGTTAAGTATACAAAGTACCAACCAATGACTGCTGTACTAAATGTATTATTCTTTTATGTTAAGAATTGGTTTTTTTTATTCAACATTTACGCTACAATTCGTATATTAAGTAGCACATAGGAATAGTGGAGAAATAGGAATTCGTTGAAAACTTTATAAATACACTTTCCAGAAATCACGAAATATTTATCCTTGTCAAACAGGTCAATTGTTGCGCCAACTGTTTACAATGACCTAATTCAAAATTTTAAATTTTTAAGTAAAATACCAATTCATTATGTTATTATTCTATACATATTTTATCAAGTCCACAGAAATCAGAATCACAGCTGTTGTATTTTAAAATAACATGTTTTATAAACTGTAATTTTGCATTTAGTTACAAGTTTTTAATAAAATATGGTATTTTATAACCCATTTATAATGTAGGTACCTAATAAAATTATTCAAAGTATTTAAAGTAAGGGTCTAAAAATTGACATTTATGAATGCAATGTTATTACTTTTTTTTAAGAATTCTATGTAATAATTCTCATGCAAAATTATCATTTTCACTTATCTTACATCAAACGAGTAAAAGCAGTTATGGTTTTTTATATTGCTGATATACTTTTGTTCATTTCCCAACCTCGTAATATAATACCTTTACAACGGGGGTATATTTTGTCTGATAACTGTCTTATTGTTTGTCGTTAAGATGATAAAACCCATACCAGATCGGTTAAACAAAACCGATGGGTATATTATGGTAAGAAAAAAAACGGTCTGCGATTTTCCCATTAATTACCTTCGGGTTTTAGATTCGGGTTCAACACCAGATCTTCTCTGGCTTTCATCAGATGCTGCACAAAGTCTTTGCGGTCTTCGTTGTGCTTCTCCCGGTATTCGATTGTCTGCTGAAACGCGTCGTGGAAAAATCGGATGGTGCGGTGCGAGTAGTGATGCACGCGAAATATGCTCAGCAGGGACGGCTGCATGAATATGACCGCCACTCGGATCTTGGACCTCAGCGACGGCTGAAACACCGTTTTCCCGTGTTTCCGGAACTCCGAGTCTGGATCGTTGATGGCGTCCAGCTTCAGACCAAAAGCGCAGCTGCCGATCACGTCGGTCGAGTATTTGGCCATCATCTCGCGGATTTCGATCCGACCTGCGTCGTCGTCCAGATTTTTTCCGATGGTCGATAGCAGACCGTCGCTGCACTCCTTCACCTGTTCGTTCATGTATTTCAGTTTGTTGGCCGTGAACGTGGGACTGAGCTTTTGCCGCATCGTTTTCCACCGTTCGCCTCGTGTGAAGAATATATTATTGTTGAGCGGGTTTGTGTGTGTGCCAGCGTATAATCCGCGGTCCGTGAAATTGTTGAAGTCTTTGATTAGTATGTGTCCTAATGGTTTAAACAATAAAACAAAACAGAAATTTAAATATGTTTCACTAGAGTAAAAAAAGTAACACGCGAGCAGCGGGATGAAATAGTGTTCGACTTAGTGATGAATACCTAAGCATGTAGGCAGTAAAGATTTTATTTAAATGCATTTCATCGCCGCTATTGTTTTGCTATTTTTGTGAAATTTAAAAAAAATTGAGATTATTTTAATATTTCTCTAAAGTACTTCCAGTCTCTCTATGCAGGGGGTTGCCAACTTTTTTTTTTATTACAGGGGCAGAATATCGACTTACTACTTAGAATACCGATCACAAAAAATATGATTATATTTAATTATGTTTACAGAACAGAAATGGTAATATTAGTAATTATGAGTTTTTAATGAATGCATATCAATCTAATATAATACAAAAGGAAAACATTATCATCATGATTATTTATTGTTATTCAAAATATACATTTACTAGGAATCTAAGACATATGAATCACATTAATGAGATTATATTTAAGTTAAAATTGATTATTCTGTTATACAACAAAATGCTTGCAGTTAATAATAAATCATAATTATAATAAGTTAACTTCCTACAACTTCCATTTTAAATGATAATTTAATGTGTACACTAATGAGATTATTAAAACATTACATAATTAATAGTCTTACCAACAGTGATAATCTCCAAAAAAAAAGTTCTTACATTACGTACCAACGTCATTATACCTAATGTCCATAAAAATTCAAAACCGTGTGTAAAAATAAAAGGACAAGATTTGGATAGGATACAAAGTCCAGGCTTTATGCACCCGTCTTGCCTAACTCACCTCAACAGTATTACCTATAATGTTTTTCAGGATTTTTTTTTTAATATGATTAAAAGTAAAGAATTATTTATTCATGAAACTATGACAATATCTTAAAGATGGGAATTTCATTAATATGCATTAACAAATCAAAAAATCTATACACCATCTGAAAATGAGTGTGTGCATGCGCACGCGTGGTGTGTGTGTGTGTGTCAGTGTTGTTAGATCAAAGTTTCAATAGTTTCAATAATATCATCAAATATTTTCGTTTATACTTGAAATTTTCCCATTTTCTTTTTTAAATTTTTCACTGTTCAAAACCAGCGATGAAGAGAATATATGCATTTGCATTTGGTGTGTGTGTATATGTTTGCCTGGGCACATGTAAATAAAAATATTTAGAAACAAACTTTTAAGTTTAATAATGATTACAGTTGATTATATGATACTGAAATTATGACGCATATTTAAGTAAATTATCACACCTACGATTTAATTACGACACTACAATTTTGTTTTGTCTCAACAAAGCTAGTTTATTATAACATAGAAAATCAGAGACATAGAAGTTTTTATTTATTTTGATCAACACAAAACTCATTACGTACAGTGTTCATCGAAAAAAAAAATGCAATGATATAATGATATTTATTTTAATAATATTTTATAATTAATAAAATTAATACTTAACAAAATGAATAATGAACACTCGTTGGTTTTTTAATCACTGAGTAATAATAACCTCACTAATTATTCACTTTTATTTTAGCTACTCAACAAAATTGTAGATATTTCAATACCAATAATAGATTATTATAAATATTGAGTATTGAAAAAATGCAATACATTTATATTGAATTTGTTTAAAATTTAAATTATATTGTAATCATCGATTGATTATAGTATAGAGTTGTTTCGCCAACACTTATTACATACCTATTAGTTCTGGGTCTTTGACGAGGAGCTGTGGTGTTCGCATTGTGTAAATGCCACCAAACCTCTGGTCGCCCAGCTCCTTGTAAAGATTGTGCAGCACATCCATAAAGTGCATACGCCCCAACATGGAGGGCATCGCGTGCCCGAACAACGGCACCGGCGCCGATGGACTGGATATGCCCAGTTTGGACCAATGGCTGTGGGTCCATGTGGAGTACATGTATATGGCACCCAGAAACGCGGTGACCAAAAGCATTTTCAGATCAAACAGTTCGTAGACGAATTCAAACATTATCGCTTTGGATAGAAGACAGACATGCGAAATTAATTTTACTAATCGAACGAACGTCTGCCGGACGACTGTCAACCGTTCTATTGATTTGTATTAAATTGGGTACACGTGTAACTGTACACACATCAACGATTAGTAACGCGTTGTAGGTAGCGCCACTAATTTCCAATTAAAAGTTTATAGGTAATAATCGTATTTATACAAATGTGTATTTCAAACAGTACCTATGCACATTTTTTTCAGTTACCTATTTTATTATTAAATGTCCTTCAAGTAGGTGCGTAAATAATATAATTATTTTTGTGCAATAATTATCACATTATGAGTATTATAAATACACCAAACGTCTTCGCATGGCTACTTCAAGGACGCGTTCCACTGCAGTGCAATTAATATATAAATATATATATATAATTCACATGCACTTTTTTTTCTTCTGTGAGTTTTATTTCTATTAATAAGTTCTAATAACTAGGAATTATTTTACAATTATACATAATAAAAGCATATGCCTAGTATTTTTGAGTTTTTTATCATTCATACTTGAGTCTTTTGCATTTTCAATATAATAATATTTTAACCAAACAACTTATATGTATATTACTCTCTCAAACTATATACTCAAATAAATGTAAGTGAAGAAACAAAAATATCTATAGGTTGTAGAATGTATTCCGAATAAAATAACATTCCAATGATATTTTGATTTTGATTAAAGACCTTAGTAAGCAGTAGGAGTGTTCCAAAAATGTAAAGTTTTAATTTTATAGATTTAAATACTTCACTATCGCGCTTTGAAAATTTCAAGTTTTGATTTTTAATAGTATCTCTAAACGTAAAGACAATTATCTAAAACGATCGAAAATGTTTAAAAAGTGTCAGCAAGTTCATATTCAACCTGCAAGTTCTAATCAGTTTTCAATTTGATGATACACCATTGAAATATTATTACATAAGGTATCATATTATAAGTTTTCGAATATTTTATTATGGATTATGACACATCACTATCTTTGACGACTAAAAACCACTACTATGGTTTAAATGCCAACATGAGGTCTCTGTAACCATTACGATAATACCATTTTGTATGTTTTAGTTTAATTACCAAAATGCAAAAAATAAAAGCAAAGTTTAGATACTTTCACTCAAAATAACCTAAAAAAAAACTTAATTACAAAATCAATAAATTCCATATTAGCTTCGTTTAGATTCTAAGGCTTATAATAATTATAACATGCTCAATATATCCTTCAACATTCGCTATTTATTTATAAAATTTAAGGGCTGAAATGAATAAACTTTATTTGATCATTGGGTTTTAAGGATAGTTATAAATACGTGTTCAAAATATTTTTATAGTTAAGATTATGTGCAGCCAAGCAGATAGAACCACTTCAGATCGTCAAACGGAGTGAAATTTTAAAATGATACAACAAAAAGTTTCATGTAAAAGTTTCTGAGCCTCATAAATCACAGTTAATTGCATTTAACGTGGTTACATTTTTGGTTCATACGACCCATTTAAGGGGAAAACGATAAAATCAATAAACAATTAAATTAGACAAGCGAGCACTTTGTACGACTTTAAATAATGATTATAAATCGAGTATATCCAAACAAAGTAAAAAAAAACCACATAAAACACGATGAGTATCTGAATCAAAAAAGTTAAAATTAATAATCTATTTACATTGAGAAGCAAGTATAATTGATACTATAACGATTTGTTTTTGTTATTTACGATAAATATATAAAATTAAAATAAATCTGTGAAATCAAATGCATAAGAGAGTACACTTTCCATTTATCTTTTTGAACAACAAAATTACCTAGAATTTGTTATCACATAAAATGTTGTACTACAACGTGAAATGTTTTGCTTACATCACAATTATATATTTATATATAAGAGATATTTGTACAAGTAATCAAATCACATGAATTTAAGATAATGCATAAACGTGAAAAAATAAATGTTATCATAACAAAAAAAAGTGAATTATTTATTTGTTATTAAATTGTACTTGGTTTAAAATGTATATAAGTGAATAATAAAAAGTAATATTATTTATAGTGATAATCTCTAGCTATATTACCAAAAGTACGATTGTCGATTGATATTATTTTATTGAGTCAATAAATTCATAAGAATTGATTATTATTGGTTAAGAATACATTTTTGATAAAATAGTGAATAAGTGATGAAATTAATTTGTACATACCTAATATATAACAATTGTTTTTATCACTACCATAATTTTCAAACCTATAAAATTTGTGTTGCTTTCAACGAAAAATGAACTATAGTATGGCAGAATTGATAAATAAATTTAAAAATAAAAATCTTAAGAATATAAATAACTAGTAATAAGGCAATATTTGTAAGGAGAATTGTCAATACGAATTCAGGTTTGACAATTTACTTTACCTGTGTAAAAATATTGTCATATTATATTATATGTCAATACAATAAATTACATACAAAAAGTAATATTATAGACTATTTATTTAAAATAATAAATTTAATATTATATAAATACTTCATTACATGACTACTATTGAATCAATTTATTTTATTTTACATAAATATCTCGGTATATTATTATTATTAGAATATGGCTCCGGCAAACACAAAATAAATATTAAGTAAATAACAGTAAAATAAAACTACAATAATAATAAGTTATTTAATTATAACTAGTCGGAAAAATTTAGAGTAACAGTAAAAATTAAGTAAAAGTTAAGTTTGGTAATTATAATTTGGTAACTCGTGGATTCATCGTTTTAACTGACGCTTCCTCGGTTACAACCACACGCCTAAGTTTTCCATCCAGTAAATAGCCTCCTCGCTGGCTGTATGGATTTCCTCAGTGTCTTCTGAGAACTTCATTAATGGGCATTCTTAGACTATTTGTCTGATGGTTTGATTTTGCCTGCATCTACATCAAGGAGATTCCATCATACCCCACTTATCTAATAAATAATTGCATTTTCCCTGGATGGTTCTGATATGATTTAGGGTGGTCTATAAGGCACGTAGTAAATTGAAACCTGGTACTCTTACAGTTGGATCTCCGATCAGTGATAAATTTCGTACCCCAGATCCTAACCCCATCCTTTTTCATACAACCTGTAAATCGTTATCGTTTGTGTCTACTTTCCAAATAGGGCATCTGTACTTTAGGCTATTATTTAGGTGATGTTCTGTCATTATAGATAGGCAGGTTAACGTTCCTCTTGGCCCTCCGGAAATCCGTAGACAAATAGCCACACAAAGTATGATCAGCAAATATCTCGGTACTATTCAAAATTCAAAACTTTACAATATAGGTAATGCATATTATTATATAAGAAATAAACATGAAGTGTTCATAACTAAATTTTGTAAAAGTACCCAAGTAATATGGATAAAAATAAGAAATATCAAGTGTAATTTTAGTTTAAAACAATTACAATGGTTTATGGTTATATGGTTGATAACAATTTTATTATATTAGAACGCTGAATTAATTCTTTATATTTTAGTTCGAACCATACAATTTTTTAAAAAACTGAGGAATTCACTATTCTATATTAGTAGGCATCGAGAGTTCCTAGTCATTGAGTAGGTAGGTCTCTATAACGGATGTATTAAACTTTAATTCAGTGACTATACGATGAAAAATGATTTTGATCCGGGACGGACCATGCCTATATTTTAATTAATTATTTATTTATTAAGATTTGACGGGCTGAGCTATTTAAACAATAATGCATAACACATTAATATATACAAAACTAGAACAAATGCTTATTTTACAATGTACTAAGATTTATATAATGATACTTAACAATTATTTAATAATTTAAAAATTAAGGAGGGACCCGTATTGGCAAGGGACATTATACGCCTAACAGATTCAATTAACATACATATAGTCGAAAATAGTAAAATGAAAAAAGGACAAAATGTCAGACGGATCGTCGAAGGACTTTAAAACTAATCAAGAATACGGGGGTGGATAAGACTATTTTTCTAGATAGAATATTTTTAAAAATTGGAGATATAGGGGATGTCAGCGATTTTATTATAAATTTATTTTTTTTTAAGTAATTTAGTGATCTATAGTAGTACGGTAAGTTGATGTCTAGGGTTTGAATTCGATTACCGATTTTCAGTAAAAACCGGATTATTATCCGGAATTTTAGGAACATAAAATCGCTTGAGGCGCTATTACACTGTCTCCATTTTCCGGGCAAACCATGTGGTTAACTCGTTACTTCAATGTATTAAATAATTTCAAATATTCAATTATTCTACGTTAGCTAGGATATTATTAATGACTAGTGAAATCGTTATACCTAAACAACATCATTATTTTTGTGAACAACTAGGAAATTCTGAACAAAAAACCATACGGTTTAAACGGAGACTGAGACAGTGTTCATATCATTATAGCCACCGTCTCACTAATTGTAATAGAAAATCAGTAATTTGGTTATCTAAAAATATCTGGATTCCTATAGGATAAAAATTAAAACTACACGCATTTTGTCATATAGTTAAGATATAGTAAAGATAATAATAATATTAAAATAATAAATATAGTTTATATACATGAAAACAACCCTTACATAGTCACATGATGAGAATAACATTTTATATTTTATTTTATTTATTACCTCGACCTCGTGTTCGTAAATATATGAATACATTTGTCAAAATCGTATGATATGTTATGGTTAGATCAAGTTGTTGAGCACCGTGATTGATTTTACTATTTTCTATCCTATACGTACATCCTTAAAGTTGAAATTTTAAGATTTTTTCTTTTCTAGAACATGATGACAGACAAAAAAACATACATCATTAAACTAATATCGTTTCACTCAGAATCTAAAATATTTATACAATTGTATAAAGTTTACCAAAATGTGTACACTTAAATCCCGAACTCAAATAATATTTATCATTATGTTCAGAATCATTAAAACGTAAAATATATGGGTGAAATATTTTAGATCTTGAGTATACAATATTCATAAGCCAAACAAACTAACTTGAAACCAACGTGACTATTGAATGTATTGTTGGTCGATTATGGTATGGTAATTTAAACTTAGTATTTTATAAATTTATAATACTCAAAACCAAAATAAAAACAATTCAAGAAGAATTTATAACTATAGTTCACATGTAAATTAAATATTAAATTAACTATATTGCCTATTCACAACGCCGTTCAACGCACAATATAGTATAAAATATTTAGATAAGCTAAGCTTAATAAATAATAATTGGTTTATAATTTTTATAACTAACGATTATTCAAATATAATAATTTAACTACTTTGAAAATAAATGTAAAACTTTCTTAGTTAAAAAGTAAATTTAACTTTTCAAATAAAAAAATACATTTTAAAATTATATTGGACTTTTTTTCAAAAATAAAATGCGATTTCAAATGAATTTTTTTTAATACTTTAAAATAATATAATTCGATACATATTTTTGGAACCAACTACGACATTATTAGCCAATACGATTATATATTTTAATTTGTTTTTGAATAAATATAATTGATGGAGCTTATCGTATTACCTTTTTTTATTTATCAATGCGAGGATTTCTTGATGAGTTTGTAGTAGTTGGAGTTTGTGTCTTAATTCAGTAAACTGTCAGAATTCGAGAAGACAAGTATGTGGTTTGATTGTGATGAGGGTTCATTGAATGAGCAAATAAGTGGATCTTGATATTACGCAATATTATTGATAATTTTGTAAAAATTACTTGATGAAATCAATTTGATAATATGATTTATCATACATTTTAGTCATATAAAAAAACAAAACTTTAAAAACCAAAATGAAGCTTTTATTGTTCAATTATTTACCTCTTACAAATACAATATTCATGTGAATTGGTTTGAAGTTACGTTCTGTCACTGGGTTTGATCGATTGAAATCTGACGAAATTGATACCCAAATAATTTATTGAAATACATAATATACATGTATTCGGTGCACGTCTTGTCTATAGTTATTATTATTATTATCATCACGAATCACGATATACGTCGACGATTATTGGCCGGTCCACGAGTCGTGCCGTCGTTTCGTAGCAGGACATCGTTGTCGTCGCCGCCGCGGCTTTTCCCCATCCTGTATAGCTTCCGATCGTTCGAACTAAAATATTATTATGATGGTGTGACGTGACGTTTACGACCACGGTGAAACTACCATAGGTATCCTCTTAAGTTTCAGGTGCGCGAGAACCGCTGGCTGGGTCGAAACGTCTAGAGCCGATTTTCTATGGATGAATAATGCTTCTGGCTTGGGCGTCGGCAGACTTTCGGCACCAGAACCTCCAAGGTCCGGAACTCGCCGAACATGGAAGTGCAGCAGCAATAGACCTCGGTGCATCTAGCACTGCAGTTGTCGAGTTTAGACTGGTATACGAATTTTGTGAATTTTCGTCAAACTTAATGATGTCGACGATTTTAAAATGTTTTAATATTATGTATTACAATCGATGATATTCCGGTAAGGCGTGTGGCGTGGTAAGATCATTTACGTATCGATGCAATATTAATAGTATTCAATTCAACGCCACGGAGCCTATATTATAGACTTTCAATATATTTATTCAAATATGGAACACACAAATATGTGGCCCGGTATTTGAAAAAGGTTGGACACACACCTGCCTTTTAGAAAACTACGGAGGGCTACCTCGCGATTATCGAACAAGTAGACCGTAGTCCATGAAAAGCGTAACTCTTACTGCAATAATGATATGATGAATTATAATACTGTTTTGATGTGCTCTTATTGTTTATCTGAATCTCACGCCTGTTTGTTTTATGCGGGTCGCGATGGATGGCGGGCCGGGTGAGAGATTAGTTTTATCTCAAGGCGTGACCGACGCGCAATATAGCTATATGTATTCAAACAAAAAGCCCGATTGCTGCCAAGACATTTGTGTTCATATCTATGTATTTTATGTGCATCTAAGGCCGAATTCTCATCTGCGCCACATCGCTAAGCCACGGTAATCCGCTCGGACCGAAATAATAGTTCTGTGGTTCGAAACGCCTAATCAAAAACAAGAGATCTTGTGAATTTGACGTATTTCCGCAAGACTTCTAGCGTGACCAGGATTGAGAAGTTACAGGGGCCCTAGCAAAATCTAAAGGGTATCTTCCTTTGCTCAACAATCCCCACTACTCGTATAGTAATTTCAAATTGTTATCTCAAATAGCTATAAAAGTTGTTTAAAATTATTAAAATAACTTGGTAGGTACTACGTACACGCTATTAAAAATAGTAGGTTTTTATTAAGTACTAGGAGGCTCTGCTTCTACTCGCTTTGCTCACCGACCATCTGAAGGGTCAAGACCCCCCCTACTGGACCACGCCTGTCCTCCTTTAAGGTAACGTCCTTGCGACCCAAGAGTGGTGCACCTTTACATTTTGAAATTGAATATCTGTAATTTAAAATATTTAAAAATTGCTTGTGGAATATAAAATAAACAAAACTTGTTTATATTATAATAGAGGGATTATAGATATTTTAATAATATATATTATAAACGAATGCACCAAAACAAAATAAAAATTCATTATTCATCATTTTTCTTCACTATTTTGTTCGATAAATGTTCTTCAATATAATATGATAGATTTCTAAATATATTTTGTATTTTACTTTACCATATATTATATCCTATATATATATATAAGTTTTTATCTTTCTTATCTTATCCCATTAGGTGAGATATCACAGTCAAGTATATAACACAATATAGTATTATCAAAAAATAAAGTATAAAATATAGTATTGTTTTATGGTATTATGTAATGTACTCATTATATAATTATTTATAATATACAATTAATCATGACCGGGTATCATAGACGATATACAGAAAATTCACTAAAGTAACATAATAATGTATACTATATTCATGATATTATATCTAGAAATATTTTTATAAACAACCATTATAAAAAAAGATCTACCCACGCTAAGTTTCTTTATAATACATAACATTTTAACCAAAATGTATTTCCAAGAAATATTATTCCATTCTGTATTTTCTTTTGAACGAATGTAAAAAAAGTAAAAACAGAACATATCTTAAGTCCTCAGATTCAATATTCATAAGATATTGTGTTGTGATATAGTTGTTTTTCAACTGTAGGTATTTTAGAATATTAGACACATCGAGTACGACTTACATAAACAATGCGCTCATGAAAAAACGTATACATTATAAATAAATTGTTGTTTAATATGAATTCACTATAGTACCTACTTATATATGGTTCACTCTACATAATATCGCAAATGTCACTGTGACTGCAATACCTACCTGCAGTTACCACGTGTAGTACCACGTTGCTTATCAAAATATTATATAAACTAATAAATATAAGTGTATTATTATAAAAATTGTATTGTAATAACCTGGGACTCGGGAACCCTGGTTTATTCTAATAACACAAAATAGTATATTATTGCAGTAAGCAATGCAATTTATTTAGCTTAAGAGTTATAAACAATATTGATGTATTTAATTTTTTTTTTATGTACACGAATTTGAAATGCGTATAAATATAAATTCGCACATAAACGAATAAAACAACCTTAAGAAACCAAAACGTTCGAGAGTTTAAAAATATAATAAAGTGTAAAGTTCTTAGTTTTCTCTCATCGGCAGTACATCCAAAACAGTGTACATATATCTCGATTTATTTTCGACCGATGGGTTTTGTATAAAAAATTAATGACTTTCCAATGCTCTTAAATGGAAAACCTACTGAGGATTAATGTTTTTCGTTTTCTACAGAAAGCACTCTTATACATGTACATCTACACATGTGTATATATGTATATATATTTATAAGTATACAGTGCTAGATTTATTTTTAAGTCTCGTGTAACCACATACACCTATACAGCGAGCGTTGGAGTATATAGCTTAAGTAGACAACTTCAATACATGGCGCGTTAATAATAGTTGCATCAGTGGCCGGTCGAATTGAATTATCTTTAATGAATATGTAGTTTTTCTATTCAGTCTTATTTTAAATCCTCGTTTTTAATCACTACCGCCTTCCATGCTCAAAATGTTCATACTTTCAGACAAACACCGACAATATTAAAACGCACATTTACAAAATGTATATTATTATATACATGATTATTCTATTATCCTAAACCGGGCACAATCTTAGGAAATATATGACATTTTAAAGTTATTTTTTTTACGGTTCACTGTATTTGGTCTTAGAAATTAAAAGAAATTAAATTCTTAAACTTTATAGAATATATTGCCCAGTTAAGTATTAAAAAAAAATTAGTTAGTTTGATATATTTTTGTCCAGAGAAAATGTATTAAAACGATAATTGCTCCTATTTATTTATAAGTTTTATAACAGGCTTCATAATTACGTTAGGTAAAATCTATATTCAGGATCTTTGGATTTCGTAATAATAATGGCTATAAAATTCTTATTTATTTTCTAAAATGTAGTAAAAACATTAATAAAAATACGTAATTGTCAGTTGTTTACAGTTTAATGATTTTTTTTTTTTACACATAATTAAAATTTACTATTTTAAGATAGAAAAACTAGTATCTACATTAAAATATTCGATTGTTATTATGTTTTCAAACATACAAAAAAATATTGAATTCATATATCACCAAAAAAATAAAACTATGAAGAGAACAAACTTACAACCTATTTTATAATTATTAAAAATAGTATAAAGTTATAACTACGTATATATAATAATATTTTGGCAAATATTATTAAATATTATTAACAAGTAAAATTAACAAATCGGTTAACAAATGCTATAAACAAAATCACTCACTTATCAACTTATCACTTATCATTAGTTAGTAATTTTTTTGAATGTTAACCATATACCGTTTTCTGGCACTGTAAGTACAGTTTTTTTACTAAATCGTATAGGAATTTCAGTCCTTTCACATGGTTCTGTTTCAAATTTAGTTAAAATCTCAACCAAAGCCAATTTCATTTCGAGTTCAGCAAAACGTTTTCCTATTGAAATAAATATACATTTTTATACCCAACATAATATAGGTATTTTACATGATTATTTTAATAATATACCTATACAAATTCGAGGTCCATCGCCAAATGGAAGATAAGTACCGCTTATACGTTTACTTTTTTCTTCAAGTGAAAATCTTTCTGGATCAAATACTTCAGGATCCGTAAAATACTTTGGATCGTAATGCAGTGAATAAATAGGAATTATTACTTTTTGGTCCTTTTCAATAGTTAATGAATCGTTTGGTACGTGATATGCTTGTGATGCTTTTCTGAATAAAGCAAACGTCGGAGGATACTTACGGAGTGTTTCTAAAAGTTATAGTATTTTTAAACTTACAATTTCATGAACATTTTTGTAATAAGAAATGACAATTATTAAATAAAAATTATCAAAATAGTTTTAACAATGACTATGATATGCAATTTAAAATTACGAAGATGATACAGTAATACTATTTGAGTATCTCTTTGAAATTGTGGACTTCGATCCTCTCAAAATGTGTTTTATCACATTAATGCAAATTGATTTATGAATTACGACAATTCATTAAATTAAGATAGTATGTATTGATAAAATATCAGTGTGCTTTTTTTATACGATACCTACTTTAAATAATAAACCTTCCTAAAAAAAATAGTACAATTATTTGATATTAATTTAACAATTAAGTAGCAATCTCACACTATAATTTGTTGAAATAAGGAGAACTAAAACTGAAAATAAATCTAAAAATGTCCGAACAATGAAAAATTTAAGTTCATGTTACACATTTAAATAAAACATTTTAATTATAATTCAAATTTTAATAACGCAACATCACATCTCTCATCCTCTCTTTAATCGTGCCGTTTCCTATTTTACTATAACTTGATAGGGACAATGAAAAACTTCCTTAACTTTCCTCTACCAGTCTATACCACAAAATGGCAACACAAGAAATACATTATTGTAATACCAATATATTTCTCGATTCACTCGCGTAAATAATAAAAATAATAGATTATTAGTTGTATAGTTACCTGCTAAAACCATATCTAAGTAGTTTAGGTCTATCAACAAATCGTTATTAATCAGTCCGTTGTTTTTCGATAATTTCCAATTAATTTCCTCGCGTACTTTGTCTTGGATATGCTTCTTTAACGATAACTCGTATAAACAAAAACTAACAGCAGTGGATACGGTTTCAAATCCAGCAGCAAACATAACAAATGCATTGGCAACAATTTGTGATTCTAAAAATCTTTCTAATAACAAATCAAATAAAATCTACATAATTAGGTCCAATTATTTTTAAGTTTTTGTGAAAATAAACTTTTACCTCCTTGAGGTATGTTTTTATTCAAAACCAAATCGTTTCTTGCTTGTATCAAGGTTTGAACAAAATCATTTCTGACTATGTTGTTTTTTTCCCTATATGTTATCGTTTCGTGAAATGCTGAATGGAAAAACTCAGTTGCGTCCGGTGGGAAATCTTTAAACTTTAGGATATTCAAAAGAGCGGGAGAGATCATCAAACTCAATTCCCTTAAATGTGTTCTTAGTGACGGCATGAACAAAGTCTTTCCATATTTCCGAAATGTAGAATTATCATCACTTACGGCATTTAATTTGAGACCAAAAATGCAAGTGCCGATGACGTCAGTTGAATATTTTCCCAAAATGTCTCTCACTTCCATTTTGTTTTCGGTTTTTGTTAAGTTCTTATGAACATTTTTCATTAGCTCATCACCACACTCTTTGATTTGATCGTACATTAACTTAAGTTTGCCTGAAGTAAACGCTGGACTCAACATTTTCCTCATTAATTTCCATTGAGGATTTTCCATGAAAAATAAATGGTTCGACAAGGGATTTGCTGAGAAATCTGAGTAAATACCACGATTAGGAAAATTTGAAAAGTCTTTGATGAGCACATGGTTTATTATTTCTGGATCACGGATCATCAAATACGGAGTTCTCATTTGAAATAAACCACCGTATTTGTAACCAGCCAGCTCATAGTAAATTTTCCTGTAAAGATCTATAGGATGTTGTATTCCTAAAGCTACTTCAAGGAAATTACCGAACAATGGAATTGGCTGAATATAAGGCACGTTGATTTTTTCCCATTTACTAAAAGTTAGAGTACAAAAATAATAAGTAATCGCAAAAATTAATAGACACAGAGTTATTATATTTATCCACCAAATGGAGATGAATGGAAACATTATAAGAAAAACACAAAACACAACTAACTCAATACACGCGAAAGTTAAAACTGTATTGACTTAAGCTATTTTCATTAGATATAAAGAGATTTTATCATTAGTTATCCTTGAATAATTACATAATTCAATATTTCAATGTCATTTTTGGTTGAGTTTTTCAAATCATGGACAATAAAGAAATATATTATAGCATGTTGTTGATCACATGTGAAAAATCGGTAAAGAACTACAATTATGTTACCTTAAAATAATTAACTTAATGAATACGTATTATAAAATTACTAGATAATAATAACTAAGTTAAATATTGAAGTCAATCTTTAGTTTTTAATAAATAATTTCAGGGTTAACATAAATATTACAAAAAAATATATTAATTATATATTAAATTTAGATAACCGATGAGGTAATATAATTAATTACTTTGTTTTTGTACCATCTTAATTATAATGATTACTTTTTTTTGTTCAAACACTCTTCAACAATTAATATTCTTTATAAGATATTTTTACCTAGGTACATCATTTATTAAACTATTGGTTATTCATATCATACAGTTGATAATATATGTTAAAAAATGTATATATGTAATCATACTAATACCTATAGTAACTACCTATACAATATATAATATTGGGGCTATAATAACTAGAAAATTAATAAACTGTTCTACAGTAGGTATTTATGTTTTAAATATTGTAAACAAGTTCGCGTGACTGTTATTGGTCAATTACGTTGATCAGTCGAATGTAAAGAAAAATTGTATTATTATATAGCACCCATTAATTTTTTTAATTTGACATCCAATCACCGATGGTTGTTTATAACACGACAAATATACCCACATACTAAATAGTAAATAGATAGTATCGAGTAAGTTTTGTATTTGTTAGTCTTAGTTGTACGTTGTTACACACACATATAATTATACGAATGCACAGTACGGAACCAGGGCAAAAATATTTCGTAAGAGTATGGATAACTTTACAGCCGCCAGTGAGTATGAAAAAAACCAAAATCACATTGGCTCAAGTATTACTTATTAAATGTATAACCTAACTTTATATTAGGTAACTTATAAACAGACGAAATGGTCAATAGTTTCTAACTAGATGGTAGATGTACAAAATGTTTCACTTAACTAGCTGCACTTCTCCTGTGAATCAATGTTAGTAGATAAAAGTAACACGACAATTTTATAAAAAAAAATCCCAATATCGTTTTCCCGTGGCTTGATACCACTTATAACATAACTGCAATAGCGGATCCAGTAGTTGTTGAAAGCGAGGCGGAGATGATTTTTAAAAAATATTTGTATGATTATATATTTTATTAATATATTATATTTATGACGAATTTTTATTATGTAAAATTGTAATTTTGGAATAATTGTCCAGCTTATTATGAATAACATTGTGACCATACAAACAACTATAGAATATTAGAATAACATAAAAAAGCACGTCTAAGAGTGAGGTAAGATCGCTCTATCAACCAACTCCCCATATCCGTCACTGCAGTATAACCTATTTTACCGACTATCACGTCATATTTCCAAAGTCTTTAAACTCCTTATAATACTATTAAAATTTAAAAAGTAACATGAACGAAAAATAAATAATATTGTATACACATTAAATATGGAAACATACAATATTTGTATTTTTAGACGCTCTGTACAAGTTTAATCCAATTTTACGTTACATAAGTACAATAAACATATACATCATATTATATCCATTCAGTGAAATAAAGTAGCATTACATATTTACAAGATAATAATATTATGATATTATATTCGGTTATGTTATATCGTTTTCTTATATATTTACTGTTTCTATATTTACTCACAAATGTAAATACCAAAAATATCAGTAAACAGACGTAGAAAACTGTTTGAGTTAATACACACGAATCACATAATAGTTTAATATCGAATCAAATTCATATTGTTGGAATTTTTAAACATTTCGTCGTATATTAGGTGACTTCGAATTGCGAGTATAATTTTTATAATAAATAAACTATTTATACACGAAATTCCACTTTTATATTAAGTAAGTACTTTAGTAAATAAATTGTTGTAACACTTATACCTAATTATAATTTATCTTTGTTTTGGCGTGTATGCCAGGTTAAAGCCTCCAAATATTAATTACCGGGTTGAACATTAAGTAGGCGTTTAACCACTTAAAATATTACTTACACATGATATCTGTTTTAAAATGTGTATAATTTATGTTCTAACATAGGTGTAGGTACCTACACGGCTGCACAGAGGATTATATTATCTGTACATACTACATAATAGATTATACACTAATTATACACAGTAACATGAAAATAATAACAAAATTAAATCAAAGCAGTATAAAAAAGATATGTATAAAATGAAATAAGTTTCAAATTTAAGAAATTAAGATTTCCATATTTTATGCCAAAACTAGCAAGTCATGTTAAATGATTGTTAATCACGATATTACTGATGTGCTATATTCGGTGGTACGGTCTTATAAACTCCTTTTCGTGTTATCATCACTGTCTGAGTTGTATTAAAAGTTTTTTTTCTGATTATAGAATATAGATACCTATGTCCTATTAATATAAACTTTACACCCTTCATTATTGGTGGCAGTGACGTGGTAACCGCGTAGAGGTGGTTGGCCGATTTATTTTATAGAGGGCTGAATAAAGCTGAAGGTAAGCACTTATAAGTTATAACTATATGTTGTATTAAATATTTAAATGTATACGAAGATTTATGATTGGCTATATGCCTTACATGTGCTTCAATTAATAAAATAGTTAATATTGTTAAAAATTATCAAGCAAATTGTTATGACACGGTAAAACAAATAAATGTATTAAAAATTAAAATGTATAATGGGTTCATTTAATAACTGAATCGAGGTGATTAGAATGAATAAGCTTAGTCATTTAAAAACTCCTGTAGCCCCTCCCTCCCCCCTCATAAAAAGTATTTCTTAACTTGACGTCATCAGTATAATAAAGTATGTTAATATTTGTTAAGGCGCCGCGCGCCGTGTCAATGTAATTTTGTCGACAAAAATACACTCTACGGAAATAATAATCCTGATCTGTAGAATCAACCAAATTTGAAACTTTTTTTAACTAGTAGAGGGTACTATTTTACAGACCGCAGCGAACTCTATTTTTTTATATTTTAATCACAAACTTTATAATATTTCTTAAAAAATAATAACATTTTAAGCTCTTTTTTACAAAATATTATATTACACCATTATTTGAAATAAAACAAAAAATCGGAGTTCAATTCATCTTGTAAGAAGTCCCATTCTTTCAGATAAAAAAAACAGTTACCAAAATCCACCAATTCTATATGGCATGAGTAGTATTCCTGTAAAGTTATTTTTTTCGATATGATGCACTGTATTAACTGTATCAACCCCAACCCCCAACCTCTCACCGCTTAAAAGATATCAGGCAGTGGATTAGTGGGAAAGTATTATAATTAAGGTGGCAACTTAAATATAAAATATAATTTTAAAATTGTAGTGTATAATAGCAGAAAATTTGAAAAACCGGCACCGGGTTCCTTAATTGTTATTTCTAGCCCCCCAAATTTTCAACCAAATGTATGCTTAGAGTATTGGATAAGAGATTTATTGGTGAGTATTCCTAAAAACATTTTGTCAGAAATATTTAAACACTTCACTATACCACTGGTAAGTGGGTAATGTGTGTAACTTAAATGAAAGCTATTCGTTTACCTGGCAACCCCCGATCTAATAAAGATATGGTCATCGTGAGAGTATAGTGAGGAAAAAAATGTCGTTAGCCGACGATCATCATATTATAATAGTACATTGGAGGTCCCAGAATTGTTGTTAGTCAACTTATCAAGTTATTACACGGTTAAGTAAAAAGTAATAATTTAAAACGGTGGATAAAATAAATGTACCTATACATAGCCACCGCGCTTTTTAATTTAACATTTACACTAGCGTTCATAATTTAATTTTAATCATTAGATAACCATGACGTGTACATGCGAAATAATTAACCTTGACCAGGTTTTTAATAATAATTTTCTGTAAAGTTTTTGTTCTGTGGTGTCAAATATGCACAAGAGTTGTTACATGTCTTGTTATACCAAGGTACTGCATAAATTGTTTTTAAAAAAAAAATGCCATTACGAATACGAACACATAATATGATAGGCATTTCTAAAATTAATTGATATTTTTTTTCATACTGATTGAAAACTAAATACTTATTGAAGTAATGTATTCTAAAATATTTGTAATACTTACTTTCATACGTTAAAGAGCTGGTCTATAGGTATGTGGGCCGTATTCAGGAATATGTCTTAGTTTATCATTCCAATACAATTATTATTATACTTAAATAGTATTATTTATTTATTATTTATTATTATTTATTAATTAATATGACGGGCGGAGCCCAATTTAAATATAACAGGTTATTTTTACATTACAAAATTATAAATGATATAAGACTAACAATTATATACATAGTTACAACAAAATTACAATAAGTGTTCATAAGCTATGTTAACTCAACTTGGAACTCATCATCGTCAATGTCAACTGACAACTATATAGCTTTTTCTAAAAATTTTACTTGTAACCGATGAATGCTAACATCATAATCAAACATTATAGACATTTTTTTCTGCTTTCACGATTATATATTTCAATTCTCATATTCTCATTTAAATTCGTTAATTAGTTAAGGAGCAAATAGCTTCAATAAATCGAAGTTCGGAGAGGGAATAGATAAGGGCTCTATACTTCACTTCACCCAAATTATTACCATGTTATTGTATCAAAATTCTTATGACATGGTGGTATCAACATATTCATATTATTATACAATATATTTGAAATTTTTTTAAATGTTATTACAATTTTAAGAAAAGTGGTACAGGTATTATTTATTCATGTTTAGACTTGTGTTGTATAATTTATAATGGGAAATAAATGTGTATAACTGATAATAATAAATTCTAATAATTGATAATTACAGAATGGGGACAATTTCGATTTTACTATATTAAGTATAAACTTCAAACCATGACATAACTATCCAACAAAAATATTTTAAAATTTATTCCACATCGTATACTTTACTTGGCTTTGATTTCAATACATTTGTTTTCCCACTACCATTGCAGTGATTATATTTGATACATAAGTAATGGTAGGTGTTTAATTTTTTTTATAATAAATAATCTAATTACAATTGTATAATTATATTATTTAAAGATCTAATATTTTTATATATTTTTAGATTAAAGCTTCAAATACAGTGTTCATTAGAATACGATATCTAGTTTAAATTTTAGACAAAATTGTGAACATTTTCAATATAATAATATTATAATGCAATAATATTGTGGTATGATATAGTATCTTTGGGAATTGTTCTATAAGACTATACACTTGATATGAACTCGTCTATCTCGAGGTAATCTATAATTTATTATTATACCATGGACCAAATGATTTTTTGGATGAGACAGTATTGATGTTTTATTTTGTTTGAGCGTTTTACTTTGGTAGGTGGGACATCAAAAAAATATGAATTTCACAGAAAAGTGCTGTAGCTAGTAACTTTTTTTTTTGGTGGGGCACTTAGTTGTTTTGGCATTGTTTTTTATAAATATAATACTTATCACATGTTATTTTATGACACTATTTTCATGACAAAAATTGAATAACGCTTTTTTTATATATTACTTTTACAACAATGAATTCGTTGACTGTATACAAAATTTTTTCTGTTTTCAATGCTATTGATAGTAACTATTATTAAAGATGCAGCAGCTGTAAATTGTTTATCATAGACTGTTTCCTTTATACATCATAAAGGAAATCGCTTGATTAGGATTTAAAATTCGAAGGTAGGTGTACCAAGGGAAATGGACCTGCATTATTATGCACGTAGCAGAATATTAAATAATCGAACAACCAGAATTCAATATTTTAATTCAGTTTTGCATTATGTTGGACTATTTTTATTTTTTGATTTATTATTATGAGTTTGAATTTATGTTGAGTAAAATAAATCTTTTTTGGTTATTTATTAAATTGTATGTTCTTTATAAATAGCTAGACTACAGAAATAATATTTGATAATATTTGATAATATCTAAATAAGTATTATGAAAATATATATACCTAAGATGTATTAAAAACTAGAAATGGATATTTTTACTGACAAATAGAAAACAAAATATATAAACTTTTTGCAGTACACTTTACTTATAGTTCTATTACACTTGTTACTTGGTAAACGTCAAACGGTTTTATTGTACTCAGGAGTTTTACCTATGCAATCCATTTTTATTATGTGTATAGTTGTTAGTATTTTTATAACTACCTATGTAATGATTTGAGTTATTTGTATAACGTTGAGGTTTGATTTTTTGTGAAGCCCCACATTTGTACGCCGTACATACAAATTGGTCTTAGAAGAGTTTTGTATTGAGTCTGATTACTTACTATTATGTAAAATTTAGTGAATTATTTCACAAAAACATGAAAAATTGAATTTTTTCATTTAACATAAATCTTAATAATTAATAATATATTGAGTGCGTATTTCGTTCTTTTTATCAACTATTTTGTATATTTTATAGCAAAAGTATGTTTAATCCTCATCAAACAGCTTAAAAAATGTTCGACGATGATTCAATAATAAAAGAACTAGTAATTACTTACTATAATAGCTGTTATTATGAATTTATTATAATACCGTTAATAACGGTAAATACATGTCAAACCCATTTTATCTTTAAAATATTATTGTGATAATAAGAAAACTATAAACATTTGATTTAGAATAATGTTATTATAATTATAGTGTATACAAAATTAATATTTATTTGTCAACATCAAACATTTTAAATACTTTAAATACTATATTTTAAAAGAGGACGCCACGAAATAGTTTTTTTTTTTTATGTTTGTTAGGCAATTTGAACATAATCTTAAGAAAATTTAAAATTAGTTCTTGTCTTTTTCGTTTTTAGTTGTTTCGTAATGAATTAGGTACAAGAACGTGGAGAACATTTTATATAAAAATGGTTTCGCACAAGGAAGAACTGAAAAGTACTACCTACAGCCAATGCTAAGAAACCTTAATTTTGAGGACTACATAGTTCGAATATACCTCTAATAATAAATAAAGTGGATTGTAAATACACAATACACATATTATATATATATATATCAGCGCTCACCAAATATTCTGCATAAGTGTCTGATTTATAACTACCCAAACTTGCTGCGGTTCAAAATACTTTTAAATTTTAATACCTTTTATATTTTTTTGTTTGCTCATCTATACAACCATCAACATAAAAAAATATTTATTTTTTTTAATTTGTATTTATTTTTATCATTTTTTATTTAATTATAACAGAATTATTTTAAACAACAAATCGCATTTTAAGTTAGGGTATGATTTAATGCGAGAAATTATGTATTTTTCTTGGAAAGATCTACTTAATATTTGGAGTGTAGTTAGGTAAATAGTTAGGTACTTTGACATTTTTCCTATTTGCGTCACTGTTCATGCTTATAGACTATAGTATAACTATTGGTTACAAATACTAGTATTTATAAAAAAAACTTAAAATATTAGTCTTAATATTAAAACGTTTTATGCAAAGATGTATTTCACAATAAAATGTAATGCTGTTGACGTCTGTACATTTATTTATTTTCCCAAATTTGTGGTCAAAACCTAAAATTAAATAAACTACGAGATTGTGTAAACATTTTCAACACAGAAATTATAATTTAAAAGGTATCTAGTTGTGATATTGTCTAAACACAAATTATTAGCACCATGACAACGAAAAACCAATAGTCCTTGGGTGGAAACGAAAAATCTATGTCTTATATTTAATTAGGAACAAAAAGATGACAAAATTTTGTGTAAAGTTTTCGTAACGAAATTTATAAGATACTTGAAGTGATTGGAGAGACAATATTTCGGAAACGGTTCTAGACATTTTAAAAAGTAGATACTACTTAATTTCTAGTCGGCATTTTGAATTCGGATTGCTGATCTTTTGGAGCTTTATTGTATTCGATGTGGGTAGTCTTTTTAGTTTTTTTTGTACGTCCAAAAAAGCAATATTAATTTTATTTGGTGTATTATATTAATTTTGTAAGTTGGTAACTTTTCTATAATATTGGTAATAACGTTTAAATATATTTATATGAATTCTAATACATTTTAAATATACCTACATATTTATAATTGTAGATATGATTAAATAAACTAAAAGCAAAGACATTTTAACGACAGAAACTATAATATTGTTAGTAAGGAAGTTAGTCTGAAAAAAATGCGGAAAGGAAATTTTTCTTAATTAGTATAGTTGTGTGTATAATATGAACTCACATCATCAATGTGTGTCACCAATATATTACTGTACATTATTTATTACACATTGATAATGAAATGTCGTTTCAAAAAATACCTATTTAATGCTTACTATCATTAATTACGAGCGTAAACACGAAACTTGGTGTGAAAAACTATAAGTAAATCTTATTATATTTAAACATTATAATATTACATAGTGCATGAATAATCCGCCAAGACTAATCAATGTCGTTCTCGATGCATTTTATTTAAGCTTAGGCGATGGCAGCGGACGCTTAATAGATATTTAAACACTATGTTATTATATTAAGCCATGGCCCATGAGTATCATTTGAAGTATTTTAGCGGTGTTTTCTACCAAGCCAAGACGATAATAATATTGAATGGCAATAATAGCAGCGGAGTAGCGGACCCGGTGACGCCGAAACCTAAGAACTGTGTTAGGGCCAACTTAATGTTACATGAAAAACACCACCGCCGCCATATTATACATTGTCACATCGACGGATGTTTCGTGCGGTTTCTAAAGGGACTATGGTTTTAAAAATACATCCTCAATCAATGCCAAATAAATACTTATAAATCGTAGCGATGACAACGACCGTAAATCGTGTAAAACCGTTTAAAACGCGTTGATTGTATTGACGTATTATATTATATTTTGTTTATAAAAATATTCTAGAGACAGCATTTTTTAAAAATAATTTAATTACAATTATAATTTAAACAAATTTCTACAAAATAAATATATATTGGGACTTAAGGGTAAATAATGAACTTGTGTTTTATAAAGAAGACATAAAGGCTTCTGTGTTAAGCTTTTTTTCAGAGGGGGGGGGGTGATAAACTTCAGAATAATATATACCTATCACCTATTGCGTATAAATACTACTGTTAGTCTATCGATCATTACTTAACGTTATCATTGCATAATATAGGTACGACTGTACGAGTTATGCGAAAGTTATAAGAAACTACCTATTATGTCAACTATTAAGCAGTTAGGTATAAATTATAGCATTAAAGATTAATTTTATTATTTGTTATTAAAATTTTACGTATAGTTTTCATTACATTAAATGTTCCGATTTGAAATTTAATTAAAAAAATTGATTCAACTCAAATTGTATTTGCTATCCTTAAAATAATTCAAGAATTTTATAGATTTTTTATATTCAACGTCGAATTTCATGCATTTAAATAGGGTCGTACAAGTCATTAATTTTTCACATACATTATTATGTGTTTGAATCACGTTGACAGACTAATTTTTTTACAACACTGAAAATATTTTCAGAGGATAACTGGTGCAGAAATTACTCGATTACGTAGTCGCGTGTAAATATTATTGTGCACACAATTTGTTTTGTTTGTCGTAATAATGGATTTATATTTACGTAAACTATAATTATCTTTAACTTTATAACCGTTAACAGTTTTTACAACTTAATCTTTTGTAAAGTTAATGAAAATCGTTATGCCGGTATATTAGTGGAAGACTGTATAAACAAATTCTGCTTTTAACCAACATCAGAAACAGTTTCTATCCAACACTGATATTTTTGTTATAGTGTTATAAGTTAAAGTGAAGTAAATAAACATCAGGAAAAAATTCTAAAACATATTTATTTTATGATTTTTATTTTTTCACAGACGAAAATGAAGCAAATGAACTTTCCCTCTGCTAAATGTATGACAAAATCCAAAACTATTTTTATTATACGAAAAATATCTACTGATTGTATATGATAAAATAAAAAGTAAAAATATTTGTTATTTCTATATTTAAAAAAAAAAACATTTTAATATTGTTTATGTTAAAGTGTAAGTATAAATTAATACAAGGATCTAACCGTACCTAGTTTTGATTGTACCTACATAATTTGCAATGATTATATAAGACGCATCGAGTAACCTATTGCTACAAATAATAATTAAATGTAATTAACATAATATTATTATATGTTATTGCTTTCTGTGATAAAATGTTGTTGTTTTTGTGTTCTATGTCTACTAATCACTTACACTACGAATTACGATTAGTATTCGTGTACAAAATACTTTGTTTTAAGTACATAAATCATATTTCGTGAATCATAATTTTTCTATTCGTTTTAACTGTCACTGCCTAACGATATAGAATATATAGATACACAAAAACTATATAAAGTTTTGTAAAAAAATAAATAAGCTGTCGACATCGTTCGTTATAGTGTGCCATATCTACTCAAAGATTTTTTTGTAAGAAATTTTATGATAGCACCTACGTTATAAACCAAATGGTTTAGCGATGATTCTACTGAAAAACACAACAAATTTTTCTCCATAAAACTAAAAAGTTGATTATCCGCTAAATGGCGTACATAATAATACAGAAAAATATTAACGCCGGCAAAAAACAAAACGTATATATAAGTAAATTCAGGTATATTCGTATTACTACGGAGTTAAGTAGTTTAATCTAATAAATGTACAACTGTACTATAACTGAATTACGTACATTACCAAACTGAAGTTATTATTAGTATACCCATATTATATTATTATATTATTTATTACATTTTACTGTTCAATATTTCTTTCAGCGATAGGCAATTGTTAATTGTTATTAGTATTTTGAAATGAAAACCCAGGTGAATTATTAGCAAAACCATATCAAGGTATCTTCACTTGTTTGAAAACTTGATTGAAAATTATTAGTACTTAACTACTAAATACTAAATAGTAAATACTATATGAATATACATGCCTATTACTTCAAAAAAATGTTCGGTATCAGTGTTTAGTAGAAATATTTTATTTTAATACACGTTTTTAAATTTAAAATATTTTTTTCCGTATTAATAATATTTTAAATAGGTAGGTACAAAGTTTTTTAAGTAATGAATACTATTTTATTTTTTAACTTTTGGACCTCTTATTTACTTTGTTCTTGACAAAATGTAGCCTATCTCCTTCCCCGTGGTTTAATCTATCTCTGTACCATATTTCATCGCAATCGGATGAACGGTTTAGGAATGCATAAAGGACATAGAAACATTTTTTGTCTTTTATATACATAGATTTGTTTACACACCTGAATAAATAATTTTGGACAGTAAGAAAATAATATTTTGCATCGATAAAGCACGATTGAGCATAAGACGATTAAGCATATTATACATTTTTAGTAACACGATTGAGCATAGAATATTTTACGCGATATTGCCACATTCACGTTGCCAAAATTTTGTAATTTATTATTTTCACGTATTATTACACCAATAAACCAATTATTATGATATCAGACGTGAGCCGTGAATTCAACTTCACGATAGGCAGTAACCATAAAATATGAGTAGGTATATTATTAATTATATTATTAATTTAAAATGGCAACGTTGCAGAGTTTTTTATGCTCAATCTTGTAGGTTTTATTTTGTATTTCAACTTTCTTTGATACGCCGACAAATTTTGCTCAATCGTGTCGCAAAAAAGTTTTTTTATGCTCAATCGTATATCAGCCTTTTGCATACTATACGTAGCTTCGTGTAGGTACCTACAATAGGTATATAGTACCTACCTATATTATTGCGCAAATGAGTTCATTCTATGATATTTTGTCCGCAAACGAGTTCTAGATTTTTAATGGGAAATTTTAAAATGTGCTCAAACTGGTTGTAGCTTGTAGCCAAAGAAATGGTCATTAACCATGGTATAGGTAACTTATAATATTATAATATATCATTAAATTCTACCTAAATTCTTGATTAAATGGCTTTAGTAAAAATCTTCTACTAAGTAATGCAATTTGTAGTTACGAATATAGAGCAAGAAATATACCTATTGGTCTTACAACTATGACATATGTATACACAATTTTAAATTTGTATCCCTCTTCTTTCCCCCAACCAAAATAATAGTAGGTACACGAATCCGCCTATGACGCCGTCAAGCTGGTGATAGGAGCAAAAAAGCATTCCAGTTAAAAATAACGAGCAATCTTCAGGTATATTAATTGGTACCTATTAATTATATATATTATATTATATTATAATCGGGTTTTTCAGTCTTGGTTCAAAAGTCTATGAGAAAAACAAGTGCTTTCCTGGCTTATGTTGGAGTCTAAAGAAAAATACTTCATCGTTGTAGGTTTTACCATTTCCTGTGTATGTAATTATGATGAGATTATCCATCATAAAAATTGCATAAAATTCTAATTAGATTTAACGTATAATTAAATTATACTTAATTTATCAAAACATATTTATAAAAATAGTGTATACATTATATTAATTTTAAAACTTTTATTATTTGTGAAACAGTAAAGCCGTATTTATAAGGAAAAAAATTACTAAAAATAAAATAATAAAATCTAATACCGATTACCATTAAGTACACAGGGCTAAACCTGAACGTATATGTGGCTAAAAGTTAATACTAATTATATAGGTACCTAAAATATTATATCGACCAATAGATAAAAAAAATTATTGCGTAAACACTTTAATAAATGTTAAAAAATTGTATTAAACTTGTAACTATACTGCAAAATAATAAATTTATCCGTATATGATATTATTGCATGTCGTTATAGGTAGGTACATTAACACAAGGACCAGATAACCAAAAATTGTATATTCGTTATAACTTATAAGTAAAATAATAATGTTCACGTGCGTATATGTAACACATTATAACCTTACACGAACGACGAACATGTAACATTAAGGAGAATAATTAAGGGGATTCGACACCGTGATTTTCTGTCTTTGTCAAATACTCACGTGACATAGGAGAATTAGAACATGTTCTTTACTAAACATACCAATTGATCTAATGAAGCAATAAGAATTATAATAATTATAATAACAGATTTGATTTTGTCGTCAAGTCTACTTCAAATTGACTTTTCCACATTTTTGATTTTTTGATTTTAACTTCTCTAAAAGTTGAAATAAACAATTATTTAATTACTCTTTTTTAATATAATTTTTTTTAGAAATTTGGAGGATAAAATCAAAAATATGAGTAAGTCGATTCCAAGGAGACTTGGCGACAAATTCAAATCTGTTTTCAGAATTATTATTATCGCTTCATTAGATCAATTAGTATGTTTGGCAAAGAACACGCCTAAAATATTATGTCACGCGTGTGTTAGATAAAGATAGAAAATCACGGTATCGGGTTCCTTTAACAGTTAAATGCAACATTATATTAAATAAAGTCGGATACTTAAAAAAATTCAAATGTTCCTATCGCTTGCACGCACGCCTGTGATGGACTTTAACCCATCATCACTATAAACATTATCATTTATCAATTATTTTAAAATTTAATAACAAATTAGAGGTAGTAGTGACGTCATTTTCATCGAACACTGTTATCCCTTAGATAGTGGCGTTGTAACACGTGTGTTCATGCACAAACGCATCTTGTTCGGTATTTGCTCAAAATGGGTTACATTTGAAAATACGATCAAAGGAAATGTTTCGCAATACACGTAATATACATACGCAATAAAATAGTAATTATTCAATACCAACCTATTAATTAGCTTACCTAACATGCATAATATATACAGCAAATTATTCACTACTAATAAGTAAATATTAATTAATAAACAAATAACAATACTTATAATTTATAAATACATTTTTGATGATAAAAAATGTGCATTGAAAACACACCAAACAGCTGATTAAAATAATATTATTTATAACTATGACCAGGTAGCTTACTATATACTATATTTTATATTTTATTAATAAATTGATTTTAAAATATTAACATTATTAACCCTAGGGCCTAGGTAATAGATATTATACATATGTTTTAGTGTTGACTAGGGGGGAGGGGGTCTGGAATTATATGGCAAAATAATGCAGGAGAATATGCACAATATTTAAAAATATGCAAGAATATACATAAAGAAATGTGTAATATAAATAGATAGCATTATAATATCCAACTGATAATTTTATAAAAATTAATGTTTCATTGTTTATTTGTCCTCTATATACTTAAAAACAATAAAAACTAATAAACAACTATTTCAATCAAAATTATATCAATAGATTTCCAGAGTCTCGTAGGAGGTTTATAACTTATTATTTTAACCCCTATAAGTTCTATAGATCTAACATTTGAATATAGTTGCGGCTCAAACATTTTTTGTTTATTTGCCCGTCATTGATTACAGATTATATTATTACTAATATAATTATTAGTAGGTACAAAATATATGGCATATAAAAATGTTGACAATATATTTTTTATTTTAATAAATGTTAAAATCAAAAATTATAAACACAATTACAATGATTATTTTTATTATTTGCTTTCTTAATTCTGGATATATTTTTTATGTAAACAATAAACACATTAAGACGAATACCATTTTAACTATATTGAATTTACGTCGACTTTCGTTGAGTCCAGCTTAAGATTTTTGTGTTAACATAAAAAATATGTCCACAATTAAGAATTGGAAAAATCATAAAATTAATCATTTGTATTGTGCTTGTATTATTTATTTCAACTGAAGAAAAACGGAATAAACAATAGACTCATTTTAATTTGGTCGAAGTACCCGAATAAAATTAGTTATATTTTAATAATAAAATATAAATGTTTATAAAAAAATATATGTTTATTTATAAAATTAATCCCAAAATGGTATAAAATTTTTGAACATGTATACATTTTAAGGTATTGTTACCTATTTTTACTTACTTATTACGAAACAATTTAAATTACATTAATATAAGCAATAATTATAAATTTAACAGGCCGATAATTTTATTATCTGAAGCTGAAATAATAACTTAATTACCAATGACAATCAAAAATGTAATCAAACTTTGAGCAAAATTTAAATTATTTTATTTTATATTTTAATATATAAAATATGTATAAAATATGCGACTTAAATTCAAAATTATCTTGAACTTTGTAACTTATATTCATTTTTACTTAAATATGCAAAATATGCAAAAAAAAAAAAGAGAGAGAATCAATTACAAAACGTCGACATATCAGAATTATCCCAGTCAAGTGTAGAAAAATAATAATTTGAATAAAAATCCACTAGTCGCCTTAGAGGATGGTTAATGTCATAATTTCACATTGAAACATCGATATCGTTCGAATTTTCCCGAAATCGTAAATGTCACAGATAATCACTATATTATTATAATTCGTCAGTAGGTACCTATCATCGTTTTTGATCCTAGTAGGGTTCTCTGGTCAAATTTAATTATTTTACAAATCGAAGTTTTGCGTTCATCGGACAAAAATGTCAAACCACAAAAACTATAATAGCAAATCCAATAGCAATCCTAGCCACCGCTTCAATAAACTCAGAATTCATAAGCAAATTGAAAAATTCAAAAACGTTATCGATATCAAATATTTACCAGGATATCGATATCATAGGTATACCTATTTATTAACATCGTTTGCTACTAATATTTATTGGTAAGTACCTATAGTCTCGAACATATTCTTTGATTATACATTTAAATTTTAAAATTATATTATGTGCCTATCTATAAAGTGTGTGTATAATAATTATTGCTTTATACTTGGTATCCGAGTTAAAGTATAGTTAAACTGATACTATTAGGTTATAGGCTAACAACTTAATAGTTCAGACCATAATAATAATTTATGATAAATTCGTTACTATGGCGATGAGGTAGTAACATTTATTACGAAATACCCATTACCAATTAATTTATCTCGTAATAATAATTATAGTTGTGTCAATATCGATGTATACATTTTTCTGATGTTTGTAGGTCCAGTCTTTGTATAGGTACAATGTACCTGGTACATATATAATAACATAGCATATTCAGCAAGGCGTGTACTTACACTTGCTGCACAATAGCTTGTTAAATATCATTAGTAACATCCAATGTCCATTCGCAATACCTGCATATCACAAAAATATTCCCTTTTTAAGTTGTAAGCACCTATATATGTACTAAATAATAGTATAATACGCATATAAAATATCCATAGCTGATTACAGACATTTGTAAAGAAACGTTGAAACTTGTTTACAAATTGTAATTTATACAGACAACTGACAGTAAAGTAACTAATTAGTATTGATTTAATTGAGTGTTAATATTTTCACTAGCTACGTACCTACGTTCTATAGACTCAAGAGGACTCTATACGTACCTATATACACGGACATTTGTTGTCTCCGCGCGTCTTACAAGTGCGTAATATAACAAATTTGACGCTCAGCAGAACACGTTTAGCTCCGTTACTTTAAAAATTAGAGTGAATTGACCTCTTATAAAACTTAAAAGTAAGGTTATTATCTAAGTCTTCTTATAGGCTTTCGTTACCTATATTTCAATTTTAATGTAAGTTATGAGTATTTTAAGATGTACAAACAATTTTAAATTTTAAAATACTCATAACTCGCTTTTATATTAAACTATAATAAGTTGCCCTAGATAATAATTTTGCCTTTAAATTCTATACGATATCAATTTTTTTTTTTGGGGGGGGAGGGGGTCGAGGCTTCGACAACTATGGTCATTAGCCTGAAATCAATATTATCTAATGTTTAAACTAACAAAGATAAACTTGATCTGCTGAGCGTAAAATTTGCTATAGGTATATTACGTAGGTATACTTGTAAGACAAAAATGTTTATGTAGCGTCCTCTTAACTAAAAGTCAATGTTATAATCAGAAATAATTATATTTTAAATTTTTCAATAAGAACACTTTTATTTCTGGGTATGTAATTTATGTATAATTATGTCGTTCGATAAAAAATGATAAACCCAATCATAATATTGTCAAATATTGACAGGTATAAATATTAAATACGTTTAAGTTTCGAAAGGTGAAACCACCCCCATATACGTATACCCTTTATGGGGGAAAACTTTTTTATTAGTTTATTACCTAATTTGCATTTCATATCTATGCAATTTAACATGTTATGAACCTAATTTTACTATAATTGCTTGCAGTCAATAACTATCAAATATTAAACAATAACTAGAATAACCAATCAGTGTTTAAAAAAATATAAAAATATACGAATTAAGTTATAAAATATATATTAGGTTTATACAAAAACAATCCATTCTATTGTATGCGCGGGGAACAGAACACGCGATTTAATGAATTAAAAACAGTCTTGTCTAATTCTAAACTACGACCAGTTTGGTAAAATAATTATTATTTCAATCCATTCAACAAAATGTGTGCAGTGACCACATAAACATGATATCATACACATGGGCACCTCTGTACAATATAATAATAGTATAATACATTACGATTATTTGCACGATGGATAAAAGGTATAATTTTATGGTGTAAGTACTACGCTGCAGTGCTACACTGTGAAATAATATTTATGAGTTCATAAAAACTTATGGATTTGAATGTTTTGTATTTTATTCTGGAGTTACGCATTTGGTTCTTGTGCAGTTGCTGTGCCGTTTATATAATTATAATTAAACGGTTTTCTAGCTGCTATTACTATTGTACACGCGTCTCTGAAGAACATCTCAAGGTACTAGAATAATAAATAGCGCAAGTTTTACTAGTATAGCGTTTAACCTTAAATGCTGAATTGATTTAAAAATCTATAAATTCATGTATAGCATTTATTGAACTTAATAAAGTACAATAAGTATTAATAAAAAATAACCGTTAATCATGTTTTCAAGTAACATTATTGATGTTTTCAAAATAAAGTTCGTGACCTACAAATCTAAAAATGTTTATCGACGAAATTAATCTTTATCAGTACTTTAGTCGATTCAAATTAATTTTTTTCCTTTAGATTTTAGTATATTTTAGTTTATATTGCAATTAAGTAATTCATAATCATCCATAACTCAATTTTTCAAAGAACTATAGAGTAAGTTTATCTTTAGGTTATACATTTTTGATTAATGTAAGAATTTATTTTATTGATTATTGATCAGTTAAAATATTCATAAATAGGTATCGGTACATAATCAACTTTTTAATTTTTAAACATAATTTCATTGATCGTGGTTTCAATCTTTCTAGTAACAAAAAAAAACTGAAATTTATTACAATCGAAGATCATGTACTTAGATAACTCTGTCTCTGTAAGGTCGCTTTATATTTTATACGTATACCTACATTGACAAATACTTTTGTTCGATCGCAAAGTTAGATATGCATTGTTTATTTCAAAGGCATTGTACGGCCTCTGCATGTAACTATGCACATGGTCAATATACACAAGGTTCCCCGATGAAGGCACGATTTATTTTTTTTTACTTCAATTAATTATAATAATATATTATAAAAATCAATAAATAAGCCATACCAGTTGTCGAGACTAATTTATACTATTCATAACTATTGAGTAGATGATTATATTGTTATTATGATGATAAATGCCAAGATGGTTAATAAGTCACAAAGTAATTGTTACATTTTAATCTAGGTCAATAAACTTAGGTTGTTGGTTTGGACAAAACAATGTATATTATACAATTAATTGTACTACATCAGTTTTCAATTATCTAGTTTGTATGATCATGTTCAATTTTAAAACAAAGAAGTCTTTTGAATACGATCTTCTTTCTTTTTTTTCTAACAAAATCAAGTCAACAGCAATGTGTAAAACATAAATAACAACTACTATAACTAATATACATAGTTTGTTATTATAGTTATTATTATTTATAAAATCATTATTCATTGTGTTTGAAAAATATTAAGTTGAAACTTTAGAATTGCTGAGTTAACTATGTGTTTCATTGTTTGCTGTCGTAGTTGAATTTTTTTTTGTAGAATAAAAAAATTCCAAATATATCAATACAAAAAAAATAATCAGTAAATTATGTGAAATAAATAAATCAAAACTCTGTATATTTGTATTTAAAAAAACTACTGAGTAATTTCGTTTAAAATAAATGTACCATGTATTACAAAATCTTATTAGAACAATAAAATATTATAATATAGATAAATCGTATAATAAATCGTATTATAGAATGATAGAAAAAAATTAATATAATTTAAAAAAAAAACAACACTCTCAATAACGTTATATTACGATTACAAAAAATTTTATGTTAAGGTGGACCCACTTGTTAGTTATATAATGCGTATAATATCATTTAGGTACCTACCTATATAATATATTTATGTATTAATTATAATAAATTGATGATTAAAATAGAAAAAAAATTATAAAATCGCGTTGCGAAGTATCAATATAATAATAATAAAAATAATGATGATGACGTTCGTCGATTGTGCATATTATTATATTATATTATATTATATTTAAAAACGCTTAAAAAAAAAAAAAAATTAAAAAATTGTTTAAAACAAATCGTTCCGTATACATTAGCTTCCGGTGGTGCTGGTGGTGGCGGTGGTTTGTTGCTGAGGCCGTCGGTCGGGCGTGTATATCGCGATGGCGGCCAATAATATAATTAAACAATAAATACAAAATATAATAATATGCTTTTCCGACATGGTCGTCTCACATGGCACCGCACTCTCTGAGCACCCTATTGCCAAGTGGCAGTGGCGGCCTGTAGTTGTTGACCAGCTGGGGTCCACCGTGCGCTTCAGAGCAACATTCTTCGGGCGTCCATGTCCTCATGCTCCGGAACGCGTTCAGCTGCGAAAGGAAAGATGGGTGTTTAGAAACAGAAAAAAACTTATGTTCAAGTTCGGGGGAATAGGAAAAAGTGTGACTGTCTAAATTAAGAAGTATCAAGAATTAGGATTTTCGACTTGACCAAAACCGAAAATATCACCCACCCGCTCGCAATGTTTTTAACTAGTATTATTATTGACCTGTGAAAATAAATTTAAGTTCACCAAAATTGTTTTTAAAAATATTTTTAGGCATCAACGGAGATGTTATTAGCCAATACATACATATTATATAATATTTTCATTATTTAAAACTATATTAAACTAGTTGGCGAAGATCAACATTTAAAAATAAAACAAATGTATTGATTGATTTTGCAGAAGGTTCAAGGATTCTGTGTAGAGTCTCTGGATGTTGTTATTTGTATGTTAATTTTATATATTGTAAGCATTCAAAAAGTATAAGTTCATTAGAAGTTCAAATTCTATAATATTAGAAAATTAATTTTGGCCCTTAAATTAGAAAGAAAATGCGTGTTAATATATAGGAAAATTTAGTTTCAAGATTTATTTTAGTTTGAAATATTATTATACTTATTGTTATTATAAATACCTATATTGTTTTTACAAACCAAGTGACTAAGCGATGGGCCTAGATGAATAATTTAACCAACGTATAATTGATCAATTAACCAAATTTATTTTTATTTGTCAAAAACAGCGTTGGTGTAATTTATGTATTTTTAATAAAAACAATTTTACCATTTAAGGAACTAGTATACAAAAAAGTTATAAACCATGGATTTAACAAACGGCCTTCTTACCCAAATCATAATATAGAAAAATAATATGTAACTTTAACCATACACAAAAGGTCAGTGATGTCTCACCAAATATTTTGTTTCACTTTCGATTTTAAACGTTATAACGAAAATTTCATCACGGTTAAGAAAAATAAGTATCCAGCTCAAAATCATAAAATAAAAATATATATAAAAAAAAGGTTAATGGCAAAAACCAACAAGGTGAAGTTTCTCAAGTATTAAAATAAGGTACGCATTCTCGTCGTCGTACCTATATAGCCGTAAATTGGGGCAAGGGGAGCTCGGGAAAGATAAGCTGCTCCCTTAATCGTCTCAAGCCCTACAAGATATTTGCATACTTCATATTGTCTAGGACATAAAGATATATAATTATTGCAGTATTTATAAATTATGTAACACTCGTTCAATATCTTTTAACAATAGAGAACCTATTTGGTGGTTGGAACCTTAGGACTCCATTCACGTTTATACCATACTGCTGAGTATTGACACAAACAGCAACATAACTCACAAAATGAAAAAAAAAGTTCACTTAGGTCTATATTATTGTTATTATTATTACAAAGATGTAGCTTATAGATTTTTTTTTAAATTTGTATTCACTATACTAGCTGAGTAAATATTGGAATATGTGGTAACAGTGGTTAAATATTATATATGTTATTTTATCTTTAAGAGACCATAAAAATATAATTTTTAAGTATAGCTCTATCCTTCTTTAACAATAATTGTCATCACTATTATCTCTTTATAATGTTCATTCGTGTTATTAACTATAAAAATTACACATTGTTGTCACTGAACAGTTTTATAACATAACAATAATTAAAAGCTAATTTTATAATACTTTTTGCATACAATGATATGAAATTCATATGAATTTTATTTTGCATTTTGTGGTTGTCAACCATAAAATACTTTAAATTCGTTAAAACAAAAAAAAACTATGCCTAAGATAATTAAATTTTATTTGTATTGAGTATACTAGCTACTTTTTCATTTTGAACATGTACCTAGTAAATAGGTTTTTATATCATCAGTGGTAATTTATTTTTTATCTTCTATGACGCTAATAACTTTATCGAAACGATTATACATTTTAATCCTTTGTAAATAAATGGATCCGTTTTAGATGTTGATATGTACACGCTAATTTGTAATAGGTATATTGCATATTTGCATTTTATATACCGATGCCGCCAGTCGTTACTGTTTAAATAAAAGTTGTTGGAGTATCTTTTTAATCGTATATTAATCATAATTTGAAACTAGTATAGGCTACAGATACGATACGTTTTTTTAATATGAGGAATACAAGGCGGACGATATATATTGTATATTTGTATATATTATAGTCATATAAATACTATATACATACATACTATAAATTCACAATTTATATTATTTCAAATTAATTTGTATGTTTTCTTATTACACAGATTACACTACAGTATTGTCAATTGAGTTCAGTTTTGATCGATTATCTATTGTACTCGCATTTAGCTATTAGCTAATGTATTAACAATGTGTAATTTCTAACGTTATTAACCTTGTTCGGCTGATAAAAATGACGTTGTTAAGACGTGTAAAAAAAATTATAAGTATATGATAGGTATACATAACATTATAGGATAAGGTATCCGATATCAGTTGTTACCAGTACTTAATGTCTTAATGACACGACCTACACACGCATTATATAGAACCTGCATGAAGCATGAAAGTTGAACTCGAACATGAATTTATTTATAATAAAATCTTTTTTTGAATAGTAAATAGTATGAAAACAAAGATTAAAATAATATACTGTGCAAGTGGTTATTATTATGTTTACCTATATTATGCATTTTAATAATTTATCACATGATTGCAATGAGCAAGGTTGACCTTACTCGGTACCACAGTATTGATTTGACAACTAGTAGGTACCTGTCACAGTTCTTAACCTTTTAATCACAAACTACATTTTATAAGAAGGAGTAAAGAATTAGGCGATCTAAACGCAAAGATTCAAGTATAGAAGAAATTGAATTAAAATTATAGAAGCAACTATTTTAGCACATAATAAATACATTATTCGTTTTAGTTTGTATTTAAATTGCGATAAGTTACAAATAAACGTACATTATTATTTATTTCTCAATTTCTAAAACATAATTCGTCATCAACAGTATATTTTATTTAAATAGCTATGGATATCATTTATCTGTTGACTGTTGGGACTCACAAGAACACCGTGATCGTGATGAATTAATGGCTGCTTATCTATTTGGACATGAATTACACGTTTAACTTTTAAACGCCTTAAACCTAGAGTCCAATAGAGTCCTGAAATTACGATTTAGATAGATAACAAATTAGTTTATTTGTTTTGCAACTTCATTTTAGTATCATTTCACGCATTAAAATATTAGTTTAAATAACAACAAATAAAAACTAATTAAAGCAAATATTCAAAGTTATTTCTTAATAATTCACTAATGTTTAATCAGCGAATATTTAATATAAATAATGTATGTTGAAGTGGTTTTAATTAATGTTTATTTTTCGTATATATACGCGTAGCCAATTAATTTACTGTGACATTGGCTCAATCTCGATGACGAAAAACATAGCAACGTTTTAAATAATATTAACTATGGTTCTGACATATAACACATTATACTTATCAAAATTTACAAGTTGGTTTATTACGATATGGTATATTATTTCAATATTTAAAACGGATAAGGCTATGACGCTATGTGATAAAATATAATATTTTTAATGTTATCTTTACAGGAGTTATTTATCAGAATTTTATAATTATAAGGATGTTTAAAAAATATTCGATATTTATTAAATAGTTATAATTAATGATGATAAAAAAAAATTTTAGATAAAGTAATTAACAACAGAAAAAACTTGACATTATTAACTCAAATAACTATGTTGTAAAAATACATACCTAGTAATAATTCCACGAGGAAATAATTAAAATTATTTTATTCATAACTCATAACTAATGAATTAATGAAGTATATCATTCTTTAAATTACCTTAAAAACAAGCAAATATTCAACTTTTAATTTAAAAAAATAATAATAAAAAATATGTACCTAAATATTTGTATATAAATTTTAAATTTTTACACGTATGTAGGTTTGTTTATTAATAATTTAAAAAAATGTATACATGCATATTGTAAAATAAATATTGGTTGTGTATATTTAAACCTTACTCATAATCCAATCTAATTTATAAGGTAAAAAATTATTATGACTTGTTTTAATAGTATAACATAACCAATAACTAACAATTTTGCTATAAAAATATCAATTTTAGATTAGGTATTTTAAAAATTAAGAAAACTTTGGCAGTATTATTTTTGTCTTCATATTATTTATTCATGCATTCTTATTAATCATAATTCATAATTCATAATACACAATTCACCTGTATATATGTCATTTTTTTTAGAATAATATTAATAATAAATATTTTAGGAATCGGTTTGCATAAAAAATTAAAAAAAAATTTATTTTAGGTGAGTACTCCTTATATATATTTTACATAAGTAATCAATAAATTATAAATTAAATTATAATAGGTATACAACAGCTCCACTCGGAATAATTTTTAGAACGGTAGAAGATCGTTTTCAATTTTAATTTTAATATCTGAGTGACTTACCTAGTATTCCAATTAATTTACAGGAAATTTAAATTATAATGATTAAAACAAATATTAAATAGATTAACAATATTATTAGAACACAACCCTACTCATATTAAGAAAAGTTAAGTACAAGTTTTAATTTAAAAAAATAATTTATACATAACAGTATATACTTATACAGCTAAATTAAGAGTTTTAGGGAATGTTCAAGATAATTTTTGCTGAGGTAAACCCCAACTAGGTATAAGACAAATAATAATATAAATACTATGCCCATAGACCAACGAAAATTAAATTGACCTTATTTAAGACGTAAGATAAAATATAATAGTAAATAAAAAATAAATAATTACTGTACCTAAATTGTAACTATAATAAAAGTTTAAAACACTCTTGACGCGTACGATAACATCCATTTAACTTGAAAAGCAATTTAATATATTTTTATCTAGTCTACGTTGTGTACTTATTATCACACATTAAGTAGCGTACAAGCATGATGAATTCATTATAAAATATTATACGACTAGTGCTATCAGTACTATCATCGAACGTTAATATTTCGTTTAACAAACCATCAATATTGATGTTAGTTATTAAAACGCACTCAATAACTGGTAAAACTATTAAATATTTCATATATATATATATAGACTATAGTATAGGAAAAGACGCCAAAGATGGATTGATATAGTACAGCAAGAACTAGTGAGGTTGGAAGTGATTGACCGGGAGGAAATATATGGTCCAAGAAAATGAAATGACACTAACGGTGGCGGCTACAACTTTTACAGAGTTATGAGGCCTATATGATTCTGATGATAATTTATATCTTATATAAATTGCCTATTGTCTATTACCAAGTTATAATGAAATGTATATAATATTTAATGTAATTACTTGTTTTTCGGAGACTTCTAAGGGACTCTTGAACATGATCCATGTGACGCATTCCGAGCATGGTGGAGTTGTCAGTGAACCGTGATATGTCCAGTAAGTAACGTCCTCTGAAAGTGAAGTACGCAAACAATATTATGCAAAAGCATATTGGCATTGTGTTCATGTGTATGTATGGGTACCTGGGTGAATACTGTTCGTGAGTATATGGTTTTATTTTTCAAACAATAATTACCATGATCATCAAAATGTGTATTTTATATATGTGTTGTATTGATAGTTAAGAGTTATTAATAGTGGTTAAGGGAAAATCATTAATTACCAGGCAACAAATTTGTTGGATCGATGGAATTGTTTATTTCAGCAGTTTGATTCCGCAAGGCAACCTGTGGAATCAATGAAACAATTTTTTCCAATTCATCGTGCGATTCAGTTCCAGCCTAAAAAAATTCAATACAACCACAGACAAACACGATTATTAATACTGTATACAAGTATACTATTATAATATGGCACATCATTAAAATATTATAAATGATAATAATTTAACAATAATAATCCAAAACTATATAAGATGGGATTTATGTCCCAGATTCGATAACACTCAATGTATCTGTCTTCAATGACAGACAAGATATACTGTGAGGTACTCACGCGGAGTCATAAACAGACCCAATCATCAGGAGTTTGCACGGTATTCTATTTGGAGGACCCGTTAAAAATTTCTAATTTCCCCGACTTGGACCGATCTATAACTAGACAGGTACAAGTGTTTTAAAGACCAATCAACAGATTAATCCTAAACATTGGTGGCTGAAGTTGATCCGTTTCAATGTATCTAATCAATGCTAGTAAAAATTAAAAAAAAAAATAAACAATAACAAGTATGTAAATACTACCATGTCATGTATTTACAAATATGTTAGATCAGCCCCAGACTCGGCACCATAACTATAAATTGGCATAAACAAAGTACAGAAACCAACAGAAAATGTAAGACACATTTATAATAGAGCCGAGAGTGGACTAGTCCTACATAATATATTTAACCAGTTTCGCCCTTAAACCATGCATAACCTTTGAGGAAATTCTCAATTTTGTACCTAGATAGCACATCGTGTGGATTATTTTAAATACCTGTAAGAACACTCCAAGTACTGCCAAACCATCTGGATGTGCAATGGCTTCGGCAAACGAATTGTACTTATCACAATTCCAGTGGACCAAGTGTAACTGAAACATTTAAAATTCATAAATTAATAGGTACGTTCAACTGACATCTAATCAGTTTAGGTAATAAATAAAAGTGTTGAGTTATATAACCAATGTTATCTACCAAAGATTGAATTTGATCTCATGTCACAAAATTATTGCAGTACCAATATGTAAACGACTACGCGCCATGGAATATTATCAATAGAAACAATATCAAATATCATAAACATCAATAGACAAATAGACAATAATAGCAAATGACTAATGAAAATAAACACGCGTATAAAAACAATGGTTTCACCATAACAAGTGAATAACAATAAAACTCGAAAGGGAAACACACAGAGGCCCATAACGGGGAATCTATTGAGTAGGCAAGGAAAATAATTCGCTCATCATCATACATCACGATACAGGGTCGTTTGAGCACAAGTATAGCTCTGACACATTATTATTGTATTCGTAAATGTAATATCCAGTATCCCAGAGTTATAATAATAGTATTTTCTTTAGTGCAAAATGGATAAAAATGTAAAAATTAAATTCTTAAAATCTTGAAATACACTTACCTCGCCCGCATAAGGCATTCCATCAACAGTGTGTTCTGATCCCTTGGCGCTACTACATCCCCAGTGGCAATGAAATTGTTCCAATTTGTACTTATGTCCCAGTGGACCACCAGAAAGTTCTAAAAAAAGTAAAACATTTCCGTGAAATAACTCATTCTCAAGAATTTTTCATCCTAAATACAAAGGAAAACTATTACATTTTATGCTAAAACATTTCGATCTCAACTAACTTAAAATGTATGGACCAAATTTAATTAGTAATTGGTTCTTTCAATGTTTGATAATCCGCCGTAAATACAATTTACCTAACGATGCATGTCTTTAAATTATATTCAATTTCTCATTGTAAGTTCGACGGTTATGAATATTGTTTTATCAATAGAGACGGTATTGTACTATTAGTTAACTAATATATTATTATATTGTTATGGAAAAAAAAACTTTACAGCCATTGTTGAAACGTGAATTGCTAATAATTTTAGTACAAGCATTACATAGCAAAACGTAGATAGGTATGTACCTACTATTATTTTTTTTTTTTAAAACAATATTTTCAATGTCGTAAAAATATATGAGTATTAAAAAATACCTGATCCTTCACCGCCGGTAGCATCCACTTTCCAACCATATCCGGTGTTGATAATTTTTGTGCACATTTCAGGGCAGTAGTTCCAGTACAAAGGTTTACAGTTTAGGGTCATGTCGTTGGTAGACTTAGAAGTTTCGATGTTAACTGGTGATTGTAACAAACCACCAGCTTGTGGAAAGAATTTTGGCCAGACCGATGGTCCTAGAACAATAAAATTAATTTTTAACAATTAATAAACGAATAACGACACTTTTTTATTAAATGATATGCCTACTACTAGTTTCTAAAAAATACATAAATAATGATATTATACATAACACAATGACATAATCAAATATAATTTATTCTATGCAATGTAGAGAACAAATATTGTAACTTAAATTCTAAGTATTATTACTAAACGTTAGTTGTACACAAAACGTACAACGTTTTTAGAATAATGACCTGTGGGCGCGTTTAAAATGTTAAACTCGTTTCCTCCTTATAACATTTTTTTAATTATCTTACAAAGACGTATTATTTATGTAGGTATTACATCAAAATAAAAACAGAATGTTTGATGTTATGATATCGAAAAAACCGGTAAGTACACTTCACACTGGTTTGAACTCGCGGAGCGGGGAGCGATAGGGCTATTTGTTTATCACTATTACCTACTTATAATTGCTTTCTTTAAGAAAAAACCATTTTAACAGTTTTATCAACAAGTTGTACATACCTGGTACCTATATCTCAAAGATTCAAGATAGATAGTTGAACTTGGATGGATAGTAGTTCACAAGGCACAATTTTAAATTTTAAATTACATAAATTAATTTTTAGCATGTATCTATAGTTTGGTAATTTATAGACAGATAGGCAGACGAATCAAAGAAAAAAAAAAAATCGTTCTGAAATTAATAATACGGTACCTTCGCGGTAGACAGTCGTATCAATCTCATATGTATTTCATTTTACGGTGAATATTTGAAAGCAATAATATTCACTTTTGTTATCCAACCGTGAAAGTTATTATACTTATTTTAACGAAATTATCTTGCTTTCCATTTAAATCCTTTGTAATGTATTAAATATTTCTCCAAACCAGACGGTTTACACTTAAAGTAATGAAAATAACAAATTACAATAAATACCAAAGTTATACTATAGGTACTACACTATATAATATTAATCTAAATAAAAATACACATAGAAAGCAAAAGGTTTCATCAATATTACTCGTAGTTCATTATGAGATAAAAAAAATTAATGTCAAATGAATAATAAATTTCACCAATTCCATAAGTTAAATAATAAACATAATATAATATTTACACAGTCCACAACTACTGCAAAGTATACATTTTCGAAATCAACACATTTTTTTTTTCTATAATATATGCATGCATATAAAACGTAGATTTAAAAACAATTTAACGGATGACTGAAACAACGAGTGATGTTATTTCGAGTAATTTATTTTACACAAAATCAATCAATTCTAAAAAAACAAGAAAGTAAAAATAGGAAAATTAATTATGTTTGTAATTTTTATATCCAAAGTTCAAAATTGTCCATTAGTGTATATTTTTAACTCGCAGTCGCGTTGTAGCATTATTTGCAACCTTTAACAAAATGACCATGCGCTAGAGATAATTTAAACTCAATTTAACTCAAAACAACCGATTTGGAACAAAGGATCGTAACACCAACACAGGAACAGTTCACACAAACATAATGAGAACAACATATGTGACAGAGTTAAGATAGGTAATTTGGTCCTTAATTTCTCGCTTCCTCAATTAATATACTTTTTGAAAATGGCGTTTACCAATGATAATAATTAATACGACGAGCGACGTCGGCCTTGACATTTTGTCAGATGGACATTTAATCTAAAAATAGTAAAAGTCATAACTAAAACTAATAGAACCATAAGATAATTGCAGACGTCAAGAAAATATTGTACTTGCATCTTCACATTTCGTTCACCCATTTTCTTATGAATATCGGATTGCATAACACGTATTAAAACTATTAGAATTTAATGATTTTACGTTAAACTAAATGGTTTTGATATAATTTAACAAAATATTATTTACACTTTATACGAATACCGAACAACTATAATTTGCAACTTATTTTCTAGTGAGATTATAATTATTTGTTGTTTTTATTTTTTTATAATTCGTTGAAAAAAAACATCACTTCATGATTTATATCGTATTTTGACGTACGATGTGCGATTATAATAACCGGTTACCGGTGACAGGTGGAGCGGTGCGAACTACGATGCATAATATGGGTACACTGCCTGTGGCCTCGCAAATTGTTTGGCTTTCACGCCGACTCATTGAGCCCGCGGTATTCAAATTGCAATCCAAAAAACATTGAACCAACCACAGGGCAACGTACAATAATTCAAGACGTTAAAGAAGAATAAAATTATGTATGCGGTGAGCAAGTGTAGGCATGACGTATGAACGTAGGTAACTAGGTATGGTATGATCTACAGCTATATAATTAAAGGAATGCAAAAAAAATTTCCCTCGTCAACATTGTGTGTACCATGGAAATTTGTTTTTCGCTCGTTGATCTAACGACAATTTAATAATACACATTAATACTTTATAATACCACCTATATAGATAGAAACTTTTCATTTTGGCCGCAACCGTTGAACACCCCCACTCGGGCATGAAAACTAAATAACTGTTCCAAAATAAAAAATAAAACCCCATCGCGTCGATCATCTATTCAAATTTATCAGGCACGGCACAATTCGTTCGATTCCACGGGATTGATACTACGGAATGATTCATGTGTCGAAACAGTAGTCATATGGGTGTATTAACTAGAGTATAAAAGTTGCGAAGATATAATAATAATATGTCGATGGATAGATGGCCGATAGCGATTCTGATCACGATCTGAGCACGTGGGATACGCCAATTTAGAACTATATTCGACGGCTGAGTAAAACGCGTTTGAGAAATTCAGCGAAATGGGTAATTATCGGAAGCACCCGAGTGCGATGGTCAGTGTTATAAATTATAATGATATACCTATCCCAGATAATTACGATTTAAACGATATGCCAATCGGCTCTATTAAACACCGTCAAGGTTTTGTATCATGCATTCGAGAAGGTGTTAAAAACGCACAAGCTATTATTGCCACAATATCGATAAATGTGTGTTAAGTAGGTAATTTACTGAAAAATGAAAATAGAACATTGCGTATTCTGTATTGTATAGTTAACGACTGGGTTACTTGTACGATTTATGAAATAAATAAAACATAATTTATTAATGATATCTTATGGCCGTTTTAGAATGGAAACATTTGTCTCCCCCCTAATAGCTACACCCCACGACTTGTACTTTACATTTTTATTGACCTCTAATATGTATGTAATTAATTATTCTTACTCAGAGGAGTATAGGACCAACTTAATTCGAAGTCATATACTGCAATCTACATACCTACCTCATATCCATCTTAACCACCCACAGATCATCCAGTTGTCTGACATCTCCTTCATGAATTTTCGTTACATGATATTTAATATGTTTTCATTTTCGATTCTTCATTTCCATGGCTATCATTTACTCGAAAAGTATCAGTTACTTTTAAGTAGGTATTCATTGTCGTTTGAGTTGTTATGTTTTTATATTGAAATAAATATTATTATAATAAATTGACAGAAATTAGAAAGTAATGATGTACAATGTACATATTATTTAAACAAAAGTATATACATATTATAAGCTATAGATGTAGTACTAAAACTAGGGATACCCCATGCTATATACAAACCATTTCATGTGACATATAATATATCTATCGTACAGTGTACCTAAACCTCTTTATTATTTATAAACTCTCAATAAACTGACCATTATAAAATAAATATTATTTTGCCCAACATTTTTTTTTTTAAAATGCTGAAAATGTATTTTGGAATACAGCCAATCTATTTAGACATATAAATAAGTAAATATTATTAATTATAATATTATTTTAGATTTTTAACATTTAACTTTCAACGATTTGGCTATATTATGCTCTATTTTTAGCACTATAGTATATTATAGATACATATAATACTATACTAAACATTATACTTGAGCAAAATTCAAAAATATTATAATATATTTCAGATTTCTCAGTTTTAGGAAATCTCCTTAATAAATTAATATAATATTACTAAAAAGTTTCGAATCGATTTTAAGCGATAATCATATGAAACTACTATAATATGTATTATTACTGACATAGTGACATAATATAAACGACACAATTAGATAAACGTGGTTAATGGTTATAATATATGGGGTTAAAAGTTAATAAAAATAATAAACTCATTACTTAACTATATGCTCATAACGTGATATTTTGTTAATTATTTTTTACGCATTAAATTCATGTCTATCATTAGTACATTAGCATTATTCCAAAAGCAATTTTCCTCGATTTTTTTAAATGCCATACATAAAAATACGAATTAAAACAAATAATAATTCAAATGAAAAAAACAATAGTCCACAGAATCTAAACATTATTCACATTACATTAGTATAATAAAATTTAACAACAATTAGCTGGGTATGCTAATATTATTTAATATTGTTCTATCTGCTTGTACGGAATGCACTTGGTTAACTGTTGTCTGTTTCTAAAATGTGTAATGAAGTATTGAAAGAACTTTTTGGGAACATTATATAAAGGTAAGATCGTGATATAAAATAATATCTCCTTTTTCTTATATCAATAAATAAATATTATTTTATGCTTATAATTTTAAATTATTAAACACTAATTGATTCTATTTAGATAAATAAAATCAATGCAAGTATATCCAATCAAAAAAAAAAGGTGGGCAAGTGGATACCGCTCAGTTGTACAGTAGTTGTGTCGGGTATTTCACTGTAACGAATGTGTTGAATTTGGATTCAATGAAATATCATTGCATATAAAAACCATTCTATGTCGAGTTTATTTCATGATATGAATTTTAATATTGCTATTAAATATAGTAGGGAACTTATTTTATTATTAGAATTACGAAGTTTAATTTAATTTTTGTAAATATATTTTGTCAACATTTTTTTTTTAAACGCTTATAAAAAAAACCATGAGTGCGCATCTTTAATGCTTTTTAATAAAATTAAATAAGTATTTTCTTACCACAAAATGATTTTAAAATATATAGGTGCAGGTAGGTATATTAATGAAGTCTATATGAAAAAATAATTAATTAGGTACAGAAGAATACAGCGATAATATATTTCAGTATAATTAATAATTATTGATTTTTAATTAGTTGGAAAATAAAGTGTTTAAAATAATAATTGTGATTGTTTTATTTAATGATATTTTAAATAAAAATGAATATAAATACACTTTCATTACAATATTGAAAAAAGTTTGCTGATGTAAATACTTTATTTTAAGTAGGTAAAAAAACAATGAACAACTTTTCCATAACATAAAACATACTTATGTACTGAAGAAACACGAACTTTTAAAAGTTAATACAAGTATAAATGTTCCCTTTCTAAATTGCAAAACTAAGTTTATAGAGACATCAATCACACAGATCCAAATTTAGCATAATATTTTAATTATAATTGTCATAGTTGCAAAATGTAATTTAAAAAAGGTTAATGTCAATATTGTAATTTAAAATAATTTTAATTTATCATATAAGTTTATATAATCAAAATTATCACAACGAATCCAATAATAATTATAAATACTAATAATTGGTCAGTATTCATTCATAATTTCTAAGTAATTTATGTTCATTCCACTGCAGATAAAAAAAAAGTGTTTATCTTACGAACTATCTCTACAACATAGACAATTTATTATAGCCTCAATAAAATCGTTCAAGTGAATCGTAAATAAATAAACATCGAATGGTAAATTTAATGATTGCAAAGTTCGGGTTTATGCGATTATTATTATTTTCGTAGAGCAACAACTAGTATCATTAATATGCAATTAATAGACTTAAAAACTTTTTTCTTCCATTATATAATACATTGATGTATATTATGCTACCTTTTTTTATTATTAAATGTTCATCGGTTCCGGGCTATCGGGCAGTCAAGGACAATTCAAAGTTATTATGAATGTTGTTATATATTTTTTATTTTTTTATTTTTTTTTCACGCAGGTTACATTATACTATCAGTATACTAACAGTATTAGCTCCTATATATTATGTTACCTATTCTTATTATTATTAAGTTTCCTATTATCTGCACAAGAATACGTCACATTATTTTATTATAGGCATAGGTACCGGTCATAATTAAAATTGTATATGTATAATAGTTTGATAATTTAAGTTATTGTTAGCTCAAGGGCAGTAGGTACACATGATTAAGTCTATGTCTAGTAATTATTAATTAAAAATTAGGCAAATAAAAATACAATAACAAAGCCTCAAAAATTAATAAAATATTTTTTACTCATATAATATAGTTTTACTCATAGTTCAAGTTATTATTAATTTTCTTATTAACTTTTTTAACATTTCAAATATTATGTAGGTGTAGGTACACACGGTACAACTAAATAATCTAATATGGATTTTACCACGGTCTAGCTGTCATGCAATACGCACATCATTCAAATAAACGTGTATAGTGATGATATTGTGTCTTGTCTGATTGATTTACACTTTGAGAACATAATTCTGGCAAGTAACAAAATTTTAACAGTTATTGAACGAGTTTAATTTTTTCAATTGGTTATTACTTATTATTATTGTAGCCTGTAGGAATTTCAGACGAGATTAGTATTTGTATTCATAAACGCATACGCATTGTTTGGAGAATCTGAATAAAATTATCGTCATATCGTCAAGATTATGTACTTAGATTTAGCGTTTTCCTAGGAAAGAAAATATTCATCGCACCTACGACACTTTTAAAAGTTTTCGAGCTGTCTACTTTGTTAGGCATTGTCTAAGTCAAGTATCTGCGATAACTATTAAACTAGTCACGTTTAAACACACCTTTATGGTTTTTAGTACCTATATTTCTAATAATTTGTTTAAATTTATATAGGTAGTTATAAATTACAATAATCATTTAGATTTCAAAAGATTTATTACAATCGTAGTATTTTATAATTTAATTAGTTCTCACATTGTTTAGGTGTTATGTGTCTTAAACTACTTAAACTCATGAGAGTTAGCAAATTACTTGAAAGCATTATCAATCCCACTCGATTTATTCAATAATATAATAATATCATGTTTATAACTGCGAATTTATTTATCAACAAAATTATGTAGGTGCCAAATTCAGCCCACATACTTGCTAATTTTGTATGTTAATGATAATGAATTACAGCTTTCTACACCAATCAAATTTCGAAGAACATGCTGTTGTACTTATAGGAAAAAATAATTATGTATACACTATATACATTTGTCTATATAATATTGTATCATACAAATATTTACAAAAAACAATGTACAGAAACTTAGTTTGCAAAATTGGAGGATATTTGCAAAAACGATACACTTATATAATACCATCACATAACTGTTATAGTCTGGTAGTCACTTGAATCAATAAATAAAAAAAATGCAAATTGAAACCTCACTTGTCAATACGATCGAATATCAATAGTCAATAATACTCATAATCAATTCAATTCCCAGAGAAATTAATTGTGCACCTAATGTGTACAGGATTATAATTTACTTGAATAATAAACGATGTTTTTTCTTTTACTTTATTTATGCTCCATGGGATTTTTAATGATCACAAGTCTATACTATCTACCTACATTTGTGTTAAAATAATAATTATTATTTTAATTCTCTAATTTAGTTAGTTTAAACTTCTACTTTCTTTTAATAACTTTTAGGCTTGGTTTAATTCGGTATGATGTACACAATTTAAGTGACATATTATATAGATACTCAAATGGAAGCAAACGAATATTATAAATAAAAACAACTTTATTGAAACTAGGTAAAACATGACTATGTCACAGTTTTATAACGTCAATTTTCTTTTCTTATTTGTTATGAGCTAGTACTTGACATGACTCGAATGAATATATTTGAAATTGAAGTAGGTCAGTCATTCTAATAGTTTTTTTTCCGTCTACCGGATGAAAAGGATAAGTTTTATTTTTAAATTCCTCTGTACGACAATAAACAATATACGTATTTATTGGTATTATATAATTAAAAATAATAATTCTTAATAAGTTGTAACAATACCATAACAATAGAGATAGGTGTATTTTATAAAAAATAAATTGCATAACTCATAAGAAACAAATTTAACTTTAAATGTTAAATAATGAGTATTTGATAAATAAATAGGTACATATTTTGTTGTGTCACAATGACGTTACTGTTTAAAATTCAAAGATGCAAACATTTATTCAAACAGAATAATTTAATGGCGTTTTGAATTATAAATGATGAATCATAATTTTAGACTCGTACACAGTTAACAAAATATGGTTTGCTTATTTGTAGAAAGTAACAAGTTATTTGAACGAATACCAACAACAACTCCACGTAGAGATGATGATCAAAGGTTAATTTTACGACAGGGATATTATAAAAGCTGCTGTTCGACTGAAAACCAAACATTCAATATTGCAATCTATAAATGTACAGCCATATGTACACTTATTAAAACGTGAAACTCACAACAGATTCATTTTATACGTTGATATTATAAAAATGGATATTATTTATATAATATATTTTATTATTTTTATATCTTGCACCTCCCGAAAAATAGTCATATCGTTATTTTAAACACTGGATGGAGCCAGGATCGTATTTGTACAATTAAGTAACAAATTATTATAACACATTTATTGGTACGTCTGTCATCGGTTATCCGTGTTATCACATATTGAAACGGAAAATTTGATTCAATGTTCATTTTTTGAGGATGGTTATAGTTAACAATTTGATCAGGGTATTGAATTATTATTTGGGAGTAGAAATTTCTAGGTACCTAATTTGATTATTGGATATTTGAGGAAAAATTAAAACAAAAAACCGAGAAAACAGTAACATACTAATAATATGTAAGAAATACCAATTTTAGAGAAAATCACTTTTGTTTAGTTAACTTTTTTTTTGTATTTCAGAAGGGAATAACCGTAAAGATTATTTTCACCAGATATTTATGTTACCGTTTTTCTAGTTAGGGTCAGTAATTCCAAGATAATTTTAAAAATATTTCGGCTCTTTTAGAATTAATTTTTTATACTTCATGTTCTACTTTAAAAAAAATATTTCGTTGATTTATGTTTGTCAAAAAGCTTGACAACTTAATTCAAGATTCCTTAATAATTTTACTTAAATTAATGTTTCGTAATGTAACAAATAAACATAGCACAATTTTCACAAACATTTGAAATTCAAACTGACAAAATAGAAATATTTAAACGAAAAATAACGATTTTGTCTTGACTTTATTTTAGTTATTTTGTTGTAATTGAAAAAATAATTCATTAAGACTTGATAAATTTCATAATCAAGTATATAATTATTTTCTACACAATACAATTTTCAAAGTAATTAGACTGATTAAAACCTATCTATACTATACGAACTTATTTTCTCACCATTCTACAGTACTTCAGGCGTTATTATTGACTTATAAGTGATATTATGCAATACTTTTAACAAAGATTAATTAACCTAACCGAATTAAAAAAAGATTATTATAAAAGAAAATACCTATCCTAAGAAATTTTATGCAGACATTTTGCACTCACCTCCTTTGTTTAGAACCATGTTTTCGTAAATACAATAATTCATTATTGAATTCCAGACTACAGTGACCAGGAATCGATTAAATATATTTAAATACATCTGCTACAATTGAAACCTACTATACAGCAAATCAATTTACCCAGTTTTTTTTTTTTTTAATTATTCATATTATTTGGTTTATTTTTTTTAAATAAGTATCAATAGTATTTATACTTATAATGTATATATAAACAACAATTTATATAACATTTCACCAAAACAAATGTGGTGAATTTAATATATTTATTTTGAGGTTTTGATATTATTATATTATTTTCATTATAATACTGACCTTGTTCCATCAACAATAAAGAAGATTTAGAGTAAAAAAATTATATATTATTATGGATTATAGTTTTATTGGTCGATTGGGTTTTAAGTCCTTGGGTACACTACACCTACTATTTTTTATTTTAAATGAAAAATAAAATATATATTTATTATACCGTATGGTGAACACAATACAAGATAATAGTTGTATGCATTATTGTTCGCTACTATTTAAAACCTAACTTTGTTCGGCTATGGTATTAACTATTAATTTTGTATTCAGCGACAGACATTCAAATACTACTCATTAATTTGCTAACAACTATTTTATTTTTATATTTCATACCAACAAAAACAGTGCACAGATGAGAGCACAAATGAGCCCAATCTATCACATGCATAATAACTAGTAACACATACATTTAAAAAAACATTGTTATAGTAATATAAAAAATCATATCAAATAGGTTTTAAAAAGGCATTTAATCAATCAACCGAAAACTGTACTCATTAGTTTAAAACTGAAATGTATATAAATATTAGCGTCAAACGTACACAAATACAATTAAGATCAAAATAATTTGTTAAACTTGTTGGTCGTGTCTAAAATGTGCATTATGTACAATTAAAATAAACTGATTTATTCGCCATTTAGGGTTCGTTCTAGACACTTGACAGATGTTGTGCATTTTACCTGTTTATAAAGTGTCTATATTGAAAAAAAAATCGAAAACAATAATTAGAACTTGTATTGTTTGAATCAAACTTATAAGCAAGCAAAATGTATACGGTTTGTAAAAAAAAAATCCTTTGATTAGGGATTAAAGGTCTAGTGAGAATTTATAATTTTAATTTAAACTCATTAACATACAATAATGGATTTAAATTAAAATGTATACTGTTTAATGCCCAGTGCCCGTGTATGTTGAAACTTCTAAGTTTTAACTGCTGATGTATTTTATGTACGTATGGTAGGTACCTAATATGCTTTTGAAAATACATGATACTCTGTATTGATTGTGTAATCTGTTAATCGATAATATTATGCATCCAAGGAACTTGTTAGACTAATAAAAAAATGGAATTTAATAACAAAAGCTAAAAATAACAACATTCTACAGATAAAATATATAGTAATGCCTATATTATTCGAGGATAGAAACAATATAATTTTGCAAGTCACACCAATTCTGAAAAACAATATAATTACTACGCAATTTTTTTATTATTTAAATTTTTTCATTTATTATCATTTATCAGTTTGTCGACTAAAATATCACACTACAGTGTTTTTAGAAAATTATATTTTGGACTATTATGTAATATATTGGACTTGCGTAGAAAAATATTACAACACCTAAACTAAATAAAAAATAATATAAAACATTGTTGGTACCTACAAATTGCTATTTAAAAATTAAATAGGTAATGTCTGTCGACTATATAAAGTAACTGTTTTTTTATAATACTACACATACAGTTTTTTTCTGAAGTATATCATTATTTCCGCAGTAAATCTACAAATTAAATAGTTTGGTTTTTTGAATAACAAATTTCTCTTTTGGTAATAGTAATAATACTGCGCTTCGAAGGTTAGGTATAAGTAGAACCTACGTAAAATAACCGAATATGAATATACTATGGATTGCTAAATAAATATTATTGAAATCAAAAATAGGATGTTTTGATTGCTCATCTAAAACTGTGATACAATAAACATGTTACAATTTTCCACACACAACCTGTCATTTTTCAAACGATAACGCCAAGGTCTATATTATAGATAATTTGCTAAATAAATGTAAAAAAATATGATATATTGCATAATATAGTGTTTAAAATTAACATTAGAACTCAAGTAACTTTCCGGCTATCCCATTTCATAATTCAATATTAAATAAATACACAGGGTTTATGCATATTCCACTGATGAAAAAAAAATACTAATACAATTTAAAACTATACGATCAAATATCTTTGTATACTTGACGTGGATTAAATAGTTATCCCTTATAAGTTATAACGCAAAATGTGTATGATTATATGGATTATTTAGAAATTGCACTAGGCCATTTTAATAAAATTTAACTAATCTATAAGTTGTATAAATCTTGACGTACAATAATCTAACAAAACAGAATTTAATTATTAGAGGATATTAAATTTCAGTCGCAACTCGCAAGTTAAAAACACTGAACTTGTCTTACACATTAAAATAGAACGTGCTTATAGATAGGTATCAAATACAAACGCTGCACGTGTCGACCATAACCTACCTGTTGTAAACATAATACATATTATCGTTTTAGCGGTCTGTTTACCGCGACCTCGGGTGTAACGGACTCAGATAAAACAATGTAAAGATAAAAACCAAAAATAATCATTGAACAAATCACATTACTATTTTATAGTATTCTATACATCAAGTTAACTGTTCGCAAATAATGTTGTCTTTCGAAGATAGTATATTTAATCTCACGACAACACGTGAAGGCGTCCAAAATTCACTAAGTCTTAGAACAAAACGTGTTAACTCGACAAAATGTATAGAAGGAATTTAAGAAGTTAGTTTTGTTTGTGTTTACAAACAACACTCATGGCGAATGCACTCACAAATTTTATAATCACAAATAAAAGTGTCATGGAATGTAAAATATGTTTTTATTAGTCACGGATTTTTTTTCATATAAATGACAAATTCAATTTTTTTTGTTCGGATATTATAGAAGTTGTAGGAGTAAAATAATAAGTCAACTGTATGCAATATATTCTACTCGTACATGCGGCGGAGTTCATAAAAGTGTTGGTATACTTTTCGTTAGAACTATGACATCTATTCCGATCTATACGGTGCAGTTTTTGGTCAAACATCATTTAATATTGTTCACAATTTACAGCCCACAAATAAAAGGTACTATAGTGTCTAGTGGTACTACATTCAATAAACGTTTATATCTATAAAATAATAAAAATAAATATAATTTTTTACTATCGAGTGACTTTTTGCGAAACGCACTTCTCGTATTCTCATGACTATGTGATGACGCAGTGGTGCATCACTTAATATTTAAAATAAATGTTTATCAATTTCGAACACAAGAGCGCACGTTGCTGCAGTACTTATAATACATTTACCTAATTCGTTTAATTAATCTATATCCCGTTTGTTTGGCAGTACTTTACCCCCAAGGCTATATTTGTTACGGGTTTATGGTTACTCAATCGGCTACAACGCCAATTAATTATGGTACAATATTAGATTCCTATTTAACGCTGCCTCGCCTATTATAGTAGTACTGTATTATAAAATATAAGCAATTAACAGATATCGTAATTCGTTATTATTCTGCGACACTGTTTAATATCCAACAAGTTTGGATACTACACAGAATAATTTGTTCTATTGGTTTCGTTATAGCTTCGCCTTCGCATTAGTAAATACAGACAGAATGATAAGCCGTGGACTCAAGTCAACGATTGACATAAAACACCACTACCAAACTTATTTTTAATAGTGCTAATGGACACTGGACACGCCAAAGTCTGAGAAGATATATAATTTCAAGTTTAAATTTAAATTTAATGAAAATAAAAATGGACTATTCAAAAAACCATTAAGTAAAGAATTTAATGGGCCTTTAAAAATGTATGAAAATTGAATAATTATAAATGACTGACGAAAAATAAACTATTTATGTGTATTATGTAACGAGACTAATTAAAAACGATGATGAATGCGGAATGCCAATTCAAATAGAATAACACTTAATTTTAAAATTGAAACCAATTTGTATTATATTTATCTACATACAGATTTTGTTCCCTTTTTTTGGGGAAACATTAGGACATAATATGTTATGGACTATGGAGTGTTAAGATTAGGTAGTATTCATGAAACAATTAGTAACGAGTAACAACCAAAAGCATTTAACTGCCTTTAACAGTTACCGCTTCTATACAATACACTAAATAGGTCATTTTTATTCATCACTTTTTAAAAATTCCGAGTTAAAAACGGACTGTATATAATATGTTTTGCTATTTTGTCTAATAAACTAAATGATCGCATGCAAATTCTAATCTACAGCCGATCAGACTTATAATAATTATAATATACACATCGTTAAAATAATCATAATGACGGATGATTGTAATAAATTAAAAAGTAATAACTGTAAAGTATAATATATTTTAGTTTTTCGGACACGGTATTTGTATAAATCGAATTAATGTTTTTGACGCCATTTTAAGTAAAAATATTATGAGTAATACTAATACCTAGTAATTCAATTTTAAATATTAGAATTAATAACAGTATAATACTATAGACACCTATACTTTCTGGGCGTTAAACTAATTTGTAAATTATGTTTCCCTAGCATGTAATTTTAAACATACTATGTATCATAGTTAATTAACTTAATGTTAATCATCAGAAACACGTACATTTTGAAAGATAAATAAGACTATTTAATTATTGAAAAATAATTTAATATAATATACAATATAAGAACGCTTGACAAGTGACAGCCTGTTATAGGTGCATATTTACGTATTGTCAATACCTATCTCAACAGAATTTGTTAAAGAGTCAAACATTTCACCCAAAACGCTTGCTTGTGTGTAGAACAAAACTCAGATAGTCTCTAAAACACAATACACAACAATTAATAACATTCATACTTCATAGTATAGCTAAGTATAATACTATTTCTAAACTTTTATGTATTCAATATCTAATTTTGTTTAATTATACGGTAATATTATTTAAATATATTAATGCTTTTATCAAAGAATAACATTATCTAACTACATACAATGTTCTGCACATTTATATAATTAAATTAAGAGTATTAGGGTTATTAAACATCGTAAAACTATCATATAAAAATATTTATTTTTTTCAAAATATATTAAAAAGTGTTATTAAAGAAAAATAATTTGAATATTAAACTCGACATTAAACGAATACAAATTGTTATTAACTTAGTAGATAATAAAGTATTCTAAGAATAGGTACATTTGATTACAGACATTATCTTGAATATCCTATTGCATATAATATGATAAACACTATGTTTTTCATAAATTTGTATTGTGTTTATACTACAGTAGTATTTATGGTCTCTTATGTTTAGAATTATAAAATCCCTACTACTTGGTAATTGCCAGCAACAATAATAATAATATTGACAATGCAAAAATTCCATATTGAGGTATCCATTAGGTTCCTACAGATAATTCAATATTTCAATTTATTACAAAAACACACTCATTGTTCAAACTTATAATAAAAACAGGTTAGATAATAGATTCATTACTAATAAATATTTTAGTAATAACTTGTAATTCAAGAAAAAATGTTTTAAAAAACTTGACTGTGACATTAAAATATCATCATTAATAATATTTCTTGAAATTGCCAGTTCCACATCCACATACGTATTTTTTTATGTTAAAATGTCAAATTAAAAATAATAGTGAGATTTGTAAGATACAGGAAGTTATAATAGTAGGTAAGCTATAGTGGCAAGTGACAGTAGAAGTAAAATTTAAATTTTCAATGTAAATGCTATTAACATTGAACTTAAAAATGGAAGGTAGGTACTTATTTTATTTATTCACGTTTTTTTCTTCAAAAAACTACCAATCAGGAAAATTTAAAAATTACATTTCTTGAAAATCATAAAACTAGGTACAAATACTTGAGTTGTAATGAGACAATTGAGACAAGTGCATTAAATCCAATATTCATGCATTCGGCTGTATTCCTATCATTATCTTTTGAAAATAGGTACAATTTCTGAAGTTTTCCATCAAGATTTTAATATTTACCTAATACAAATCGTTCAAACATTCATATTCATGGCATAAGTGGGTAAGACAGATGGACAGTACTTAAATAATAAAAGGAAATTAAAGAAATCAAAGTTGGCGTCCCTTAATTTCATAAAAATAGTTTTAACATACCAATATTATACAAATAAAGGGGTTTACCCACTGTGTCTTTTAAGAGGATGTCAGCGCACTATTTGTTTTCTCTCTCTGGCCCACGCACAACATAGACAAAACGCATTTACACAGGATAATTTTTTCTATGATTTTAATTAATCTTAGTATATAAACACTCATTACAAAAAAGATAAAGAATAATATTTTTGAGGGATTGACATATCGATTTGTCTAAGTATGGTATCAAAACAATTTAAACATCATTTAAATTTACAACATTATTTTGTTTATTTTGAAAGTCAAATACAAAGTCAAATAACAATAAAATATAAAATCGATATGTCATTCCTTCATAAATATTATTATCTATCTTTTTTGTAATGGGTGACTTTAATCTATGATTACTAAAAAACATAGAAAAAATGATTCTGCGTAAATGCGTTTTGTCTATGTTGCGCGTGGGCCAGAGAGAAAACAAATAGTGCGCCGACATCCTCTTAAATCGGTTACCAAAAACATTACTTTATTTAATGAAGATCGCTTTATAAAAAATATTATTAAAAATATATTTGTTTAACTACAATGTTAACAATAATTTATAGGTGATATTATTTTATATTATATTATTATGGCGTGAATAATATATAAGATGTGGGTAGGTCGTAGGTATAGATACTTGGAATAGAATTTAGAATATTTATACTGAATACCCTTCAAATAAAATACTTTTATTATTTTATACGTTTAAAATAATACTTTTATAACCTAGTAAATAAACTGAATTACTTTTAAAAACATTATACATAATATTTTTTTTTTATATACGAGACACAAAATAATCTTACAGAATGAGGATATTACCAGTTAATAAAAACCAGAGAAGTCACTCTACTGTATAGAAGGTGTTAAGTGTACCTAGTCATTGAGTAAGACATGTAAAATGGAAGCGTTACATTTAAATCATAAATCATTGTATACGAAAAATAATACTAAGCGGAGACGGTCAGCCTTATTATTATTAAACTAAAAAGTATAATCTATTCATTTTTGCCAAAAACAACCACATAATACATAATATTATTATTTATTAAATGATATTATGTCAATACCGACGTACCGCAAAACGGTGAGATTAGGTTCATAGAATAAATAGATTAAAATAAGTCGAAATGTTTCGAAAATTTAATTTTGTATAGTAAATAACAATATACGCAGTGGCGGGTTTAGGTGGGAAGGGGGAGGGTGCTTGAGAGCTAAGACACCCACTGTTCCGCTTATTGAGCTTTTTTTTATTATAAATTAAATAGATATCAATTATCACGCATATAACTAAACGTATTATTGTAGGCTACGGATGTAGACTACCAACTGGCAACTAGCAACAAATAGGTTAATTTGTTTTAAACCCGAAGTTGATAATGATAAGTAGGTACCCTAAGGAGCTTTATTATCAACATAGCATCCACCATAACAAAATCCTAGATCAGCCACGTAGGTATAGTTGCAAAAAGTTTCAAATTTCTTTAACTAAAATATATTTTTTAAGAAGAACAACTTATGAGGAATCTTGTGACTTGAACTGAATTTTCAAGCTGTTCTACTTACAAACAAGTATGATATTATACATAATTAGAAAAAGTTGATGATTATGAATGTCCAAGTATAAATAGCATACAAATATACAAATTACTATGTAAGTCAAATGATGTATAGAAAATATTTAGTTACAGTCGTTCATTTTTTTGAATAGGTACATCAAAAAACAAAATCTGTCTAACTTTTTTTGTCTTAATTATTTTTCGTGTTTCCAAAATTTTTTTTGAAAAGTACAGATCCAATTTGCTACCAGAAAATACACTGAAAGTTAAAATTTGAAGCACTTTTTTAACTGTAAAAGTGTCTCCAGACACAAAAATAAAAAACCCCTATTATTGAATAATCAATACATTATTTTCGCTCCGTTCAGAATCTAAAATCCATGGGCAATGGTAATTTAATCTTTATACCTTTCTGTAACCTACCATAATTATTACATAATAAATAATAATATAATGTTGGAAATTGTAAAATATATTTTAATAATAGGTAGGTATAATATATTTGTTAAAAAATGTATTAATAAAAGAATTATACTTACAATTATGAAGTAAAAGTCAGGGTATAAACGTTAAAGTAGCTGCACTACAAAAATAATAATATATTATATCATCGACATTTGTATAGCTTTCACTTCTCTTTGGAAAGGATAATAATTAAACAGTTAACAACCTTTAATTAAAAACGTATAGCAATTATAACCGTTCATTTCAATATATATTATTTAACTCGAGAAATATCTAGAATAATACGTTGAAAAAAATCGAGTAAATAAATAGGAATTTCGAACGTATTTTTCTAAATATATATTGATGTAAATTAGAATGATGGGCTTACATTTAATATATATAATATATATCTGTACAAACCTACAGTCACTACATAACATATACTTAATAAATAACAATTATAAAGAAATTATTCTTATTCTTCCTTCGAAAATTATACACAGAATCTGAATGCAGTGAGTACAGATATTTTTCGTTTATTTCGTTTAAATTAGACATTTATCACCTATGTAGCTATATTTATCAGTAATTAAAGAAGCAAAAAATTGAATTTTTTTACTTCTTAGTTTTGAAATTGTGTATCTACTGGTTTGTTGGTAATGTAATCCATTAATCACCTCAATACCTATCTCATCATAAGAACTATTTTGACATATTTTGAGTTCGTTTTTCATTAATCAGATACCTACAGTTATTATCTGCCTACACTATAAAATAGCATTTACATAATATCAACTATTAAGTTTAGACATCAAATGAAATAAAGAAACTATCGGACCAAAATTGAGAATAGGTACAATCAAATAGGTATTCCACCATTTACATTAACACGGCAAAATACCGCGGTCCGGCCAAAAACTGGTTTTAATCGAACGGGTGGTAAACAGCAACCAACAGGAACGAAACCGAATATAAGTAAGACGTAATAGAATTATAATATAACAATAATAATAACAGGTGCCTTCAACACATCAGTCTGTAAATAAATTGTAAAATGTATTTATTATACATAAACATAATAATATATTATCTAGCATTGCAACACACACCCACCGTGGGAGTCCATAGTCCACAGTGGGAGGTTAATTAAAAAAAATTAAAAATATATAAGTACAGTAACTACAAGTACGAGCCGAGCTCTCCGTGCACCTACCGTTAAACTCTTCGTATCCCCATTCGTCTGTCATGATGAGACTCCTGGTGTTGCACCGCCGTGGACGAAATGCTACGCGACCTCAGAAATCGGTGCGCAGAAAGAGTTCGAAAATCGTATGAAAACGATTTCCAATGTATAAGGTGGTGTTATAACAGCAATAAAACTGTTGTCGGCGTTCGTATCGAGGAAGTCCGGCGCGAACAAACAATAAGTGGTGGCCGCGGTCGTGGTCGCTATGCGAATGCGATCGACGTCGCCGGTCGTAGTCGCTTGTGCGTACGGAAAACTAGTTGGCGGCGATGTGCAGCTCAGTCGGCAGTCGTATTTTAGCGGTCCGTAATAGGTAGGTAGTAAGTGTGCTGCAGCGATGAAATGCGTTTCGGACGGCCGGTGGGGGAAATCGCCGCACTCGCGTGAAGTGTGTAGTGACGCAGGTTTGCGCGTGCGCGCGAATACGGGTAGGTCTGGTGCGCGTGTGTGCGCGTGTTACGAGCCGGTTGCCAGCGCACAGTGTTTTTTCTATACGATTTCACTCCTATAGACTATAGTCCTATTATACGATGTACTGTATAGTATTATACCATTATACGTGTATAATGCAATATTGTTTATGTATTATATTATCTTTGTTGTACACAGTACACAGTACATTATTATTATTTCATTGTCGTTGTGGCGTTGTCGTCGTGTCGTGTCTGTGCACTCGCGTCTCTCCGGAGTGGGGGCGAAAACGCACGTGCTCCCCGGACCCCCGCGGCCCGCCCCGACTGCGACGCTTCGCTGGCCGGCCGGCGCATGCGTCCGATGTGCCGTTCGAAGGGTGAGAGCTTTTTCGTCGCTTTCCGAGGGATCGAAGAATTTGCAATCACTCCGTTTGGTATTCGGCGCTGTGTCGTGTGTGTGTGTGTTATACGCCACTATAACAGTATGTCTATAGTAACATTTGTCTATATCCTATAACATAATACGCATATTAATACATTCTTAACAATACGCTGATGTAGCCTGTAGCGACAGCTGCGAAATAATCGTCGTAACGTGTATACTGTATCTGTATAGGGTAGATATTAGAAGGTTTACGAATTTACGATATGACTAACACTTGGATAATAGGATTTACTGCAGCGCCGCGTTGGCGGGGACGCGTCGTCGTTTAAATCGTACCGTATCGTATTCTCCGAAAACGCGTCGTTGACCTACGAACGCTTGATTTATACCCTACAGACTGCTTTCGTCTTCAATGACAACTATAGGTTTGATACTTATACAGTTATACCTAAATGGCTAAATGTACATAATATGACGACCGATTGAACACGCTAGTGATTCAATGGTCAATTGACCCAGATAGTGACGCGTCATCTCATCTTACATATTACTACAACTTCAACTAATGAAATCTATATAAATAATTTATTTTCTAAGATTATAACCAAAAATAAAATTGAGTTACAAGGATTAATTTAACTTATTGAAATTGGAAGATATTTAGTAATATGGTTGCCAAAATTAACCAAAAAACGGTAAAAGTAAATAATATGTTTAACAACGTTTTGATTTTCATATATAATTTGAACACCATAACAAAAATTAATTATGTTAGTTGGAATATTTAACCTAAGTTTGAATATTTTGATTTGCCTGCAGTCTTTGCAAATAATATATTTGATATTTTGATATCTGTAATAATTATCAATTCCCAGTCTTAAAAACAAATATCACATTTCTAAGCAAAATATATTCAATGCAGCCCGATGCAACTATGCAAGTATAGTAAGGTATTTATTTACATAATATTTAAAATGATCTCACCATAGGCACTGTCGGATTACCCACTAATGGTCCAGATGCCTAATGGGCAATGGCTACATCCGTAATACTTCTTATCATCAAACAAAATCAATGTATTTTCGTAAATACAGCTAGCTGTAGTCTTTATTAGCAATGATATTTTACATTTGAAATGTACGGTACAAAGTATAATTTTTAAATACTTATATTATCACTTGAAGTGAATGCCTAATGTCGACTATTGAATTAATGAGTTATATTTTTGTGTCAAATCATCTAATTTCAAAATTTTTGCGTTTTTAATTGTTAAAGTTAAATTAACTATGTTAAAAATTACTTTTTAGTGTATTACGTGCGTGTTGTGCCGTTTTCAGTTTTTATAACAGTGGTAAACTTTTTTTACTTTCGATACTATTTGAAAATTCATAACATTTTTTGTGGCCTACAGTACTTTCTTTGCTTTATAATAATATAATGTAATATTAATTACTAAGATGTATATTATTTGAAAAGAATTTGATTGCGACTGCGGCGGATTTAACGGTCGTAGGTATAGTCGGAAAATACCAACGGGATCCCCACCTAAATTATTATATAGTTGATTTTTTAAATGTATACTGCAAACTGGAATATAATTTACTATTGTTTTAATAATAAAATAATTTTAATATATAAGCATTTTTTAAAAGAAGAAAATTTACAAAGTAGAAAAGATCCAATTAATAACTTGAATATTATGTAAAATATAAGTTATTCTACATTCCACTACCTACCATTGATCACAAATAATATTATTTAAAATTATAATCGTTGCTACCTACTGCTAGGTACTACGTAATCAATTTCACTGCATTGGTTTTCCCATACGATATTAATTAAATTATAACAATACCAAGAACTCTGTTATCACCGAAACTAAAATAAAATAACATAAGTTAAAAATGTACGTGTGGGTACTCATTTAAGGTACCTAGTTGCTTCATAGGAAAAATAATTCACGCCAACCAGTGTTGCATAAACGCAAATCATTGTTGTTTATATGAGTTATAATGTAGTAATTATATTAATTTATTATACATATTTTAATATTTTTTTTTATATTAAATTTTATCATCGATTATTGTGTATATAGTGTCCTCTAAAATTGTGTGTAGCATTAAATTTAAAAGTGTGTAATCCAAATTAAACATTTATAATATTATTAGCTGTCTGGCCAGATGTTGTCCAGACCAAAGATTTGTATTTAAGAGATTTGTTACTATAAAATGAATATTGTTAGGTCATTATTTCTCATGAGTGGCTTGTAAAATAGGGGCAAGTATGTTACTGATACATTTTGTACGGGGCCCCTCTTATGAATTTGAACCGCCACTATTGTGACATATATGACTTACTAACAACTAATAATATAACTTATAGTACGTGTCTAACAGCCGACCGTGTAGCACGTGTTTACTTTTTCGCGAGTGCGCATTTTATAAGCTCCCGATAGCACATCACCGCTGGACACACGTATACTAGTAATATAATTATATTATGTAACAACCCACCTTACCGTGCAATGAGTAGCGTTAATAAGACGGGCAGACCGTCATTATCGTCGGTCATTAGTAAACCGATATCGAATAAATCTAATAATAAAATTAATTCAAGACAAATAACCAAACCTACAAATGCATACATCACTCAACCCAGTCAACCCACTCTCCTTAGTCGTTCTGCAAAGGTACCCAAAACCCCTACCATCACCCCTCGTACTCCTATTCCAGCTGCATCAGCATTATCACCATCGGCGTCTATCGCGACCAGGGATATCAACAATCAAGTAATAAATACTAACATTACCGCACAAAACACAAACCGTAATTACGCGTCCGCGGCAACTAATGAAAACTCTCCTAGCAGAGAACAAGCACTTGTTGAACACAAGCACGTTAACGAGCAGATAATAGTATAATACAAATACGCAGACTCATAAACCCAGCCGAGAGGGTAGTCATATCTAATGTCTGCCCCTCTATTCCCAACTTTGTCATACTCGATGCGCTTAAAAATATCAACGTTATCCCTGTATCCAAAATTGCCTACCTCAAAGCAGGTATCAACATTGAGGGATATGAGCACATCTTAGGCTTCCGCCGCCAAATGTTTATCAAACATGAAGACACACCAAACCTCCCTGGATCTCTACCATTACTTCATAATCAAACTGAATTTAGAGTATTCTTTACCGATGATAGAATCACCTGCTTTTTATGTGAATCCACTGGCCACACCTCTAACAATTGCAAGAAAATAATTGTCAATCCCCAAACCGCTATTACACCCATACAACCCGATTCTGTGGAAGAAACACCCTTGGAAGAACCTACCTCATATTCTCACACTAGCATAGACACTCCAGAAATGAATACACTCACCCCATCCCCAAAAAAGCCCTAATACTCCCTGCATGCCCCCCGCCCCAAATTATAGAAGGAATCACAGAAGACTACTAAACAAACGAAACCCTTCAGCCCACTCCCCATAATCAGGATGAAAAAACCGGGGAAAATTTCACTTCACCTTGTGAACCACATAAAAGGCCTCTTTCTGAAAATTCATCTATAGCAATATCTGCCTCTCCCCTTACGGTAAACTCAAACGCCGACAGAAGCAAGAATAGCTCAAAAAAAGCTAAAGTAGAGAGATCCCGTTCCAATTCCTCATCTAAGATAGCTGACAAAATATCCGATGAGCTAAAACCATCTGAGGACATCTTCTCCAATGACTCACCTATCTCTTTACACCAATTAAAATACGTACTAGATAATTATACCAACAAAAATCTAAATATTCACAGTCTCTGCAAAGACATTAACTCAGATATTACATCGCTTATGCTCTTGATCGATTCAATACGAACTAAAGTCACCGAACGTACCACCAAAGATCAACTTACCAGATTAGCCAACTTTTTATTCTAAGCGTTACCACCACCTCAAGACCACTAACCTCCTATACAACCACAACCAGCTCATTCTTAATACTTCTTACCACCCCTCGCCTAGTATACTGGTCACAACCTATTAATACAATAACAAAAATCTTATCTATAAAAACAATTATTATGTCAGCTAACATTATACAATGGAACATAAATGGGTTCTATAGCAAATTAGAAGAACTCCAACTAATAATCAAAGACCACAACCCCACAATCATGTGTCTACAGGAAACCAATTTTAATACAAAAAGCAGTCCCGCACTTCTCCTCTTCAACATTTTCAAAAAAAAACCGAAATGTATGCAATAGATCGAGCGGAGGAGTCGCGATTCTGGTCAACCACAACTTTCCTACTGAAGAAATTACACTTCATACTGACCTAGAAGCCATAGCACTCTCTATCACACTCCCTTCAACGACATAAAAAGGGCTATCGAAGATGATACATTACTTCAGTGTCAAAAGGAATGGAATGAAATGTCAACTAAACTTAACGAAATCAAGAAATCCATCCTACCGTATCTCTTCCCAGATAACACCTCAAGAAAACACGAGACCTCCATTAACCATCTCAGAATTGGTCACACCCACCTTACTAACTCCCACTTAATGAAAAAAGAAGACCCCCCAGTATGCTCATGTTGTGCAATACCCCTCACCGTGAAACATATTTTAACCGAATGCAGAATATATGACAAGGAAAGAAAGCTACACTAAATATCCAACCACCTCGCTGAAGTACTCAACCCGGACCCCAACAATATATTCAAGATCATACAATTCCTCTCAGAAACAAATCTTATAAACAAATTGTAGATTGTAAATAATGCTAAATATTTAACCTCTCTGTACTTCTCTCCTAATTATTACTTCTTTTGTTTAAAATACAATAAATACACATTTATAATCATTATAAAAACAGTTAAATATATTACCTATGTGTTATTTGTATAATAGTAAACCACTGAAAAATGTGGCGGAGTACTGAAATCAAAGTTCCCTAATGTTATGACAGAGTCATGGTCATGTATCATGTTTATTTATGTCTTCTCGTAATATCATTTTTATTTTATTTCTCAATAATTTTTTCCATTTGTTGAAAATATGAATTCAAATTAACTTAGATAGGTGCCATTGGTGGAATTTACTAAACCCATTTTAGAAATTAAAAAATGCTGGGCCCGATTTACTTACTATTTTAATTTTTTAATACCTGCCACTATATTTGCGAAATTTACAATCACCGAAAAACATTAAGGTATTTTAATGATTTTATTATTTGTTTATTCTGATTTTTATAAAACGATTGATTTTTGTAGGTATAGATACTACACAATACAAAAAAAATAAAAAAATGGTTTTGTGTACACAAACAGTATCATTTTATTTTTGAACCTAACCAAAATAACGTATAGCTCAAAGTCGGCCGAACATTTTTATCATCTTTATAAACAAAAAAATGCTCGATTTATACGAAAAAAAAAATATTTATCGGGTGACTCAACGTGGCCTAACATTTGGAAAAAAAACCAAACTTGGCTCAACATTGCAGTTATAGCGGCTGTGCAAGGTCCTAGTGGCATAGTCGACCACGCTGCCGCCGAAAGTCGGAACTGCTGGCCGCCATCTGTCGAGCAGCGGTTGTCGAGAACAGCAGTGCGCGGTCACTCGTCGCCGTGAGCCCGTCCGTACTTCTCCGGTTCCTGCGTCGTTACCGGCGTACCGTCAGTTGACTTCGGACTAGGGCCAAGTTTAACATTCCCAAAAACCGTGCCCTTGGCTCGGGGGTGGCTGAAATACCGACGTAACGCACGTTTTACGCCACTTCAAGAGGCGGAAAACCTGGATCAGTAGCGTGGCTTCTCTAGGGTTATTGGCCCAGGGTCCAACCGACCGTCAAGATTCCCGAAACTATTTGTGACTTCACGGCCCTTGGCCTGAACTGGATTTGCGTCCATGAGCAACGTGGAGGCATCGTCAAGGTCCGACCCGTCCTTGACGGTGGTGCAATAATCGATGCAGTCGTGCTGCAGTTCTCGTCGCTAACGGACGAAGTCGGTTCCCGGCCATCGTCGTCATCGGCCGAGCTGCAGGTCTTTTCCATCGATACGAATATATGATTATCATCAAAATGAGTATTATGTCCTCCGTGACTTCGTGTATTGCAGTGAACTCGATCTTATTGAAGTTAGCCGATTTGTAAGCGCCCATATCTTCGTATTTTTTCCATCTGCTCAATATGTTAGAGCGTTAAAGTCTGTACCTACTCAGAATGCCAAATTACGTAAGAAAGTATTTCGTCTGATCTGTTAATTCAAAAATCTCCCTGACGGAACAACATTGCATGTTACTAACCAGGGAGTGTTTATCTATTTGCATTCATTATTCTAATTGACCAACATAAAAAAAATACCTATACATAAATAAAAAAAATTACATACGTTAAGACAAGTGATGCAGATTTCTTAAATTAAAAATTAGTATCCAATGGGCAATGATTAAGAACCTTCAACTTTCAAGTTTCAAGGCTCACTACATATATACACTATGTACCTATGTCCTATATAGGTACCTAATATAATATAGTCATATAGAATACAATTACTATTTCAGATCGAAGCATGCCGTACATAAGGTATGGTTATTGGTTAGCATCTTGAGCTATAGATAATCGTGGTTAGCCTTAGCATATATTTTACCGCTTTATAATAACTCACGAGTTACGGCTAAGAATGTAAAAAGGTGGACAAGTAGGTATCACTTTATTGTACAGTAGGTGTCGAGCCATCTAGATGAATAGGTGATCACTGTAATGTATCTATTACATTATAATTCAATGATATGAAATCATTTAATACGAATAACGATTCTGCAGATCGAAGACAGTCTTTATCCAGTATTAATAAGTATATTTTATGATATTATTATTGTTATCAGAATAATTTATTTTACTACTAATAATACAGTATAGGTTCAATTAATTTTTGCCAGAAACAGTGTATTTTAAAATGTCAATCTGTGCATAAAATATAATGATATAGGTACAAGATCCCATTATTATTTTTTGTAAATACAACAAAATAACTAAAACCGTTATAGTCTAAGTTTAAATATCTAATTTTGTCAAATTTTAACTTAGAATATCTATAAAAAAAAAACTGTGTTTATATATTTTTTATATTTTTTAGTTACAGTATGAGTACTTATGAGAAACATTGTTTCAAATTTTCAATCCTTACCTATAGTTATAAAAACATTTTTAACTACAACGGTATTTTCAAACTTTCAAGATTTTGATAAATTTTGTAAAAACTCGAACGAACTTTATATGATTTTAAAATAAATTATGCCTATTTATCTTTAATATTTTTAAGCTGATATTATAAAAACTAATGAGAAACCTTGTATAATATTTTCAACATTTTTGACCCAGTAAAAATTTTTTTATCCATATTTATAGAAAAAAATATTTTAGTCGTAGACTAGTAAGTGGTAAAGCGTTAAAGTTGGATATTACTTGAAAATAAAGAAATGCATAAAGATGTAAGAAAGGAGAAAGTTATAATTACATAGAGATTAAAATACATTTATAATACACACAGAATAACTCGTCGGTATCGGTTGAAGTTTGAATATTCTAAGGATCATTTTTATTTCTTCGGCATAATATTATACTAATTCAATAGAACTATTTATAGAAACCTTAACTACATGATGATCAGAGCTAGTTATTATTTTGGATTTCTAAGAATAATATTTATGTTAGGTACTTATGCATACGGTATTGGCAAAATAAATACGATTCTCATAGGTACTTTAATAAAAATAGGAATGCAGATGGTTTCTTACGATCTTACGAAATTAAAAATAATAAATACCTCTAACTTTGCCAGTTTTCATTAAATTTTAATATTTTTTTTTTTTTAGAACTGTTATAACTGTTTTAATATGATCAACAAAACGGCTATCATGGAAATGTAAAAAACTTAGTTGCGTAAAATAAATTTTTGGTAATTTTTGATTTTTAAAAAAGAAAAAAATCGAATCTTTTGCTATTAAATCAGAAGTCCAAACTCATTAATGTGAAAAAAAAACTGCATTTAAATATATTATTGATTTCCCGCGGAGATACTAAGGGTGATACGCGACGTGTGGGACATACTGTTTAGTTCCTACCAAATAAGATACTAATATATATATATAAGGGATCCATATTATCTTTTTCGTATAAAATATAAAATAAAATCGTCTCGTATTTGAATCAAGCATCACGGTGTCCCAAGTTCCAACATATGTTCTTTTTTCAACGACAGTTTTGTCCCGTATTAGAATCATCCATCCCGTAGGTATATACCTTATTCCGTACATTTTAAAATGTTAGTTTTTTTTATCATTTATAAATCAAAATATCTAAGTCAAATATTTTTTTACGAAAATATATAAGAAATTTTAAAATTTGATTTAAATGAATGTTGAATAAACAATTTCATCCTCTTATATATTTTCATTATTTTGTTTAAACATAGCGTTATATACTTGTATTTCAAATTTTCAGAAATATGTATTATAATTATTTTATTATTAATTTGCATAAAGAAAGTTACCTAATGATAATGGTTAGTAATTTATTTTCATTATATTAATTACAAGTATTAAACATATTTTTAGTTTTTTAAGTAGTTATATGCTTTATAAGTCTGAGGAAATAATGAATGATACCTCGAGGTTAAAAACAAATATTTTACTAAGAACTCGCATAAGAAATTGTACTTTATATTTTAGTTTTTTTTATTATGTTTAACCTATTATATGTCCATTTTCTTTTAAAATGTTTTTAGGTAACATTAGATATATTACTATATCTATAATCTATATACCAAAAAAACCTAAAAACCTATAGGTACCTAAAAAGTAAAATAAATTATTCAATATGATTGGATAATAACTTTGGAGTTAAGGACTAGTTTTGAGGAACCATGTCCTTACCTACCCCACTCCCATTGATACAGGCTGTTTTAAATATAAGTATTATTTAAAATGTACTGTATGCAAAAAAAATATATATACATGAGATCTATACGTTATGACTTATTGTACTACAAAATATAATATAAGTATAATATTATAATAAGGCAAATCAAGAAAATAATTGTACTAATTTAATTGATGGTAAATTAGTCATATTAAAATAATTTGATAAATAAGAAATTAGAAAAGTTCAGGAAAATATTCAAAATATTTTTGAATTGGTAGGACATCATACAATATTCATAATTTATCTATAATCAAACGAATAAATATTTTTAAAATATAACCATATAATATTAATTTAGGCGGTACCTATAATAAGGATAAGAATACAAATTTTAAAATAATCTCTTAAGTGTATTAAACATAAATATTAAGAAAAAAAGACGGAAGTAAAATTGTTTTAATATCCTTGGCGTCAATCAAACGCTCGGAGTAGGTACAGCGTATCAAATCGTTTAGTTTAGTGGAATTTAATTATTAGTTTTTATTTTTACCACAGACAAGAAGAATAGCAGATAGGTATATGTTTATTATTTTTATTTTGATGGATATCATTACACATTTATACCAAACGTTAGTTTAGTTTTGGTGTACCTTATAATTAAAAAAGTATTCATACAATTAACTTCTTACTACATTTTAAAATTTTTTTTTAGAAGACAAAAGTATAAGACCTGGACTGCTTTTAATAGAAACATAAAACGATTATGTTATTTATTTTATTTTATGAAGATAATAATATATTTTTTCGTTATTGGTAGGTACCATTTAAGTTTTAATAACGCTGGAGTAAATATGTTTCATATGTTATAGTGATCTAATTCTTTATTCAGTTATTCTTTAACCTGATCTTATCAAATTTCAGTTTTTATTTTCATCTTGTGATTTCTTGACGGACAGCCAAACGGATAGCCCCTTCTCATTCGTTGGCATATTCCAGATTCTTTACTGGAGTAATTTATTGGATGCGGTCCCAACTATACAGTATAGGTATTATTTTGTAAGACATATTTCCTGTGTATATAATATATGAAATAAATATACCGATCTTTTTCATAATCATCGTCATCTAGGAATTGGACAATGTAATTTTTGTTAATTTAATAATAAACAATTACAACTCTTAGTAAAGAACCATGCAAATTGTTATGAGTTTATGATTATGACCTACGACTTACGAGTTACTATTATTTTTTTTTAATATAATATTATATAAATACCCAATACATGATCAAAACCAATTCTATTTTAACACTTTTTCTAACTCATTCTACGGCCATTACCTTTTTAAAAATGAGGAATGGTAATATGGTATATCATAATATGATATAGAATAGAGCTATATTTAAAAACTACGACTTTGATGTCAATGCTTCTGATTTTTATGAAGAATTTTCTTCCTTATCTTTATACAAAGCTTATTTAAAAAAACTTGATTTACCTACTGTTTAACCTCTAAAAACATATACATATAATGAACTAAACTAAAATAAATGAAAAAAAAACAATGATCCATTTCTTAATGTTTGGTTGAAACTGAAGATATTTTTTTTGAGCGAAGTAAATTAGTGGTCTTTGATTAATAATAGATTTATACGCAAAATATTATTTTTTTGAAGTTTACAACTTCATAGTAAATCTGCAAAATATGAATATTATGAATACATGATATATATTTATATAATATATATATATATGTAATATTAAATAATAAAATTGTTTTGAAAGCCATAATTAAAAGTTTTGTTAAATTTTTTTCATTCGTATACCTACATTAACTTGTTATATATTATGAGTGTGACAGTGTACATTTATGTTAAAGTACCTAGTGAATTATAATTAACCTTATCCTAATCGAGACATGCTCACAGTTACATGTATAATGAATAAATAAATAGCTTGGGCCACTAAATACTTGTATCAGCTATTTGCTTATTTCCGCGTATAGGTTCGTGTTGGTTTATGTACCTATACTTATCTAAGTAGGTATAATCATTGGTTTTCATCAAGACCTTGTCAGGAGTAATGTCTCTGGTGTTATTTTCTTGCCTCTTGGTAATTCTGGATTGTATTGGGACAAAATATCCTGTACTAAAATATCCAATTCAAAATATTCAAGGTCAAAATATCCAACGGATAAAATATCCAGGGATAAAATAACCAATATGCAGGACAAAATATCCAAATAATTATTAGGTATTTTTTTTTTTTTTGCTATTTAAAATAATTATCACATATAGTAGTATAATAAAAATAATATGTTGCGTACCAACTCAGTCCATAGTCAGTTCAAATGAATTATAATTATAAAAATATGATAATAACTAGACTTAGGTAATAAACTAAAGTATAATATTTGCTAATGCAATTAAAAAATATCCAATTATTTTTGGCCGTTAATATACTCAAGACAAAGTAGCTCAAGTTTTTCTTGTTTTCTTACATATTTTGTTTTTTTTCGTGGTGGATCCAACTTTCCCAAACTATAATAGAACAATACTGGTGCAATGGTCAAACAAATAGAATCGGTTGGTAGGCTTGAGCGATGGTAAATCACTGGTAAACTAGTCCGTCTGTGTTCTTTGGTTATCGACTTGCGGCATGGATCATAATATATCACGTGTGTTTAGCTCATATGCGTTACATGCTGTTACATATTATTTTTGAAAGACTCTCCTTTATGAAATGGTGAAATTTTTCCATATTATTATTTTTACAGTAAACTTTGTTTTGTACCTACTAAAGTAAAATGTTAACTAAATTTAGGGATGCCATTTGGGAGAGGGTGGCAGGAGTTTGTATTTGCTCAATCCTAGGTTTTAAAGTAGCTTTGGCCCGATTTCTTGGTCCAAATTGGACGGATGTCAGGTTAACATTAATTATAGCCATTATATGGGCTATGTTGTCGTGATACAATATGTACAAATCATATTGAATCAAAAATGATCCATCAGTAATCTACGATAAGACGAGTGCAATAATTGTATAAAGTACGTCGAGAATAAGAATTTACTGTATATATTACTATTAGTACCTAATACCTATCATAATATTTCAAGATATTTACAATACATGGGTTACTCAACACCGTATAGAGTTTGGTCTCCAGGAGACATTTTATAACAAAAATCAGCTGTTCGGCATGGGAAGAATCACAACTAGCACTTTCAGTGTATATTATAATTATATATATACCAAATTGAAAAATATATATTATCATGAAAATATATATTATTTAAGTGGGTCATTGATTTCCGATTGGGTGCTAGATGTCCTTCTCACTTCAGGTAAGTCGAAGGTAAGGACTTAAAACTTTCAAAATCACTGTCAACTAAATATGTATGATTGTATCTTTTTTAATTGTATCTCACGTTCTGAAAATTACGAACATTTTGAAACGTTTTCAGTGGGTTAGTGTGTTGTGACTTGTGTGTACAAAACTGCTCATAAAATTAAGTGTTAAAATAATGTAGTTCATATTTTGTTGTAGGTACCTACTTAATAACTGCACGCACTTGTAAATTAACTTACATCGGCTATATTCAACGAATATTTACTTTGAAATTACTACCATATCAAGTTGAGATAAAAAATTTCAATAAGCAAACTGAAAAAAAAAATTGTTTTTACTTTTTAGTTATATGACAAAAATGTATATATTTTAAGTTAAAATTAAGGAAAACAGGAATTTTTACGCAAAATCTATTGTCGTTTTTGGTGTAATTCGTTTTCACCGAATGTTTATACAAGCATTTTCTATACACCATACAATTAACATATTTGGAGCTGTTTACGGACATTTTCAGTTTCCAATTTTTCTATAAATGTCAATAAAATGTTATTCTTTGGGTTAAAGAGCTTGAAAATGTAAACAAGACTCCTATTATATTGTTACAATGGCAGTGGAAAAATATCAAAAATCCATAACCACAGTTATTTTTTATAAGCATTTTAAGTTCAAATTTTACAATGTTAGATATTCACTATATTCACTCACTTTTGAAGAACTTAAAAATACATATAATATCCAGCCTTTGTTTTTTAAAACGAAAATCTTATACATTTTTTACCACAAATTTATTCCCAATTAATGTTTGTGATTTCGATGATTTTGTCAAAATAAATATTTCAATTAATGCTATAAAAAAAAATTTCACATGGCTTTAAGTTGTTTTCAAATTTCTGTAAGAAAAACACTGTAATGAATTAACATGCAAGAGGAATGTTATGTTAAAATGTTAAATTATCATAATTTTTGACTCCACACGAATAATTTTATTAATACACTTAATAAACCACGTTTCAAATGCTTATTAATAATTTAAAATTTGCCTTAATATTTTTAAAACTTCATTGTGTATAATTATTTATTTAATGGTTTCAAGTTTCTACGAATTTTGTTTTCTGAATTACTTACAATAAAATAACGTACATTATTTAATGAGAAAATCGCTATTTTGAGTGTGAATATCCAATTTCGTCATAATTTAAAGTTCAAAGTTCAAAGGCTCAAAATTAATGTAGATTGACGCTCAATTTTGTTTTTCAATTCCACTAAGAATAGTTGAAGAGAAACATTGCATTACATTTCAAAGATTTTTGACCATACATAACAATGTGTATTAATATTTATAGAAACCTAAAGAAAGTAGACAATTTAAAATTTGAATGCAAAAAGAGCTAATTTATTTTGAAAATCATACCAAATTAAGAGAATTCTTTTTTCTTTTTTTTTTTTATTTTTATTTGAAATAAACAATCTGTACAGTTTGCACAATAAGCTTATATGATAATAGTACATGATACGTGACAGGCGTGATTTAAGCAGCCACCCATTAGTGACTCTTGACTAAAGAGAATTCTAATATAAATATTTGCTGAAACTTTCAAGTATATAATCTAATCGGTTAAATACGTAAACGATTATTCGTTTTTGAATTCCAACAAAATATGATTTTGTCAAAAATGATTAATAAAAGTAATCTAAATTTCTGATTACTTACGTGACCCTCCCCCTCCCACCCAAAAATAAGGACCAATTAGATTCAATTTACTACCAGTGAATAGAAAACAACCGCAAAGTTGAAGATCGAACCATTTTGTTCTACTATAAATGAGACAAAAAAAATAAAGTAAATTCACACACATCATTGTAAAACGAATATACAGTCCAATAATTCTGTAATTACATATAATTATTATAGTGTATATTAAATGTATAAAGTTACCTATTATACATTTTACCTACATAGGAAAGTGAGTAGATGGTCTTTGCAACGTTTTGACCTGCGTAGGTATTAATAATTTTGAAAAGATTTACGATACATTCAAGTGCCTACTTGTCTATGTTGAGCTAGGTACCTACCCACCTAGCTTAATACATATTATTATATATTACAGCTAATTATAATGAAAAAAGATATAATTATATAAATTATACACATCAGTACTTATATTTAATTCCATAAACTGGGTACTTCTAGTTAATTCGATAAGCTGGGATCTATAATTATATGCTATTAAATCGTTTGCATTTCACGATAGGACATATAGTTCATCATGTGTGTGTCGCCGTACATACCTGTAATGTATAATAGCTAAATAATTGATTTCTGATAATATTATTATTTTCTGGGAACTGACGTAGGTAAAGAAAACGATGACGTAGAATGTAGATACTCATACTCGTTGTGAAACTAAACCGACAAAATACCTCATGCTGAATTAAAGTGGATGACAGGCTCTGAGCACTTCATATTTTGTTGTCTGTATTTATCACCAAAGTTGAATCACCCAAGTTAGTCTTTCTACGGTCAGGACTCAGGAATATGATAGTATTATAGTAATATGATATTACTTTATAGTTATGAATTTTGACAGAGGATTATTTTGAAATAACATTTTAGGTTGGTACTTGGTAGTTATAGTTATAATATAGTTAGATAATATATAACACAAAGGAATCTATTAAATCTACAAAAAATGTAAATACATAAAATAGGTGTGGATAATAAAACACAAAATAGTACAATATATAAATTTAATTTAATTTACAAGCAAAAATAAAATTAAAGTAAAATATCAAGGTTTAACAGTTTATATGGTCCTTCTAAATTTTTTGGAAAAAACGAATCCAATCATGTCAAATTAATAATGATTTTCTCAGTCTCAAATCTCAATGATGATCGAGAACGAACAGTGCTAATAAGTTGAGCCTTTAGATGTTCTTCGCCTACGCAAAATTGAAAATAAACATATATATTATATTATATACAATATGTCCACGAAATCAGGATATACTCTATAAATAAATTACCCATATCACTCAGTACCTACCCTAAACATATTTTTGAATTCTGTTTGTGGGATATGTAAGTTGTAACTAGACTATTGGATCATCAATCTCCTTCAGACAGAATTCTAAAATATGTATAGGGTAGGTGCTGAGTGTCTGAATAATGTAGGTAACAGGGTTATAGTGTACTCAGTTTTCGTGGACATAATGTATATAATATATATTAATTATATAAGTTATGTTTGTAGGATTTCTTAAAACAAAATAAAAATAATAAAATATTTTCTTCAAATAAAAAATGTGTGTACAGAGTAATTTTTTGAACTTGGCTGTGAATATTATTCATGTACTTACATTTACATACATATATTATAGGTAGTAGGTACATATTATTTACATGTACCTATATATATTTATTTACTTGGGTGACTACCTAAGTACCATAATATCTATTTTGGTTTCCATTTTTTTCAGTTTTGGAATCTTTTTTATAATAATCTATATTCTTAAAATATCTTAAATTCTTATCACAAATTTTTTTACCTTTTTTTATATAAGACTGTTAATAGGTACCTATTTGTGTTTATTTCAACAACAATATTTTATATTGAAAATTAAGATGGATACTATGGAGTATTTTAGTATTGAATGATTTGAATGCAACAGCTTATTATCCACAATATTTAAGTACCTATTTTTAGTTTTGATGATCGAAATTGTAGCGTAGGGCCAACATATTATTATGGATACCAATAAGGCAATAAACTATAAAGGCAAACACTGTAGGTTCTATATTATATCTATATACACTGTGACATGTTACTCTCTCTATCTAACTATAATATTATCTATTTAAAAAGGTACTTATAAATAATTAATTGTTGGTTTAAATGTTCAATATTTAACATTTAAGTATCAACCATTTTCAGAATAAGAAATTAAATATATTATATTATTATATTATATAGGTTCAAGGTTATTACTAAAAAGACACAATATAATCCAGCTGATTTATAAAAAAATAATATTTCAGTGTTATAGAACTTTATATTATCGAATTTTGAGTAATTAGAAACCTGCTGCTATTGTATTTTAAATAATTATATTTATATTATATTATACTAATCCACTTATAATTATTATCATGAGATTATATCTTTTCTCTGTGGACTGGAATCACAATATTTTTCTTTTGGGCGTTGTTCAAAATTGAGCTTTGCGTGTGTTATAATATACAGTTTTGATTATATCATATTTTCCTACACTCACAATGACTGACGACTGTTACGTTTTGACATTCACGTAATACCTTATTGCTTGTATTAGGTACTGTTGACCTGATAGTTGCTGCCTCCTGATATATAAATTATAAATATAGGTAGGTACTATGGCTAAAACATTTGAATTATAGTAACTATTTCTAATTAGATTATTATAATTATTATACTGTAATTTTTTGTCTGACAAATTATAAATTTGTGAAACCAAAATCATTTTACCCCTAAAGCTATTATTTAATATTTATATTATATAAAAAGAAGTTTTATCTTTGCAAATGAAGATTATTGTTATCAATATAAACCTACCTAATTTTAATTTGTACGTTTCATGTTTTTAGCCACACACACATGGGCCACACAATATATTATGCTAAGTATAAAAATATGTACTCACCACTCATATTAACTTATATATTGTACTGTTAACATTTGAGATTCAGACTTTTGAAAGGGTTTAACGAGGGGTTAAACCCTTACTAATTACTAATGCCGCGCGAGGACCTCAAGTTTGGCGACCGGAGGACTTTTTTAATTGTTTTTATACTTTAACTGTGTAACACTGCCCATATACTACGACATAACTTACCCTGTAACCTACTTAAGGTGGTGTTGCATAGCAAGTCGGGGGATATTTTCGATTTGCGGAGCGGAGCGACGGCGCCGAGGAGCGCAGCGACGAGTGCCGCAAACTGTGTAATCACTGCCCTGCTTACTGTAGGTAATTAACTGTAGGTAATTAACTATAGGTAATTTGGTTATCTATAAAAGATATATTTAATAACATAATTATAATAGGAATAGGAATATAGTTCCATCTTAAGGTCAACCACTCTCTAAATTTTAAGGATCCTGTAACTGGTGCACATACTAATACAGTCGAATCTACTTGGCGCCACGCAAAGGTGTCTATGCCTAACTATAGGAGACAAAAAGAGTTTTATGGCGGTTACTTATAGCGAAATACATGTTCCTGAAGAAGCGCCGTGTAGGTATTAAAACAAGATCCGACAGTGGAGTTTTTCCGTCATGCAGGTGCTTTGTACAATATTAACGACAAACAACTTGACGACGAATACGAAATTGTAGATGAAGATGAAGATGAAAATGACTGTGAAACTGATGAAAATGAATGTGAAACTGATGAAAACGAATGCTTTGAATAGTTAATAAAAATTAAACATAATAAAACAAAATGTGACTTGTAACTTTTAAAATAAAAATCTCGAGGTCCTCCGCGCGGTAATATAGTAGTGTTGCACGCATGCGTATAAACGTAGAATCGTTAACTTTGGGAGGCTATAACTTCCAAAATAATCATTTTCGCAAATTTTTTTTGCACCATCGTTCTTAACATGTCAAAACAACCCTTTTCAAAAAAAAAAAATTCAAAAAAAAAAGGTGCCCGGTAAACTAGACTTGTTCCCAAATTATGATACAATAGGTAACAAAAAGATAAAATAGGTATCAAAATGAATAAATTTTAATATGTAGACCTAGTGGCTAGTAATTTATCATACCTATCTATTGTTATAGGCACCTACCTATCTACTTATGTTTTATGTGCTTACATTTTTTAGAAAATCTAAATAGATAGCTTTTTGGTAGAAGTGATTTTTCTAAAGCAAATATGTAATAGTACAATAAATTATTCAATATAGTTGCTAAAATAAATTTTTGAATTTTTGAAATTTAAATTAATAACAAAATAGATCTTTTGAGAAGATAATAATAATAACAATAACAAATTTCACAAATTTCATTAAATACAACTTACAAGTATACTAAGTATGTAGGGACAAACTGCACACTATTTACAACTATTTAAATATTACAAACAAATTAAGATTATATACAAATATAGCTAAAAAGTACTAAGTACACCAAACATATAGTTACAAATTTACATTAAAAATCTAAATGGCTAATTCATTGGGCGGTAATTATTAACAGTTTTTCTTCGACAAAGATTATTATATTAGAGTAGGTATGCTTTTTTTTACTAAGAATATAACCAGAATAGTATATTTTCCAGGATGTGGATCAATTTCTTGGGCATTATAACCATCTACACTATGCCCAGCTCTCCTTAGGAAGGTTATTATGTGATCAAGATTTTAATCTTGAAACAGTTTTTCAAGAAACTCTAATAGCTGCTGTATTCTGTATGAGTGCGCTGGTTGGTATACCGTAATAAATCAGTCAAAATATTAAATAATATCTGAAAACCATATATATATTATATATATGTTATAGCATATATTTGTTTCTTAATTTTAGATTGTGCATCGCTTCCCTAAATTCAATATTATATTGACTCTCAAAGAACAGTAACTGAGCTGTAAATTAGTGGGTATGTACTACTTATTTTCATATTATAAATTAATTTTAATAAATCTGTAATTTTTTAATTTTTCACAGTTTCCTTACCTTGATATTGAAGAATTATTATTTATATTACCATATAACTTTTACATATTATTATATTAAATATATCGGAACTTTGGTACATCTAACATTTTTTTTTAAACTTATGTAGCCAACTATAATGAAACTATGGAGATTTTAGAATTTGGTGGTTGAACCTAGTTTCGAAGTTATGACCTTATGAAGTTTGCAATTTTGAGATTTTTACACATTTGTGCATAAATATAAGTTTACTGCTCCTTAACCTAACAAAGTTCCAATATATCATACTTATCAAAAACATAGATACATAAAACTTTAAGGATGCCATCTCACAAAAATTTACCTTGCTTCATTTTACTTCATTTGTGCTTTAATATTGATAACATTTGACCAACTATGAGATTAGTTTTCATTAAATTGAATAATCTAACCCTTTTATTTCCTCATAACGAATGACAGACTTAATAAGTTGAAAATAATTTAACTAATATACAATTCAAATTTTAATAAGCTAAATATACTGATCCTATATTTGTACTTGGCAGAAGTGAAAATAGCATCTTTGATGTTGACTTTATGGAAATACAATACTGATTGCATTAATGAGACCGAATTCAAAATCAGTACATTATATTCCTCAATCTTTCAAGTCAAAATTGCATGTACTAATAGAAAAGTCTATTGCAAAGTATTACAGAATAGTTTACTAATTAACCTTTATAAATCACATGAAAAGTAAATAATTGGTACTCATCATTTTTTAAAAATTTAGCTACAACTTTAAATGTGCCATCACATTCACATCCAGAAATGGGGACCTATTATATTATGCAAAACAATGAATTGATACAATTGTGAAGAAATGTTATTAAATAAACTTATACTTTGTAATTCTGACGTTATTTCTTCTATGTCTGCTATAATACAAAACTGCACACCTTTTACAATGTCATTCACTATAAATGGTCCTTGATAAAACCTACAAAAATATGGTAATTAATTTAATTTAGACTTTTTATTATTCAATAAATATGAAATCAAAATTTTACATTTCAAGATTTTGAAATGTATTCACAAACTGATAGATTGTTTTCTTCTTTCATCAACAATGTATGTAAATGACATACATTTTGGGTGATTGATGAAAAACATCTACGCATCACACGACACATTTGTTTTTGCAGCTTGTACGAAGGTGTAGTTAAGTGCAGCGTTATGGTAATTAATACATAGATTGATCCTATTAATAATTAATGCAACTATAATTATAAGTAATTTCATAATTATTTGTATGTTATTTACAATAAACTATACATTGTATAATCATATACATTACATAATTGAGTTGTAAGTTAGATAAAAACACAAAAGAAATAACTGTCTAATTCTTACTTCATAATTGATTCCAAGTAGATGCCTCTGGAGTGTATGACCGTATACTTCTCTCCAAACATCTACCGGTCAAATCCTGCCGAAGAAATTAATTTCTTCGTTGAAAGCCCTTACAAGATGATTATGGCACTTTATTAACACCAAAGATCTCTTATTATGATGAGTGCAAACAAAAGCTGCAGCACGACATGGATTATGAAGATTTTTCATAACATACCAAATATCTAAACAGTAAATTATATAAGCAGACTATGTTAAGATGATGTGTAATTTTTGTAAAACATTTAAATCATCTAATATTATTTTTTTTTCAATTTAGAAACTGAAGATAATAGGATTCTACTAATATGACAAATACGGATCAACAAAAAATGCAGTTGTTTTTACTGAACCATAATTTATGGATAAACACAAATTACCCATCTTAATAAGTAAATACTATTTATTTTAGTTAATATAAATGTATTTTGTTAAGTATTTCGATATGAAAACTTTTCATACATACATAACTTATATTTTAAACTGGGTTTCTTTGTTTCTGTAGTAAAAAAATCCCAGATAGTCCTTAATAATCTGAATATTTCTCTGAACCCCAACCATCATCATAGGCATGCGTAGACATTTGTGGCAGGGTGGGCCAAGCCAATAATGATTAAGATACTTAAACTTTGAAGGAAGAAACAATTAAAATGTTTCATACTTTAATTTACCTACTCATTATCACCCACTATTGAAGTCATAAAATATGTATTTATTCATATAATAAAAACAAATACATTTTTTTTTTCAAAATTAAAAAAGAAATATATTAATTGTACACAATTTTAAAATTTAAATAAATACAATTTCACAATCTTTAATGATAATATTGTATTATCACATTTGTATAATACAATTATAAAGCAGTTTATAACTTCATTCTTCTTTCGATTGATATTTCTGTCCATCCTTCGGTATATCAGCAGTATATTTTAGTAGGTCATTTTCTGTTTTCAGTATTTAACTGTCCAGATCAAATGTGTCTGTTAATATGTTAATATCACTACTAATTTGAAAGTTTAATAACATACCTACAGTTTTTATTATATCAATTGTTTCTTGATTAAACTTATGTTTAAAGCAGAAATCATATTGTCTAATGTACTGTAATAGACTTGTCTCATTTCATGTTCTTTAGTAAAGTAATGTTGTGTTCAACTTGAGCAATCTATCTTTGTGGAAATTCTTCTTTGTCTAGTGACAGATATATATCAATGTTTTGACCATCACAAAATTGAATTTTTGTAAATAATATCAAAATCTGAAACATTGTTTCTCATTGAACTCAGTAAATTTTTTAATGCTTTAACGAGTTGCATTGAAGTCAATAAATTTAAAGTAGATGATTGTAAACATGTACCTACTGGTTTTTATTATTAAACAAAGAATGGGATCTCGTAGTTCCAAGGCAAATATAAAATCAAAACTTTTCATATGAGATAAAAATATAAAATACCCAAACCCTTGGTTTCATACATCTGGTTGATTAATTGAGTCAGTAATCTCATCAATCGCAATCAAAAATGAGGAGTCTTTATGGCTTCAGAACGATATGCCCATCTGGTAGTTGAAATAAACTTCAAAGTTTTAAGCTTTACATTTGTACTTTGTAGTGTTAACAATTTTTTCAAATATTGCATGACGCAAACAACTACCCTCGACAAAAGTGTATATCAACTGTGTACATCCAAAAAAGTCAAATGTAACCCTATTATCCTTCCCAATAGAATCAACCAGAACTAAATTTAGGCAATGCCCATAGCAATGTACAAAATATAGCCTTGGATTTTTTTCCTTAAATTTAGCCTGTACACCTGCAGTACTGCCGGACATGGTTGAAGCTTCATCGAAACAAACTGAAACCAAATTTTCCCACTTTATGTCATAATCACAAATAATATCACTTAATACATCAAATATACTTTGAGCATTTACTTAAGTCATTTGTTTCATACAAATGAACTGTTCGTATGGACATCTTTTTTGTGAATCATAATACCGTATAACAATCAATAATTACTCATGATGGCCAAAGTCACTCATTTCATCAGCTATCAACGATACTTTTTATTTGCTATTGTATTTTTAAATTGCCTTTTAATAACTTGATTAATTGATTCAATAAGGTAATTTTGAATTCAATTGCTTGTATAAAGAGCATTTTGAGGTCCTGATACAAAATGCTTTTCAAAAAGTGGGTCATACTTGCGCAATAATCTGAAAACATCTGAAAACAGTCCTTTATGTACATCATTAGTTTTTTCAGTGAGCCCACGAAATGGTTTATCACCAATTCCCAAACAGAGTACAAGGTCTATTAATTTTTTCATAATTTCTCTATTTTGTAGTCGCTTTATCTCTTTTTGGCTGAGTATATATTCTCTTTGCTCATCTAAAATGATATCAATTGGTTTTAAATTTGGATTTGTAGCAGTTTTTAAAGATGTAGTACTATTCAGGTGATATTTTAATCCTTGGTGACAATTAAACTTTACTATAGATTGTTTCCAATTTTTAAAACCAGATTTTGAAAAAACTTCTTCAGATTGTCCAGCGTTTAACCCAATAGAACCACTGAACATCTGACAAAAGAAACAATAAGCAGCATCTGTTTTAGGGTTAGATTCCAACCAAGGATATAGCTGCATGATACCATGATTTTTGAAAATTTCGGTACCTATTACCCAAAGTACTTCTTGGAAAATTTATATTAATTGGTTGATATGGTCCTTTAAAAACTCTTTGTTTGAACTCCACTTTATTTTTAGGAACTTGATTTGCTGAATCATCAGGATGTATGTCAATATCTTATTTACTTACATTGCCTAAACCACAGTTTCAAATCACCACACAACTACAAATAACCATTGTTAAAAAAAGTGGAATTTATCAAGGAGTTTGTTTTTCGTTTGATGTACAGTTTCCAACTACTGATACTACTCTGATGACTTCACCTTCATCGCTAATAACACATTGGGAAACAGACCATCATAGTACCGCCAACACAAATAGAAGTAGAAGAAGATGACGCTGTAATGTGCAATGTACAATTCCAACGCAGAAGTTCAAATTCAAGACATTACAGTATTAATAAAGAAATGCTGGTCTCTTAACATGAGCCACATCCAAATCCATGCGATTACAAACAAACTATAAAATTATTAAGACATTTTTATCCGTAACAAAAAATATTTCAGACGATGAGGATTCAAATTTTGGTGACCAAAATTAGGACAGATCATAAACTATAATATTTAATATACATGATTGTTTAATTATTATATAATTACAATAAATATTTCTGTCTAAATTTAAATGCTGCCTAAGCAAAATTGTATTGATTAAACATTTTTATTCTGGATTTAAATACCCTGTAATCTGTGTCATAGATAAATATTTTTTTGGTAACCTTGGGTGCTGCTGACCCATAACTCAAGAATGTCGTTTTGGCTGATTTATTCTTCATATCCCCATTTACAATCTTCCTAAAAAATAAATAAATTAGTAAGTAACAATATTCTTTAAAATATTTATTAATGCTCATTAGCTCATTTCAACTATACAAACTATGTTAATGAGGGATATACATAAATGACAAAGCCTTATTATTTTAAAGCAATTTTAGTCTCACATTATTTGATCTAATATAGATACCTACCTAATTATTTTTTTGAAAATATTCATTAAAATTTGACTTTTTTTTCTTTTATTATAATCAAAATAGCTCCAACCTTTATATTATCAACATTTTTCTTTTTAAATCATTAAAAATATAAGTTATTTGTATCTAATATTATGCAATTGATACGGAACACTATTGATTTTGAATTATTTTTATGAATTTAAAATTACTTACAATAAAAAATAAATCACAACTTTAAGATACCTATGTCAAGAAAATATTAACCAGACAAATTGGGTCAATTCAAATATCATAAGTTAAAATATGTCAAAGTTAAATCAGATTTGATAACATGTTGTTAATTCTCATTGATAAACCTAATAAAATATACATTGACATAAATTAATACTTATTTAATAGTTTTTCATATTTATTACTTCGATTTATATATTATAAACTTAGGTAAAAGTGTAGTATACATAATTCATATCATGTTGTGTAACTTTTACTGTATTTATGTTATCTAAAATATAGCCACTCTGTTGAATAGATAATTTTCTACCCTATATGTTCAGACATTTTGGAGCTACTACTACAAATACAGAAAGGTAAAAGTTGTCCAGCGCAAAACAGTTTTTGCTATGTTGTACATTTGTAAAACGGAGGCAACTCATGCGGGTGTTGGCGTCCTCTTAATATAATATTATAATAGGTGCCGTGAAAATTACAAGTCTCAAACTATCATTATTTAGGATCTACGTTGATCAATCGTGTCATGACACGTTCGATTATATTATATTTGAGGCATCCAGGATCCAGCCCGGCGTTGGCCGTGAGTACGATGTAAGATATAATATATTATATCTTAAATCGTGACTGTGAGACACGCTTGTGATTATGCGACCAGTGTATTTTCAGGTAGGTAATCCACCTGCGGTTGATTGCATACCCTGCAAGGTGCGTACTTAATTAATTTTATTTACTTTTTTCTACTATAAGTTATAGGTATGGTTTTGACCAAATATATTAAACAGGTCTAAAATTATATTCAATCATAACGGGTGTAGACCAGTTGCCCCCCATGGATGTTATCGGGATTTTTAAAATATACCAGTTGCCATCGACAAAATGTACCAGTTGCCCCCAACTGAATGTACCAGTTGCCCTCACATGTAAATATATACACGATTACGATATATAGCCTGTAAAATAGGGGAGGTAAATATACAAATAATAAATAAAATTATTTATAAAAATAATGTAAAATAGTAATAAAACGATAAAAATAAAATAAATAATTTTTAATAAAATAATATGAAAAAGTTAATAAAATAATAAATATTATAATTATTATGTGGCATAATTTGTCAAAAAAAAAATTAGATATAATAGTTATGAATTATGTTTTGTTCTAATAATTACTAACAGATTTTACAAAATCTAATCTACTAATATTCTTGTTTTTATATTTATTTATAAAATCTTCTATTCTGGCTTTTTTGTTTAAATATGTGCGATTAGTTATATTTTTAATTTCGTTTACACTGCTTATAGCAATGTATGTATTTGTTTGTACTTCTTTTAAAACATTTACAAAAATAAAAATATTTGGATGTGCACTACTAAAGTTCCTAGAAAATGACGAATGAAATGATTCATATGCATTTGTAGTCCTTTCTGAATCAATTGAATTCATAGCCCACAGTGAAGGTGGAAAAGTCGAACTTGAAGAATTATATGTGTCAACTAAATAGTCAGAAAATTCAATTAATTTTTCTGATAAAGGCTTAATTGACATCAGATCTTCAACAAAACAATCGTCTACTTCACTAGAGGGTAGTAATGAGAGACCGAAAATTAAGTGAAGCCATTTTCCAATTTCTGAATTTGGATCTATATAATCCGGCTTTAATCCTAATTGTTGTATGCGTTTCCACCATGACTGAGTTAGATGAAATCTGCACCCCACGACTGTAATTAATGGCCAAACAACTTTGGAAGCTATATGGATACTTTGTTCGAAATCGGATACAATAATTGACGGATTGAATTCAAGTTCAAAGCTAGAGCATTTTTTTTTTAACAAATTAAATAATAATTCGTACGTCTTCGATGATTTGTTAGGCAGTAATGAAAACACTAATGGAATATAATGTCCATTTTTGACACAGTGTATTGTAAAAAGTTGTAAAAAGAATTTCGCACAGTATTCAAATGTTCCGTCTACAAAAATTTTGTCTCGGGAACATAAAAATTTTAAATTTGATTCTGTAGTGTCGTAAAGCATACAATATTTTCCGTCTCGTTGTTATATAATAAAAAATTCTCACCTTTGTAAGTATTTAATTGTAATCGTGTTAATGCTGAATGAACTTCAGAAATAGATTTTGGTAGTGGTGGAAGTGTTTTTCTTCTCGCACGATAAATGCTTCTGCGAATGGAGTTTACATCGTTTGATGTTACATCCACGACATTTGATTGAACTTCTTCACGTATTAATTTTAATGGGCGTTTAGAAATGTCATCCACAGCTTTCCGTTTTAAATTATTAGAAATGGTTACTTTTGTTAAATTTTTACGCGGTGAATGTTTGTGTTCGATAACCGATTTTAAAAGCACCGTTCCATCTTCACTCACAAATAGCTTTGACGTACAAGACTTTAATGTACATCGCCATTTCACACCCGCTTGTGTAATGCGATCTTTATAAAAAGTATAATTATTTAAAACTAACAAAACATTGCCCTTTTCACTATACACTCGTGTAATATTTTCCATCGTGTTAACAACGTCAGTGCTTTTCGTCTACTAAAAGGTACCTATCAAAGACGTAGGTATAAATCGTATCATATAATAATGTCTAACAAAAGTAAAACCACAGAATTCTGTGGTAAAACTACTAATAAAGATAGGTTTAATAAATGATAATAACTAGCGTATTCCGATAAAGCGTAATATATAATTGCATCGTTACTATCGTTACCCACGTGCCACGCGATAAATCGGCTATCCACTTATTAAACGCGTCTAAATTTACGCGTTTTTGTAAAATCCTGGCTTTGCACCTAGTAGTAGGCTATTATTATTAATTACCTCCCCTATTTAACAGACTATATATTGTAATCGTGTATATATTAACATATGAGGGCAACTGGTACATTCGGTTGGGGGCAACTGGTACATTTTGTTGAGGGCAACTGGTACATTTTTCTCTAGGTAGGTAGTTTGGGGGGAATTGGTATAAAAAAAGGTACTTTTGGGGGCAACTGGTACACGCCCATCATAACCAATAGCACTACCTAACCTTACAATATATAAAACAAATATTATGACAGATGGCGGTACTATTGTATTTTTCCAGATTCCCAACTTTTTCGGTTTATTTTCCAAATATTTTCTTTCGTTGAAACCTTGTCCTGATAGTTACGAACACAACAAAAAATAATCAGCCAAATCGGTCACATAGTTTCTGAGTGACAATACAAACTTCCATTTTAAAAATAGGAACTCCCCTTTTTCATTTTTAATTATTAAACAGCTGATATTTTTTGTTGAGAATTTTGATGTATCTAAATTTTAATTCAAGAGAGAAGTTTTTGAATTATATCACTTTGTGTACTAAGAATAATTTGTCTATGGTAAAAAGTAAAAGAGAATCGCAGAAAAAAGGCCCACAGAAAAAAATTCACCAATAAAAAAAGCCCATGGATAAAAAATATTTTTGGTATAAAATATATAAATGTAATAAAATAAATATTATAAGTAAAGACCGGATTTAATTGATATTGCAACTTTTTTTGCAGTTAACCAAATCTGATCAAATGTATAGTCTATATATACTTTGTGTGTTATGCCTATTTAATTTTTTAATGCAATTTTTTGCAATTTTCCACGTTTTTGCAATTTTTTACAATTTTGTGTGTTTAAATTAAAAAAATATTTAACTCAGCTGAATGTATTGTATAAAACCGCTATTATGAGTTTATGACATACCTACCGAGTTTTCGTTGTGATAGTAGATAATCTGTGTTTATAGGAAAAAAAGCTTTCCTTAAAGCACCATTGAGAATCAATAAATATAAAAAAGAAATGTCGGGTATACCTTTACCTCCCGAACCAATTATTACAATAATTTTGAAAAATTTGGAAATGTGATTGACAGTTTAAAGACGATACTATTAATGTGGAAAAACTAAAACAGCTTGTACAAAATAATACAGTAAAATGTGATTTAGCATTCATACAATTATACTTATCCGAGTTATCGATTAATCTTACAAACTTGGAAGCATCAAATAGTGAACTACTTGAAAGTATGAATATGTTTAGAAAAATTGAAGATATTTTAACAAATATTCCTGGCCCAGATGGAAAAATAATTAAAGACAAATTTATGTATGTAATTGAAAAAAATGAAGGGTATACAAAACTATTAAATCTTATTATGAAGTCATGTCAGGTAAAAAAAATGTTACTTTAGATATAATAACGCCTACATTATTGAATTGTTTTAAATATGCACCAATAACTAGTGTAGACGTAGAACGTAGTTTTTCTTTGTACAAACATATTTTAATAGAAGATTTAATTTTAATGACCATAATTTGGAAATGTATATAATTATCAATTTAAATTCAAAAAAGTAACATTTATCTAATTGTTTTATATATAACTTGAATTTTTATAGTGCAATTTATTATGCAATTTTTACGTATTTTTTGGTGCAACCAAACAATTTTAATATGCAATTTTTTTGTGTTTTCAATGCAATTAAATCCGGTCTTTAATTATAAGTTTGAAAAATCACAAGTAAAAATGTACTATGACAATTAACCTACTAATCTGTCTAATCAAACCAAGAATAACATAATATTATAATTATAATTCTCCATTTAATTGACTTCAAAATTGAAATTATATGAACTTTATATTTTATTTGTGTTCTTATTTGTTTCTTTTTCGTTGCTCAAGTTTAATCGTATGTAATGGTTTAGATACAAAGGAAATGGATGTACCATGTACAGCATAAATTGCATTTTTATTACCTACCCAACTATTGATAAGCATTTTGACATTTAATTTAATTTATATTGTTCCGAACTTTCCAGTATAATTTTATATTATTTACCAGTCAAAATGTTAAAACATTTATCAATAGCTGGATTTATATTGATATATGGGTATTTCAGTACTTAAAAATATTAGTGTACACTATTGGTTACAGTAAAGTTAGTGACTCTAATACTCTATTAATATTAATTATTATTAATATCTGTTATATATATATAGTATTATTATATTATGGTTTTTCGAGTTATAATCAACGAAATATTTTAAAAATATAAAATAGTACGATTGTATGGCACTCGATGGGCTTTTTTTCCGCCTACCAGTAATATATAAAGTAGATATGGGGGCTTAGATAGTTCGAAAAAGTTAGTAATTACTATTTGTTCGTTGCCGGCTATATTGACTAGCATTTACCCGATTTGGCCAAGCAACTATAATAATAAATAATATTAATATTTTTTTTTTTATTATATACCAGGTAATATGGTGTTCACGGAGTTTGATGTGAGTAGACTATAATAGTAAGGCGACGAGAAAAGAAAAAATGACATAACAAGAAGTATCAATATATTGGGACAAATAATGTCCAACAAGTAAATAATACAATGGCTGGCCTATAGGTCTCTTGACTCTTTCAACTTCGAACCGAGCGGTACAAAAAGTAAATAATAATAACAATAATAATAATCAGTAACAATGATGAGAAAAGATAATACAGACAATACAGTATAGGTGCACAGGACCATAGAACCACAGAACAACCATACAACCAGTCAAAAAGCTGATAAATTTGTTTACATTTTGCTGGAGCCTCGGCATCACGATTAGGGGTTAATGTGGGGGTGGCTTACCTATGACAGTGGTTGAAAAGCGTCCCTTTTTACAAAGTAAGATTAATATAATTATTCAGGGTTAAAATTGGGATGAATATGCTTACACAATCACAGTTAATAATTAATATATAAACATTACATATATATTACATATATATACATGATGGAAGTCATATCCTTTAAAAAATTTGCGATTTTACGTTTATATGTGTGCGCACTATACACATCTACACTGTACTTTTCCGTCGCACGCTATAGGGCCTATAACGGCTATAACGAATTTTGATTTTTTTGCGTGTTTTACAGAGTTAAGAATAATGGTGAAATCACAATTATCACAATCAGCTATTCATCTTAGTTCTACAACAAATTAAATTAGGATTAAAAAAAAAAAATTAAAAAAATTTCTGACTTATTCAAAATAATATTATTTATTTACACATCATAATCAGTACTATATGACTATCTTGTTTTAACGTACCTATGTAATTAAGCGTGCAAAATCGATGGTGAATTCAGAATTTGAAGGTCAGACTTAGTTTTAAAGTTATAGCTATTTGAAATATAATATAGTATTTTCATATTATATAATACTGCACACGGCACGCGGCGTGGTCACCCCCTCGCTGTGCCCGCTTGAACAATAATTAAAATCGAAAACATCCCTTGACTTATTATATAAACAGGCGCGACTTTGGAGACTATTACCTGCTGTGGTTCGTTCTTAGTTCGTGATTCAAACCTTCAATAATTCGAAACCTTCGGTAATTCAAAGTAAATACTCGGTCCCTTGAAAAACACGCAGTAATTCGAACAAAAACAATGCATTTAAGTACACTCGGTAATTCGAAATTAAATTTTGAGAAAACTGGCCACTAACACGTGACAATTCGAAGTATCATTCGATCAACGATCGGCAATTTGAAGTATATTCACCAAATGTATTTTATCTGTATTATTATTAATAATTTTCTATACAATCGTGTAGAAATTTAGCTTATTAAATATTGATGAAGCTATTGCTGTATGCTGTCCTCTCTGACGCCGAAATTTTTGAAAATACATTAAGCGTTGATGACAACGAATACGACACAAGTCCTCTACCTCTCGTGACTTTAAAAGAAGCCAGTTCATTCTTGGACAAATTACGAAACTTTTCGCTCCAGTCAGAAGTCACTGTTGAGGTTTTTGATGCTTTATTTACTATAAAAAATACTATTGAAAAAATGAAACTAAATTCGATGAAGCAGAAATAACTATTACAGATTTTTTCAAAAAATAATAATCTTTTATAATAATAATTTAATTTACATAATATTATAATAATTATATAGTTTAATTTAAAATTTAAAAACAATAAATAACTCTAATATATGTACCACCTAATTTACTGAAATAATTAATATGTACAATAATAAAAAACAAATTTTTTTTCTTAACTCTCTGTAATTCGAATTTTTTTTTGCCCTCTCGTTATTTCGAATTACTCAACAATTTGAACTCTCGGTAATTCTATTATTTCATCTACTTTATCATACATATTAATAAATAAATGTAGGTACGTTTAACAACCATAAACTTGTTAAACGATCCTCGTCCGCACCCTTAATCGAAGCCAAGTCTTAACTCTGCAGCGTAAAGTCGAAAAACTTCTCTCAGCCGAAGCAACACTGATTGGGGGAGTGTTGTTAATATTAACAAACACAATCTTATAGTAGATATTATTTCATCATCACATTTTGTTAAGCTATCTAATGAGTATCGACTGATATAATACGAGTCCGAAGATACCTTCCTATATATTATGATAATATGGTTTTTTCAGGCAAAATAAAATTGCTATAAGTATCAAACTAAATAGTAAGGATTTTATATACTGCAGTTCACAAGGAGAAATATATATTAAAAAAATTAAAATTTCGGCAAGCCTGGGTGGGCATGGCCCCAATGCCCCCCCTCCTTGGAGCCGCACCTGATATAAAACCACCTTGGATGGATCTCGGACTTCGAATAGTTAAGACTTCAAAACTAAGTCCGACTGCCAAATTCTGACTACACTTGCACAAAAAAAGAGTTTCCGGTAAAAACAAAATGATACCGCTGATTTCACCATCATTCTTAACTCGTTAAAATACCTAAAAAAAAATCGAATAATTTATATAATTTATCAAATATAATAATGCGTAGGTATAAACGTAAAATCGAACATTTTGGAAGGGATGAGTATATCTTTCAAAATAATGATTTCCGCATATTTTGTTTTTGTAACATCGTTCTGAGCTTGTTGAAATACGTATGTTTCAAAAAAATATTTTTTTTTTTAATTACTGCAGGATAGCTTAAGTGAATTTATACTAAATTTATTATAATATATTATTGTACCTGCCTATGGGTACTAAATTGTGTAGAATTTTAAAGAAAAATTTAATATTTTTGATAAAATAGTATCTATTTCCGCAGCTACCACTCATCACTGTATAATTGAAAATTTAGTGTTTATACTTTATTATATTTATTTAATATTTTGTGTGTAAAAAAATATCTATCCCTCCAAAGAAAAATTCTTAAACGCCAGTGTAAGATATATTTTTACCTTATATCCGCATAGACTTGTAGAAATTGTCGGAATTAATTACTCCGAGGACTAGGAGCTCTACGCACCTGCACTCCTTATCATACCTAATTTTCCGTCTATTTCTATAAGTCTAGATTATGTCTTATATCAGTGGCGTCATTTAGGGGGGGGGGCAGGATGGGCATTTCCCCCCCTTGTTATTAGCGGGCTGCTGACGGGCCGAGTATATGAGCTAGTTTGGGTCTTCACATATAGTAGCTAATATATAGGTATCTGTCTATACAATTATATTAATTTTTTAATCATAGTTATCCCTCAAAAAAATGGGTTATTTATGCCTATGATAGTATAGCCACGATTATCTTAGACAACCGTGATAGTAACTATATAGTAAGTATAAAATTATGTAAAAAGGCTATTTGTATTGAGATAAAAGTGCAACTATTGTAATGTAATATATTATTATTATGTAATGTAATGTAATTATTAGCGAGCGGTTTATTTTTTTCACTTTTATTATGGGCTGGTCAAAAATTTTGCCCCATCTCTTAAAAACTGAAATGACGCCACTGTCTTATATCTTTGACCATGGCGACGACGAGGCTCGGCCGATGATGACCGGATTATATTATATTTATTTTACGCATGGCTCTATATACCTAGCTATTAGCTATTAGCTATACTACGGAGTTATCTTATGTAATGGACTTTAATAAACCCTCTATAAAGTATACTTTCCCTTCTCATCGACCCTATAAATAAACTCACAATGAATTCCCCATAAATATTAACTTAACCAATATACTATCAATATCCAAACTATTATGTAACTATCGCTTCAATTAAATAACATTATCAGTACTATTAATATTTTTTTTTCTCTTTTCCTCAGCTGTTTGTGCAATGTGTATGCATTGACGCTGTATCTATACAAATTTAAAAAAAAAATTCTCAAAGATATACCTATATATAACTGTTAAATACAGCTGTCAAACATAATAATTAATAATAACAAAAATATAAAATTTGAACGATAATATTATTATAATATTATTTTAGTCTGACAGTTCGCTTGTACGGGTTTATAGGTACCCTTTAGTAATAATAATAAAGTCTAAAACGTCCGCAGTGGCGGGGAGCAAGTATATAGGAGCAGTTTCCGCCCACTTGGCTTTTTCTAGGCCAATAATCATAATTATATTATTGATGATTTTAATGACCTAAAATAACTTAAAAATTATAAATAATACACTAAAATATTTTTATTTTTAATAATAGATGTCGGTATAATGTATAAATTCTAATATACATTTTAATATAGGTATCTACATTTTACATAATTTTAAAGGATTGTAAAAAAGTTTTACAGACAGAACTGATAATTTTGAACTTCTTTAATCTGAAAAATTAACTATTCTTTTTTTTTATATATAGATTTAGATCAAATATTTATTTTAAAAATCGTGTTAAAGCATGAATACATATTAAATTTAAATTTAAAAAAAATTCAAAATGCCCCGAAAATTTTAAAATGCGAAAAATTACCTTTAAATTTAAAATCGTCAAAAAATGCAAAGTAAAAATTCTCATTTTATTTGTTTATGTTAAGAAACGAGTATCGCGTAGCTATATAGATTTGTAAAACAATGCAAAGTGCATTGAAATCACAACCTTAATATATAAAAAACAAAAACATTTTTTTTTTTTTTACCGAGTTGTTTTTTTATTATGCTTGCGATTATGAAAGTCAGATCTAAGAATTTTGCTTTTATAGATTTATGGCATATAGTGTAGGGGCCAAGTGTAATAGGTACTACTGCAGTGTCGAACAAGTTTTACCTTTTGGATAAAAAAATTTAATGTTCATAGTTGACAGATGGCATATAATAGTTTAAATTTTTAAGTTTGTGGTATCAATGACTGATTGAATAAGCTAGAACATTTAATTTTATAAATTACCTAAAATTATGAAATTAATGATAATATTTTATTTATTAAAACAAATGCATTTGTTTATTTAAAATCACATTACAATTAATTAAGATCAATGCTGTAAGATTAAGTTTTAACTAAAAAAGTTAAGTATAATGCATAAATCATTTTTATATTCCCTAACTATATGAAGGAAAATATGTGTCACAAACAATACTTTATCACTAATAGGAATTTAGGGTAGTGAAACAAAAAATGTAAAAAAGAAAATATTTTTTCCTCCCCTTGAGAAATTTCTGCGGAAGGCATTGAGTATAGGTTCACCAAGTAGAATCTCAATTATACAAATATAACAGTGAAATTAAATAATCAATGTTTTAAATGAGTTAATGTTTTTTAACTTAAGTATTAATATATGTACCTAATATACTAAAATTACCAAATTTTATAATTAATAAACTAATAAGTAATAACATTTTCTAGACGAGAAAAAGTAATAACACACATTTATTTATAATTAGTGGGAGGTAATTTCGATGCCTCCAAGTAATACATTTGTTGGAGATTTTACTGTAAATAATTAAAGCACCGGTTGGATACTTTTAACAGTCAAACATACATTATATACGCTTATAAATTAAAGTATAATTTTGATTTCTGATCGGTAGCAGCTATATAGTATACAGTATACCTATGAACTATACTCGTATACAAAATCAATCTATTCATGAAAAGTTGTCCATTTCATGAAGTAGAAACGGTAAAATAATCAACTGCGTGTCCACAAACATATAAGTATATACTATATTTTGCTTATACCTCACCTGAGAATTTTCCGGGGATTTTTTTCCGATTACCATGCTTACAGCCTAATAATGGCTATATTATGTAATTTCCAAAAATTATAATTAAATAATTAGACTAATCTATTTTAACTGTTGAGCTGTTCCTAATAGTTATAAGCTTGATGCTACTTAATAAAAATTAAAAAATCTTACTTAACGGCGGCAACGAGGGCGATGTCGCACGATGTAATATGTGAACGCAGTATAATGACACACTTACGACCGAAGCTTCGCGAAATGCTATACGTGCGAACACACACAGAGGTAAAACGATATGATGGTCACTGACGTCGTCGAGAGGACATACGAGTCTGGGCAATGGACTGACGCGTATAGCTACCTAACTGTCGACGCCAAAGGCCAGGTCGACCGGCTGAACGGCGTTTGACACGAATCATAAAACAACGAGTGAAGGCACAAAACGAAATCGGGCCGCGGGCAACAACCACGCGGTTTCAAAAAATTCAAAAACGCGATGCGTGCTATCGCCTCGAGTATTCGAAAACGATAGAACCATGACAATACGTACAGGTATTGAGGTATGTCTTTCATTCGGACAATTTTTTGCGAAAATATGGCATATGGTATGTTCTACTTCTCATTGGTCGAGAATTGATCACATGACTTATGAAATAAGCAGGGGCGATCCGGCCAATCGGCCATCGGGAAATCGAGAATCATCCCGACGGGTCGGTCCTTGTGTGTGCCACATTATAATTATTATATAATAATAAAAAGTTATTTTTTTATAAAATTTACATAGAAATATTATTTCAATGTTCTGAGATCATAAGTGAATACATGCGCAAATTAATAAATATTAATACAATAGGTAACTGCAGACATTACAAATGTGTTGATATGCAAAAAAAAAAATATATTAGGTAAATAATAACCTATATATATTATTATAATATCCAATAATCCAACATGATAATATTAATGATTGTGCTTTGAAGATAAAATTGTGTTATTATACAGTAAAGACAATATTGAATATAGATACACCTATATTAAGACAAGAAATATAATAACATATGTATTTCCATTAAAGGTTTAGAAAATGTAATTAACTTTTAAGTAGGTACTATAAAAAATGTTAATATATTTATGCCTAACCTATATTATGGTTACAAAATATTTAAGGATATTTTCTGTAAATATTGAAAAATGTATAATAATGGTCTAACTTCATGTTCAAATTGGGAACCGTGGCTTAACCCTATCTGACTAGCCCAATACACTTAGTTATTAAATATTTTACTAATTAGGAGGAAAGACCAAATAAATTTTTAAATTGTAAATTATACTTTGTAATTTATGTATTAAAAATCAAACAAATTCAGTTTTGGGGAACTAAGAAGTTATTTTCGCGGTTCAAGGGCTGGTTTGATTTTTATTTCCTGGCCCGAAAAAAATCGGCAATCCGATCTTGCAAATGAGTATAATTCGTTTCGTAATAAAAGTTTAAAGTGATGATAAGTAATGAAAACCAAATAAAAGTACACCAATAAAAAATCCACCCAAAATTTTTTTAATATGAATGTATTAATTATTTAAATTTTAATTATTGACGTTTTTTTGGTAAAACTGTAATAAATATAAGTTTGAAAAATATAATCACAAGTAAAAATATAGTACCTATATTATGAAAATTGACAACTAACCGGTTCATCTTTTTAATTAAACCAAGTACCAATCAGTTTATAACATAATATTATAATATTTATAATTATTATTACACATATTATAATTATTTTTCGAGTTAATGAACAGGATAATCAACGATATATTTTAAAAATATAAAATATTACAACTGTATGGCATGGAAATTTCTTTCTGTTTTTTTCCGTGGCCATTTCTTCCAACTATACCACAATAGTGATATATCTTGAAAAGTGTCTACCGAAATAAGTCCTCATTTAACTCACTGATTCGATCTTTAGACTTAAAGCTTATTTATAAAATACCAACGTGTTCATTCAGAGAGTGTTTCAGCGGAAGGAAAAAAGATTACAGAAAACCTTAAAATGCTCATCTTTATAATTTCCTAAAGACCCCCGAGATGTGTATAGGAAATGGTTCGATTAAATTAAACTTGGATCTAATGTTACGAAAGTTAATTTTGAAACGAGTACCCATTTTAGAATTATTTATTTATTAATAGGTCTATGGTGTTTACCTTTATAATATTTTATATTATTAACTCAGGTGTATGCAGTTATCATTTTTCTTCTGACAGTCTTGCTGATAATAGACATTAGTTCAAAGAACTGCTGGTTTTTCACCATAACCAGAAGAAAATAATTATTACCATGGTTAAATATATTTTATAAAATATAGGTATATTTAGCCATGGTTATTATCAAATACAATTTCAGAGGTATTTGTGTAGTTGTGTACACTTGATCATTTTGCTAAGGATTTACAATTTTTTTATTAATCTTAATTTTGTAGAACGTTTAGATAATATTCCTTACAACTAAAATATGTCTTCTGGGAATAATTATAATTATTGGAATACATCTAATTCACCATCCTATAATATAATAAGAACACCTTCTGGTCCTTTTACTGTTAATAACTTTGAAAAATCAAAGTAAGGTATTTTTTATTAATAAATAATAACCAATAAAAGTGAACATTTTAAATATTATTGCATACTTTAGTAATTTTTTTTTATTATCCTAAGTTATTTTTATGAGACTATTATTATGCGATGAGTTTGGAGTTGATCCTTTGTGTGATGTAGAAATGTTGCAAAACAGTAATGAAGAGTTTCAAAATTATGTAATCAAGAAATTATTTTAAAAGTATTCTTTCTAATCTTTTGTGAAACCATTTCATATTATAATAAAATGCATACTTTAATCGTTTCCATGTTTTCATATGTGTTTCACAAGGACAAAAATGATGATGAATAGAATCAATAATGTCGATTTTCTATTATTGAAACCTGTGATTCATGACTTTAATTACCTAGTTTATGTTTAAAAAAAAATACCGATTAGATAAATTAAAATGTACAGTATTTTTGTATGTGTAGCTACAATTTGTTAACATGTCTATTTTTTGTGTCTACTTTTTTAAGAATAGTTAAGGAGTTGTTTAGTTAATGTTTTATATAGTAAACTGTATGAAAATAGATTGAGTTAGTTTTCTATGCATGAGCTGTACACTGGTTACTGGTATTAGATAGTTGTTTTGTATTATAACAACAATATACATATTATTTTAAGACTAAAAAGTGAATATGGAGGTATTAAAAACTTTCTAAGATTAATGATAAGAATAAAACACTTATTTTTTATTTACGAAAGAAAATTAGTTGTTATGAACAATTATTTGTGAAATTGGAAAATAAATTTTCAAATAAACTGAATCTATTATTCACACCCATACAATTTCAACTATTGCTTAAGCCAAAAAAAAATCTTGTAACTTGTAAGTAGACTTCTGAAAATATCTTGTTAGCAATTATTACTTTGGGGAGTGTTTCATCAGAGGCATATAGGTTTTGAAAACAAAGAAAAATTATCATCTACCAGGTTATTATAAGATAGATATTTTATTGCTGGACTGAGAGTTACTTTTTAATTATTTATAGTTACAATATTATAATACATAGTTTTTAATAAATACATCATTTATTTTTAAAACATATAATATACATATATATATATATATAACTAAATAAATTTCAGCGAGGATGGGCATTACCAAGTTAAAAAGTAAAGTTATTTTTAACTTTTATTGATTAATGTATATTACTGATTTTTAAGTTTTAACTGTTGTAACTTTTATTTTTTTTGTTAATAAAGAAGTTTACCTTAATGAGTTTCAAAAAAAAGTTAACTTGCTCAGTCTTGAATTTCAGTATGGGAACATTGACACTTGCCTATTTAACATGACCCAATAATTTATACAGCCTAACCTAACCTTTAGTGGTTTTGCTTGAGAATATTCCTGAACAATGGCAATAATACACACTTTGTTTTGTCTTTGTTAAATTGTGTTCCACATTCCCGTTAATTGAACAAAAAACCTCGGACCTCCTCTACAGAATTCTATTCTTCAAACTTTATAAATAATTATGATAAATCAAAATATCGATTTCATAAATAAGTTGATAGTGAAAAATTCAAGAAGTATATATTTGCCCTGAAACAAAACAAAATTTATATAAATTATATCTAATTCCATTTCTGCATCTATTAATGGTATTGAAGATTTGATGAAGCGTCCCTCCATGTGTTATCTTATATGCCTAAATGACAAAATATTGAATTGTATTTTATACTAAATTGCTGAGTAGTGATAACTGATTATAATGCGTGCACTCGAACATATTTGAATAAATTAAAATTTCCAAAAATTTGTCAATTATTTAAAATTTCAAAAACGATTATAATATCACAGAATGTAATATAGATACGATAGTTGATAATAAATACGATATGACAATAATTGATAAGATATTTGCTCTTGTGAATTAGAGTGGTGAAGACGTAATACGGTTTAAAATATTTATCTGCAGTGGTGCAGTTAGTTGTGCGCACGAAATACGAATTAAGATATAGATAGGTTTATGTGGTTGTGCGTCTCGTTTAAGTGTAAAATCCTTAGCTGATCATATTGTATGAGACACGAATTAAGATATATCTTAGTTCGTGGCAGTGGCGTAATTGGGGGGTCGCAAGGGGTCGCACTTGCGACCCCAAATTTAATGAAGGGGTTGCATAAGTATAAATTTGCAACCCCTGAAATTTCCATATTAATTATGGTTTTCGTTTGTAAAAAAATTAAAATAGGCTATAGTTAATATTTAGTCATTAATTAACTATGAAAAAAAATTTTTAGAGAACAATTATGTTAAACAACATATTTTAAACTGTTTGCAAGGTATAAATGAACCAATAAACTTCACTTCATTTGAAGATGTTAGTACAATGTATGGTTTTAATGAAAGTGAACTCAAGTCTGAAAAAAAAATATTCAACAGAATGTATAAAAGCTTAAATAAAGAAAATACTATTCAATCTAAAATTAAATATATGAGATCAGGCGATAATGCAGTTGGGTTTCCAACATTGGCAAAATTATATGAGCTTTTTCTAACTATTCCATCAAATTCAGCATCATGGGAAAGAAGCTTCTCATGCCTTCGTCGTTTAAAAACTACTTGAGAAATACTATGGGACAATCCAGATTAAATCACCTAGGAATTTTGCAAATAGAACATGAAAGATCGTCAACTATTAATAACGATGAAGTCATAAAACAATTTGACTCATCTAAAGTACCACGTCGTTTAAAGCTAACTTAGCTAACTAAACCCTACTAATAAACATTTAAAATTCATAGTTTAGGTATTATAAGAAAAATTAAAATATATACTTGCTTATAACGTATTTTATATTAATAGTGAATATAATAATATAATTATATGATAACGTATGTTAAAACATTGATTATTATATAATGTTGGGGAGGGGGGGTGGGGGCAAAGCCTCCACGGGTTAGTGCATCCTAAGTAATTTTTGCAACCTCTGATGTTTTGCCCAAATTACGCCACTGGTTCGTGGTATAAGATCTAAGGCAAAACTAAAATAAGTGTTCCTAAATTGTTATCAATTTGCTGAACAAGTGGAAGGGTCTAGGGAACACACGGAATATAGCACGATCTAAGATGGTCTTCTTGGCGTATAGTAAATCGATAAGACGATAACAGAAGTCAAAACTACAAATTAAAGTATTATTTTTTTCTACGACTGAAGTTAAGACCACGGTCTTAGTATTATAGGTTAGACCCGTATTATATTAATGAATGATAAAACATAATATCATTAGTGCCTTAGGTGTATTGTGACTAGTGAATATTGTCTAATACTAATTTTTGTTTTGTACTTTTGTAGTTCTACACCAATATCGAACACAGTTGCTATAGACGCTGGTGTCGAACGTTGAAACCTCTGAGTATGTATTTCAAATCGTCATAGCGGTTACTCCAATTCTTTTGTACTATCTCATTTTTTACGACTTGTTGCTTAAAAAACTATCCTCGTTTTAGGTACAGTGTTTATATTCGTTGAACAGTTATGGAAGTTTCCAAAGAATGCGGTTGCAGGTGCTGTGACAATTGTATGCAGCACCCAACATTCTATACAATCCAGAAATTATCCAACATCAATACATGTTTAGATTGTTTAACCACACTAGATATAAATTCTAGTAATATCTGTGAAGCACCTGCATTTATTGGAAATCTTGTAAATTTAGTCAAACTTGATTTATCGTCAAATGAGTTGGAAACGCTGCCATTGTCATTTATCAAATGTCAAAATTTAACAGATCTCATCTTGTCGCATAACAAATTTTCACAAGTTCCCCAATGTTTAATTGATGGAATGCACTCCTTAAAAACACTTGATTTATCTCACAACCAGCTATCAGATATCAGCATAAAACCATTTTGTGTTCAACAGTTACTAACTTTAAATATCAGTAATAATTTACAACTAAATAGCCTTCCACAATGGTTATGGTCAGTTGAATGTAATTCATTAGAGTCATTGGATATATCGTTTACAAATTGTCTAAACAATATTGCAGTGGATCCTTATCTGAACATGTATGGTATTGGTAATCATCTGAAATATTTGAATTTATCTAATACGAATTCTGATGTCCAAAAATTACATTTTATCAAGCATTTAAAAAATCTAAGAAATTTAGTTTTGGATAACAAAGTTACAATGATTGAAAAATGTCAAAACTATTTCTGTGATGTGCCACTAGTGTTTAATTATCGATTTAAATTTATTGATTCTTTAAGTATGATGAATGTTGATCTATCTAGCATTGGAAAACTTGTTTATTTCAGTTTGCCAAGTATACGGTTTTTGAATTTGTCCAATAATTCTATTGTGTTATTGCCAGATTCCTTAAGTGAATTGACAAACTTAGAAGTTTGTGACTTTTCGAATAATAACATTTTAACGATTCCTGAAAGTTTTAAAAGCTTAAAGAATTTGAAAAGTTTAATATTAAATAATAATTGGGTAGGTATGTTTAAAACGATATAAGTAAAAATGTTATTTATAATAATTTAATATTTTTTCTTAGTTATCAACATTTCCAAAAATTATTGGGGACCTGTTGAACCTGGAGATGTTGGATTTATATGCTAATAAATTAGATATATGCCCATCATGGAACATAAATTCCAATATAAAATTACTTGATCTAGAACAAAATTTATTTTCTACTGAGGATAACATTGATATAAACATTAAAGTAAGTATTTCTTTGATAGATTAAGATTTTATTTTGCAAATATTCTTCATAATAAGTAGACATAAGTAAATTAACGGTTAGTTGATCTACAGTAGAAGCCGCTTATAAAAAACACTTTGGGACCAAGGGGAAAAGTGTCAATTAACTGATTGTTTCTAATAAGCGATTGGTTTGATTTGTACTATGAAAAAAAATGAAAAATATATTGTATTTAAAAAATATACAATGTATTGTATATTATAATATTAACTATGTATGTATAGTTTTAAAAATAATGTATATGTATATTTAACTATGTATGTATAATTTATAAAAGTACGTATGTATTTATTTTACTTTATTATTTAAAATATCTATCTATTGATATTTGTTTTCTTACGTACAGTAAAATCTTAGGTCATATACAATAGATGGAGTCATAGTATATCACACCTATGGAATGAATTGAAGCCAACGTAACCACTTAACTATAAGACCCGTGACATATGCGCATGCGTGACTGCTTATGAAGCATTTATAGTTTATCTTGTTCATTTAATATCCGAGCCAAAAATGAATGATTAGAAAACACGCGCAAGCGCATATCACTGCAGTCCTACAGTTATGTTGGCTTCACAAATTGTTCGTATGACTATCCATAGTATATAATATATATGATCTAAGAGTAAAATAAATGTAACAACAGCAAAGATAAGATTAAAGTACATTGGTTATTGCCGGATAACCGGTGCATATGTCAACTTACTGACCTCAGCCTAATTGTTTCAAATAACTGATGTAATTTTTCAATAATCCGTTTTATTTTAAATGTTCTGATATACGGGCATACGGCCGTTCCGCCCCAAGACAATTTGTTTCAATTATGCGATTGTATAAATTATCCGTGTTCCTAATAAGCGGCTTCTACTGTATAAAATAAACAACTTAAAATCAATATTTTGAAATGTGCTTTTAATGATGACTTGTTTGAATTTAATGAAAAATATTTTTGTATATAGTTAATGTTCTGTGTGTTTTTTTATGATTCCTATAACATAGTATATTCCCTATGGCCTTTCCAACTAAGCATACATCCCCTTCAGAAATTATTTTCATAATCAATAAACTACCAAAAAATAAATCTCCTGGTCACGATCTAATCACTAACCAAATAATGAAAAACTCTCAAACTTACAAAAAACTTCTTGTCTGAGGTTTGATTTACATTAATATTATATTTACTAAACAGTTTTAATTATTTATTAAGAATAGCACTTAATAATATCAGCACTTTTATTTACAAATAATTTAAAAAAAAATTCTTTGTGAATTTTGCATTTTTTATTCTATTCTGCAAATCATTAACTACATTTTTAGATTGAACCTTCTATTATATACATAGTTTAAAAAAATAACATGGTACTATTGAATTTGTATTATTTTATTCTAATTTCTTAATAGGCCAAGTATTCAGAGTTTTTAAACAATCTGCGTTCATCAATTACTGATAGCCGTGTTATAGGACCTTCATGTTTTGAAGAATTTAATGATATAGAATCTGAAACAGACGGATCAGGTAATCATATTTAGCTAATATTGAAATGTTTAGTTAAACTCTTGTTTTATTTAATGTTAGTTTATTTCATATATTATTTTTTTTTTAGGTAGTCATTGGTCATCATTATCAAATAACTCTTCAGAACACAGTATTCATAGGTTAGTAAATATAAAGTATTTAATACAATGATTTTGTTGATATTAATAACTAGTTAAAATTATAAATTTTTTACTAAAGTACAATTTGTTTATAAAACACTAGATAAAATCATGAATTATTTTCTGTTCATCATTTAGTGGACAGTAGTTATAACTCAATAAATCGATAATGTCTTTAACTAAATTATAATAAAATGTCAAAAATTGTTTTTAAATATGATAAGTATGAGTCTATTGAAAATTCTAGTTCGATGTCAGTAATGTAACTTACTTCTTGGATATATTGTAATTTTTTTTTATTCAATTATAACGATACAATTGCTGCCTTCATGTATCTAAATTGTACCTATATCATGAAATAACACTGAATTTTCTAGCATTCAATATTTTATTAGATCACTTAAAACTGTTATTAAGCTCTATATTTTTCAATACACTAGCATTATTTAAATCTGCACACTTATAGCTCCAATAGATTTCACCAGAATTAAAAAAAAAAAAAAAAATTCTACCTTATCAATAAATATGCAAAACTTGGGAAAATTTTAACTCTAAAACAAGCAAAACAAAAAAGACTGTAAAATTATTCTTAATTAATTAGTTCATAATAATTTGTTATACAGTGTACTCTCGTTAACTGGAAGTTCACAGGGAAAAAATATTTGACCTTCTAAAAATGTCAAGTGTGTTACTGTTATAAATCTTAATGTGTTATTGTTATTTGAAGGGAAATTTAATTTGTTTGAGATGTTGAGATTTTCGAGTTACCGAGAGTCAACTGTATAATATATTATACATAAAACACAATTATTATGATATTAGTATAAAATACAATTTTCCTTCTCATCAGTTTTATTAAAAGCTTATAATTATTTAATTTCTTCGTCGCACATTCGTTACAAACCTTATCATTATATTATTTATACATAATTTTAAAAATATTTTCAGAGAAGGTCAAGATGATACCGGAAATCAAGATTTTAAACCAGAAGAATTTTGGGACTGTGGTTCCTATATATTTACAACTGATTTATTCGATCCTAAAAGTTATTGCTTTTACTTATTTTACATCAAAATATTTGTATTTATATTAAAAAATTTTACTTTGTTTATATGAATTACAGGTTTTGAATTGAATTTAATGAATGAATTAAAAACATTAGAAGAACCGTTAACTTTTGATAGAGAAAAGAATTTCCAAAAAGTGCGTTTAGCTAATGAACATTATTTTTGTCCTAGTGATGAACTTCCTAAGCCATTGTCAATTACAAAATAATTGTTAATTGTAATTTGTAAGTGTTTTTTTTCCCATTACAATCCATTTAATAAAATTGTTTTAAAATGTTGTCAAAACTAATAAAAACATACTTGTTGATAGTTCATCTTTTAGGTTCAATATTTTAATTAAATTAGTTCTATAGAAAATCAAAGCTTTGATAAGTCTATGATATCAAATGACATTTATTTTTTGTGAATAAAATAAAGTAAATAAAATTATATTTACATTTTAATTTTTTAAGTTAATTGGAACTCAATCAAAAATATTTTGAAGAAATGCATCATTATACAAGTGTGTACCAAAATGAAACTTGAAAACTTAAGACTGCAATACTTATTTTCTAATAAAATATATATTACATATTTTTTTATTTCTAGTCTATTAGGTATTTACAAAATATTTAATATTAATTTGTATATGTAAAATATTGAATAATTAAATATCATACCTAATTAGTAATTAGTATTCTGATTTCTGTCTTTAAATCACAATATACATTAATTAATTTTTTAATATAAATTGGTGTCTACAAATACAATTTAATATTTAACAAAATAATAATTTATATATTATTTTATTTTTTTATCAATAAATTATTGTCCTAGTTGATTTTAATTTATTTATGTTATATGCCTATTGCCTTGTATGGATTATATAGTTTAAAAGGTGTGATAAATTATCCATGTTAAACTGTTATGCATTTGAAGTGTATCTTCTACACTTAATCTTATGCATTGCCACATTATGTTCAATGTTGTATAAAAAAAAGTAGTAACCTAATATTATTATTTATATTATTAAAAATAATATAAAATCAAGCATTAGGGTTATTTTAATAAATAATGTAATTAGTTTCAAATGATATAAAGCTAAAAAAAAATTAATTAAGTACCCCCAATTATTTCACACTGACATCAAGCACAATAAGTATTACTATTTTTAAGAACATTTATTAAAATTAAACCTAAGTATTTAATAGTTGTGCACATTTTAAGCTTAACTATTAAGTATTAACATACTACTTACATCAAATTGAAAGTAAATAGGTAGGTGAATTATAAGGTTCGCTTAATTATGTGTTAATTTATTACGATTTACGTTTAGGTTTCGGGAAGGTTAATAATAAAAAACAATTATTCTATTTCTCACATAACCACGCTGCATGACGCTCAAATAACATGATGCATAATTGCATAATCATAACCCCTTAATAATTTACCGTCTTCAGTTCGGAAAACAAGATTATTTTATAAAGTACTTAGGCGCATTGAATAGAAAATAATTTATTCATACGCTGTGATTAGTAAAATGGAATGATACAAATAATTTTTGTATCTTGTGAATCCCAGATTAAGATACATAACATACTTCGTGCATCGTGCAGGGCCGGATTATGGTCATAATTTAAGGGAGGCTATTACTTTTATTGAGGCCCTTTTACCTAAAACAATTTTCTTTTTTCTTCAGATTTAGTAATTTGTAATAAATATCAATTAAAATAAGTATAGCATTGTTTTTAAATAAAATGTTATTCTTATTTTATATTATATGTTTTTTCGGCATATGCAATACAAAAATAATACTCATATATTTGTAATCTTATATAATATGTTTGAAAAACTTTTTCCTGGATTTTTCCTACGCAAATTTTTTTACAATATTTTCAAATGAAATATTCATAGTCAATTCACAATTCACACTTTATTGAAAGAATTGATAGAGATGTCAGTCTTGATTCACCCATTGTCCCATTATAATACAACGATATTCGTTTTTAATTATTGTTAGAGCAGAAAAAGATCGTTCACTTTCACAATTAGTAGGTACCTAACTGGCATACTTAAAAAAATTCGGAACGCTACATAAATATGTGGAAAAACGCTTGAAAGATTATTTTCAACAATAATTTGTAGCATGGTAACCGGGTTTTTTATTAATTTATTATCTTCCTTGACTTAACCATACCAATGAATTGTTTCAATTCGTCATATAGACTTTCTTCTAGATCACGAGAGTAAACTTTGACTTAATTACTTACGGATTTTTTCAATAAATTATCATCAATCGCGTCCAAACGAGTCAAAAATCCAAAAAAGGTTTGTTAAATTGTCATAAGCTGAGCTACGTTTTTTTAATTCGGTTTGCAATTTATCAATGATAACAAAAAAAAGTGTTGATTCTAAAGTCTAAATGTATCTCTACCTTTTAAACTCTCATGAGTCATGACCCGTAGTACCATCCGAATATATTTGAATAATTTTACGTTTGTTTTCTTCACCATTCTTTATTAACTGAGAGACTCAATATTTTTGCTTCATCTTCAATTGCGTCAAAATCATTTCAGAGTTCATCAATAAATGTTATCAACGATTGTAGCATACTATTACTATTACTAGGTATATAATTGGGTCTTGTGTGTCGGTATAATGAAGTATCCAAGTCCATAGTCCATTTTCATATGACATAAATTTAAAATTTATAAGTTATAATAATGTTTTGAAAAAAATGAGTTGTCACATTGTAGCCCCATTCAACTTTCGGCCCGGGGCTATAGCCCCCCCCCCCTCCTAGATCCAGCCCTGACTTCGTGGGAAATTACTTATTTTTTCACACCTATTTATTGATCTTAAGAGGTCGTGATACCCGCATGTGTTGTCTCCGTTTTATAAGTGCGTAACATAACAAATTGTACGTTCAGCAGAACACGTTAAATTAGGTTAAACGTTAATTAAAAAATTGGAGTGAATAGACCTCTTATAAAATCTAAAGGTAAGATTATTATCTAGGCAACCTCATGGGCTTTTTATTATATTTTAATTTTAAAGCAATTTTCGGATTTAAGCAATATTATACTTATACATCCATCTTGAGTGCTGTATGTGTTAACTGATCATTAATGTGCGTGAGTTCCCCGGACGCTTTATGTAGTTAAAGATAACTGATGAGCTACTGCTTCTAAGATTTTTGGAAATCCGTAAAGTATACATGATATTATGCTCAGTTACACATCATTATATTTTGCGATCAAACTATCAAACATTATCAACTCCTATGTGGCCACATTAGTATACATTTTCGTGATTTTAAAAAATTGTATCCAAATTAGAACTTCAAATAGTTACCATGGTTACCATCTTAATTATGTATCAGTATTCAGTAGTATAATATGTTGAAATAGGTATAGTAAAAACTTATGAGGAACTTATTAGTTATTGGTTTACATTTTCAAGTTTTTTGACTTGAACATTTTTTTCGATTTATAGAAAAAAACAAAAACAATGTGTTTAAATAGTTCAAAATGTCAAAATACTTAGAAGTGTGGTATTTAGAAGTGTGTTGACAGTTATAATCTAAACATTTGGTAAATATCTTAATTTTCAAGTGTCTACATTCTACCGACTAAAGTTATTTTTTTTTTAATTACAAAATATGAATGTCGTTTGATAAACTAGAAATCGCTATTTTATGCCTGAATATCCAATTTTGCCAATAACTGAAATTTCACCAGCAGTCATTTTGGATAAATTATTAGAAACAATTTCAATAGCTTTACTAGTTACATTAAAATTTAATAGATGAACTATACTTGACTACTTGAGTTAAATGGTTTTACTATTGGTATATTTTAGATTTAAAAAGTTAATTTTAGTTAATTCATCCCAATATTGAAGAACTTGTGGAAAGTGGTTAGCATCAAGCAAGTCATTAAATAAATAATTTTATATTATCTTTTTATAGTGAATTCATTTTTATAATATTGTACCCAGTGGCGTAAGTCGTAACTAGATAAAAAATCTGGAGTGGGGGCAATATCATTTATTCAGTATTCATCATAATCAAAACTCTGACATTTTGTACCAGATCTGTTAAAATAAGCATGTAAATAAATAAAAATTATGATTTTAATTACTACGATTAATATTTTTTATTTTTTTGTGGTCGCGATGAATTGTTATACAGTTTAAAATTTCAGGGTCGCGTTCATAAAAGGTAAGGAACCTCTGTAATAGGAGAAAGTTGAGAACTGTTTGTTATTTGATATTTATTGGATGGGAAAATTAAATCACAGGAGAAAGGTCTGTGAGGGTGCCCCAAAATTTCGATTGCACCTAGACGTGCCTCCATCCATGGACCCAAAACAAGCGAGTGGCTATTGAAGACTGAACAATGATAATTACAGATATTTTGGCAGCCGGATATAATATAATAAGAGCTATGCACTTTTTACATGTGTACCTATTGTGCCTATTATATTCCTATAACTGGCTAAAACCTATGTATAATCTATAATTACCTACACTTTGAAACTTTTGTTTAAATATATAGGTGCGAATATGTTTAAATGTTTAATATAATGCATAGTTAAATTAATAAAGGTAAAATAAAGTGACACTATATTGTCATAAGTAAAACGAAAAAAAAATAAAACAATATATTATAAAAGTCGAGGTTTAAAAATGGTCCACATACAGGCGTTTGTCTTAGTGGCTCGTTAGCTAAATTATTGTTGCTGGGAGGTGAAACGAGAGACGTTAAAGAGAGTAATAGTGGTTCGAATTGAACGTGAATATAGGTACTTTAAAGTAGAGTCAGTGGTGGACGCAGGAGGGGGAGCTAATGGCATAAAAACATTGTATTTGCATACAATTTTTCTAAAAAAATAAGTAGATTTTTAGAAAACGTATTAACTACTTGTATGAAAGACCTTGTATTGAATTTTTAAGCCTTAGCTGTACAAATTTAATATTTTATAAATTTTAATCTATAAATTAATAATTGTGATTTTGTTAAAATTTTAACTATAAAATATAAATGCTTATGAAAAATAATGGAGCCTATGTATCTTTAATATTTTTAGATAGCTATAATAAAACCTTGTATAACATTTTTAAGCTTTTTGAAAAAAAGCTAAAATTAATCAAATACAATCCAAACGAAAACGGTTCAAACAATTTTTCATTTATTTTTGTTTTTCCTGATTGTCTTAAAAAATACTGAGAGTTTTCAATTTCGACCTCCCAAAAGTTCCAAATATAGATACAATTTGCTTCCTAAAACCTCTATCGAAGTTTATGATTAGAGCATATTTTTTCTACTAGAAAAGTTGAGAAATTTAACTTGTACAAACATTTTCAAATACCTCATCAAAACGTCTAAAATGATTAGACTGGACGAAATAAAAATAAAATGGTAATTAATTTTCAAGCCCCCCCCCTCCACCCATTGGAAAATCCTGCGTACGCCACTGGTTAGAGTAATAATATACTGATATAAATATATTATATTATATTACTATTATTATTTTATGTGCGTGAGGACAACGGGCACGGTTCACGATGTTCGCGTCTTCAACTATTATAGACGAGCTGGTCATGATGTCGTCGAGCGGAAGACGAATAACCATAAATAATTTCAAGGCCGATTTTTAGAATTATTACATTATAATATTATTATATTACTATTATAGTAAATGCAGAAACTCTCCGTGCGTTGGCCGACTGGCCATGGACCATGGTTGCCGGTTGGCTGGCCGTGTGAGTCGTCGCCCGTCGGCTGCTAGCCCGGTGAGGGGAACACCGCGGCTTGCCGATCGTGCTTGTCTAGTGGATGTCCGGGGGGGGGGGGCAATGCGCATTGACGCCGCCACTGAACACCCGTCTGCCCATAGCGGCGCTGCCTATGTATAGCGTACCATACTATTTCCGATTTCGTGCTATTATACTGCAGCTGACTTGTGGCGCGGTCCGCGGCGTAGTGGTGGTGTACTTCCCCACACTTACCTGCGGTGCTACAGCCGTACAGGCATCGCATCAGTCGAGGCACTGACCACTGAACCTCTCTCCTCAGTCCTCTCAGTTGACGTGTTCCGTTGTCGTTTATCGCCGATCCACGTCGGTTATCCGCCTTCGTCTCTTCGTCAGCAACAATTATAAAGAAAATAGCCCAACGTCCGACACGTTATAATGGCCACCGGTAAGCGATACGTCATTCTATTAAAAATAACTACCTACAGGCTACAGCATATATTTTTATTTTGTCGCCGTACCCGTTAAAGCCATCAATCGTTGCTAATGTAGTACCATGACATATGGTCGCGTAATATTTTAGTTTGGATATTATGGTAAAAAAATAAAAATATTCAATGTTGGCTGCTGCTGGATGTTTAGACTCGGGAAAACGAGTGTCCCTTAATACCACAGAATAGATCAAACGGTAGCAATAGTGATAATTCTAGGTAAAATAGACATCAGACTTGTCGGCTATTTATCCGTGCGAGTGACCGGTCTATTTTTGTTTCACCGTCGCACTTAAATAGTTAGAAATACTTAGAAACTATAATATTATATATAATTATAGAAACGCTCGAGACTGCTTGAGTGCTTGACTCAACGAGCATATTATTATTTAATCTCAATGTATTTATTAGTTTCTTACGTTTATTTATTTATGTACGTGGGGAATTGAATACAATTTAGTTCAATTTATCTTTTTTTTATCGCTTGTAGTCCGTGGGTTGTTCTTGTTTATACATACATATATTTTAATATTTTATATATCGTAGTATTATCGCGACGGTCGGCGAGCACAATAGTTATATATTATAATAATATAGTTACCTACCTACCTATTTGTTATTAGTATTGGATATAATCATTTAATATAATTAAACGAAAAAGTTATAGGTAAATAATTAATAGGCATACTAAATTACCGTTTCTGCTTTCCCTAGATATTATTGATTACCACTCAAACAATGTCTTGTTTAACTATAAAACTTCTTATTACATATTATTTATTTTTATTTTTTCAAATAGGTAGTTGTGATAATGTTGAGTTTCAGAAAAGGTTGCGGGTTTAGGACATCATCTCATTCTCTATTATAGGCTCAATGCCTCAATATACAAATGATTAATGAACCACTAAATTCTAAAACAGATAAACTGCTTATGTCAAATATGTCACTCTAAAATGTATGTTCCATTTTGGTTTTATTGTTTTATACTGTTGTCAGTGATACTTGCCCCATGGGCTATCATGGGTATTATACTTATAACTTGTAAAAATTTCTATTGTAATTGTATAATATTAAAAAGGGCCCTTTTGCCAAAATATGAAGGGGCCCACCGATAATTGCCCGGTTTCCCGTTAGGCCTATCCACCCATGGGACTAGGAACTTATAGGAGTTTGCATGTATCTAATATTCATTCAAAAGTCAAAATCAGTGGCGGTCCATGGGTAGGGAGGGGATGATGAGGAGGAAGATCCCCAATGACCTTTTTTTCAATGTTGTAGAAAAAATTTTCATGTAAATATACCTAAAAGAATATTCAAAGAAATTATTAGTGTATGTCGCGGTTTTCTCGTTTTGAAACCATTTATAGTTGAAATTATGTAACAAAACAGTGAAACACTTCCATGCGTTTAGTACCTAAATATGGTTATTACTATTATTGCAGAGAAACCTAAAACAATATTTTGTTTTTCATTTTATATATGGGTAGTTATATAGTTTTTTAAGTAATGGTGCTTTATTCTACCCGTTATGGGTTGTATAAATAATATTATAGTTAAATCATAAGTAAGAATAAAAAGTACAGTCATTTAAACAGGTTTGGATGTAATGCAAATGTACTGTGGTAAATTAATATAAAATATAATTTTGTTCTTAAAAATCAATTTGATTTATACATTAAAAATAAAAATAAAAATAAATAGGTCATAATCTAAAATGTATCTATATTAATAAATAATATAAATTATCTACTGTAATAAACTTTTCACTATGATACATTTTGTTTATTCATTTAATTTTTGTTTATGTTATAGAAATAACAACCGCTGATAGCCAGGACTATAAATTTAATCCCTTGAATTTTGGGTCCTTACATTTCACTGTCAAAGCATCAAACGATGCTCATATTGCATTAACTGCTACTGCAGATAACAAGCCGCCCAAATATGAGGTATTTATACATTATGCATACAGTTTTACTTTTAATATGTTAATTGGTCTTTTTTTTCTATTTACTTTGTAAAAAAAGACTAATGTTTAAAACTTTATAAATATTAAATACATATTATTGTTATAATTGTTAAACTTGTTTGTATTTTAATCAGATATTCCTTGGTGGTTGGGGAAATACAAAATCTTCTATACGCAAAAACAATGAAGAGCCAGACAAGGTTATTGTTGATACTCCAAAAATATTAAATAGCGGTGAAGCTAAAGGATTTTGGATCAAATGGGGAGGTGGTTTTATTGGTGTAGGAAAACAAGGAGAAGAAAAACCATTTATGTCATGGCAAGATGAAGAATCTTTAAATGTATTGTTCTATGGTGTGCGTAGTGGATGGGGATCTACAGGTGTATGGACTATTGAAGGTTTGTTTGCATATTATTAAATAAATTTAACCAATAAGATATTTGTAATTTTACAAATAATGATAAAATCAATAACAAATAATGATTTATGTTCACAATATCGCTTGTTTATACATATAATAATAATAATAATAATGAACAAATGATATGGTATTCCAGAAAACATATTTCAATTGTATTGTACATCATAAATGTTTTAAGAATAATAATACAATTTAAAAAATACTATAAATTCAAGTATTTAATCCTAATATATAGGAGTACTCTGATAGTTATAATATAATATTTTTATATTTTGGTTATATTTAAGTGTTAAACTTAACATATTAAGTTTTAAAATTTTGTTTTTGAAATTAAATGTATATAGATAATATTTACATAAACACTGAAGATAGTAAGGAGTTCATATTTAGAACTATACTTCATGGATCAATAAGTTTTTCGGTAGATAGTGCTAATGATGCACATATTGTTTTGGCAACTAAAAATAAAGAATCTGAACCTATGGTAGAGATATTACTTGGTGGCTGGAAGAATACAGCATCTGCAATTCGTTACAACAAGCAAACACCAGATAAGGTTTATAATTATATTATACTGTTTTTCACTTAACACTCAATGCTCTTGCTTAATTTAATGTTTTTTTTACTTGAATGGTACAAAAACTAAATTAATTTTACTTATTGTTTTAATAATTATATGTTTAACACATCTTCAAATTTTAATTCTGAATAACTCTTATTAACTTATTGGGACAACTGTGTTTCATAAATGATTTTGTTTTGGCAACTAAAAATAAAGAATTTGAACCTATGGTAGAGATATTACTTGGTGGCTGGAAGAATACAGCATGATAGCATCTGCAATTTGTTACAACAAGCAAACACCAAATAAGATTTAAAATAATTATCTGATACTGCTTTTCACTTAACACTCAATGCTCTTGCTTAATTTAATGTTTTTTACTTGAATGGTACAAAAATAAATTAATGTTACTTACTGTTTTAATAATAATAAATTTAACACATCTTCAAATTTCGATTCTGATTAAATCTTATTAACTTATTGTGACAACTGTATTTCATTTATGTTTTTGATTATAGAAGAAATGTAATAAATATATAAAATGATTGATGTGTTTAAAGGTGCACGTCGACACTCCTCAGCTTCTGTGTAAAGATACTCCAAAGAAATTTGTCATTTTTTGGAGAGATGGTGTTATTGAAGTGTTTAGTGAAAAAACTAAATTATTTGAATGGACAGATTCAAGCCCATTTATTATTTCTCATTATGGAGTTCGTACTTGTTGGGGGGCTGTTGGTAATTGGCACATTCATGGTGCAGCAGATGATCAATTTAAAAGCAAAATAGTTGCTACCCCAAAACCAAAACCTTTAAAAGGAAAAGGTTAGGAATGCCCATGTGTATATTTTTATTGTGATTTGTAAATTTTTAATTATATTTATAATATAATTATATGTTCATGTGTAATATGTATAATATGTTTTTAAACATTGGTTCAGTCAAACTTAATTTTAAATATTAAACTTAATTGTTTTAGCTCCACCTGCAGCTTCACCTGGTTGGAACCTTGATGGACCATCCTCTGGTCCAGTTCATTGGGTCCATGCAAGTAACGGGCAAATACCACCAAATGCTTTACCTGGTGGTTTTGATGCTACTAACGAACAGCTATATGTAGCCAGAGCAGAACATAATGGTGCTCTGATTCCTGGTAAACTTGTTCCTTCGCATGGTGTTGTCTATATACCTTGGGGTGGTATTGAGAATCCCAAGGAAAACTATGAAGTTAGAAGACATAATTTGTTTTTTTTAGACATTTTCTAACATTTTATTTGGTTTAGGTACTTTGTAACTGTAATGGTACTTGGGTAAAAGCCAACAATGGAGAAATCCCAGTAGGGGCATTATCTTCAGGTCACACAGAAGATGGTGAACCATTGTTTGTTGGACGTGGTGAACATAATGGTTCTTTAACTGTTGGAAAGGTAAATACGACATATTAAGATCTTAGGTCACATTTAGTTGATTCATTCATATTTATGAGAGACTGTTTTAAAATACAGGATTTGGATGTTATTGCAGTATAAAATATTTAACTGATTGCACTATTTGTAGTATTAAACTAAATATACCAAAACTGTACTCTTAAATTTCATACAATATTTTAGATTCTGAGCTGAGCGATGAATGTATTGATTTTACAATAACGTGTGTTTTCTTTTTTAATTTGTTTATTTTTTTGTATCTGTGTACACGATAAGTAGACAAAATAATGCTTCAATTTTTGTTAACAGTATCTTGATTGATGGGAAAATGAATCTAATTGGTGTATTCGGAAGGTCATTTTTTAAAATTCCCAATAGTTTTAAAAATCATAGGGAAAAACAAAAGAAAATTTAAGGAAAGAGGAATTTTTACACAAAATCGATTTTGGATTTTGGTATAACTTTAAATCAAATGACCGCAGATACATGAAATTTTCACTGGTTGTTTATATTAGCATTTTCTACAAACGATAACATTTTCAAAATATTTTGAATTGTTTTGAACTGTTTACAGACATACTCAGTTTTCTATTTTTTGCCAATTAAATTTTATTTGTTAGGTAAAAAAGCTTGAAAATTTAATACAAGGATCCTAATATATCATTACAATAACTCTTGAAAAATATTAAATTTTTTTTATAAGCATTAAAAGTTCAAATTTTAGCAAAATACGTAAAAATCACGAAAATGTGCAAATTGTTTTAAATTAGAAATTCATAAAAATTGTTCCTTTTAAATCTACGGTTTGAAAATTTAATTCAAGATTCTTCATAAGTTAACCTAAAAAATGTCTACCTGAAAGTCAAATTTAATTTTTATAAGCGTTTGAAATTCAAATTTTTACAACATTGGAAATTTACTCGATTTCTTATGTAGCGATTTTCTTATTTTGCTGTAATTCAAAAACGAATAACTCTAGATACTTGAAATTCATATCATATTATGTTTATTTTATCAATTCCTATACTTGATAAAATTTTCAAAATATTTTTTTTAGTTTTGAGCTATTTACGGACATATTCTTTTTACAGTTTTTTTAGTTTTTTTTTCTATATATGTTGATCAAATTTTATTCGTTGGGTCAAAAAGCTTGAAAATTGAATAAATGGCTCCTAATATATTGTTACAATAGTAGATGAAAAATATTAATAATACATAAGTACAATTTTTTTTTTATAAGCATTTAAAGTTAGATTTTTGACAACATTTATCAAATTTTAAATTTAAAAATATTTTTGTAGTTAAAAATTGATAACATTTTCAACTTTTTTAGCTAAGGATTGAACATTTAAAACAAAGGTTCCACATAAGTAGGTTATTCTGTAACTAAAAAATCTCAAAAATATATACACAGTTTTTTTTTATAGCTATTTTATGATCAGTTTTGGACTAAATTACATATTAAATAACCAAGAATAACGATTTTAGTTATTTTGTTGTAATTTTATAATATTAATTCAACTTACTGGCTACCGTATTAATAATATGAAATAACAATATAAATATAAAATAAAATATCCACACTAACAAACCATCTTAGCTCAGAATCGTTTTTCGTATACATTGATATTTTATCATTGAAATCAAATTTAATACCATCCATTATAAAGTGACCCACTTGTAACCTACTATACAGCAAAGTGACATCCACTTACCCGCCCTTTTATTTTTATTTTAAATCTTCTTTATTCTTTACAAAAAAAAATCAATTGAATTATAAAATATTTTTTTTATCTAATGCAAGACATTTTGACATTTTGAACCTATTTTATCATTGTTATTATCGGAGATAATTTGATTTCTTTTTGTCCTATTCTTAGGACGGGTCCTATGGTAGTTATTTACTGTAATTTTAAAGCATTTATAACAATAATATATTGAAATGCTATGGAAAAAATGTTCAGTAAACATTTTCACATTAATGTTAAATGACAATAAATCTTGAACATTTTTCACTTAAAAATGCATTTTAAATGTGCAAAATTGAAATAATTTGTTAATAATTTCACTATATTTTTATATTTAACTTTTATATTGAACTAGAAAATTACACTAACAATATAAATAATATACCTAATTAGCAAATAAATATAAACAGTAAAAAAATGTTACAATATCCGTTTGTATTTCATTGGTATAAAAAAAGTATATTTTCAACTTTTTAGTGATTATGTTTGTTTACACAATTTCACAATATATGTTATATTATAATGGTTATTCAAAAGTAAAATTAACAAAATAGGTAAGTTTTATAATTTTATTATTTTTTCATATCCGTGAACTAAACTCTATAGTGTTAGTGTGTTACATAATTAGTGATATTATTATTATAAATCAAAACATGGCACAGTAGGTACAATGTATACAAATATTATTTTATTTTAAATAAGTATAATAATTTATATAATATTTAATACAATAGATTGTCAATGATCTGGATCAATTGTAAGTAAATAAATAAATAATAAAGAATTGTAAGTTAAATTAATAGTATTAATGTCTCAGATAATTGACATTCTACTGTAATAATATTATTTCTTATTAATACCATTTATTAAAAATAAGTCTATGATAATACCTAACAGTTATTCTAACAAAGTACATATTTTATTTTTAATTATAATATGAAAGATATTGTTATTATCATATAAACATATAGGTGGAAAATGTATTTAATTAATTCTTTTTATATGTAAAAAAATCAGTTCCTTACTGTCCGATTTAATATATTAAGGTGCTTACTAAGAATACTTATTATTTTTTTTAAGAAAATCTCAATTTCATATCATACGTAGGAAACAGATTTTAAATTAATAAAAATGTTTAAATTTATAACTAGGTATAAAAAATTGTTTCAAAATTAAAATATGTATTATATATTTTTCCATCCAAAATTCTCTTAGATATGCCATATGGGATTAAAATATAAAAAAAATATTGTAATGATTGTCTACATTAAATATTGTTTCATAAAATCTCTATTTGGAAATATTAGTTAAAAATGTTGTCTTTTTATTTGAGGTGTTTTTAAATTGAATAATAGGAAAGAATTAAAACTAATGTTGTCATAGCTGAATAATACTGAAAGAATGCTTCATATTTAAATTAAAATGTCCAACCACTTATTATGTTTGATAAGAGTCACTTTTCTAAAATAAAAAAATAGTTGGCATCTGTAGATTAAATCTTATATTTTTATGAGAATAAATGTTTGGTAAATGTGACCAAGTGATAATTTATCCATCAATTATCACATTTTTTTATAGTAGTATATATATATTATTTAATATATTAATAAATTTACATTTATGGTATACATTTATCAGTAAATTCTATTGACTTATTTAGGAAGTAATTTAACATAGTCCTCAATTGTAGACTTATCAATTATCAAGACTTGATATCTTAGTTATATCATTGAAAATCTGTTTCCTATATACTTTGTCAGTCCCTTAATTTGATTCATATTTTTAATTATTTGATATTTAAGTATTTAACATATAATAAATTATTATTTTAGGTAGTAGTTTAGTATATTTTCCACTATAATACTATATGTATATAAGCTTAATAATATATATATATAAGCTTATCCATAAACTATAAAATATTATGTTTCTGTACTAAAATTGTATATAATATTTTTAGGAGAATCAGATTAATATAAAAACGCAGAAAACAAATAAAATAACGGCTCAGAATTCTTTATATTTTCGCTCTGAGGAAAGTTCTTACATAGATACACTAATAATGAAATTATTGAAGAGTTCGATGGAGAAAGAAAATGATGACCATGATGTATTTGGTGCTTATGTAGCTATGGAAATGAGAAACTTGAAAACTTCTGATGCACAGGAAAAATTAAGAGGAGAAATACGAGATTCCATATCTAGAATTGTTCGTGAAGAATCTATGACCAAAATTGATCATGAAACAAATCCTAATTTAGAATTTAAGAAAATAGATAATGATTTAAAGAAAGAAGATAACCTTTTAAAAACCAAACTCGGCTTTTCTTCAGAAACGCATCCTGATGTGGACATTATTTCTCAAGAAAAAAAAAACAACAATTGGGAATTCATTAATTAATTATTGGTTCTTGTTTAATATTACATAAACATTAGCTTCATACATTTATTTTATAAGAACACATAAATTATTAAAACAACATTTTTTATTTTAATCTAAAGATTCATATTTTTTGATTTTTCATCACATATTTTCTTTGAATTATATCTATTTTTATTAGAATCATTGCTTAAGAGGACGCTACAAAGATATTTATTGTCTTCTTCTTACAAGTATGTAACATAGCAAATAGTAAATTTGTTATGTTACCCACTTTTAAGATGGAGATAACAAATGGGTCTGTAGCATCCTCTTAAGCTTAAATCTATTCCAGCAGATATAGAATAATAAGTGTAGTATAAATAATGTATACATTTTACTAGCCAAAAATAGCCAATAGGTATACATTAAAAGTGAAAGAACCGCATTTATATTTTAGTTACATTTGTAGATAAATTCAATTATAAAAATAAGTTATAAAGTTTTTATTATATTGTAGATGTTGAGCTACAACAAAATGTACTAATTTATTGGGAGGAAAATTATTAACTAATTAGTTAATACTTTATATTTGTGTTGTTAAATTTAGAATATACTTTTATAATATTATTTTGAATAAATATATTTAATATAGTTTAAACTATGTGTTTGGAAAATGACTCGATTTGTTGCTAAATTTTCATGGTTGAAAATCCTATGCATATCCACTTATGTTGGTTGTAGATTATCCATGGCAATATGCAATACATCAGTTTCCGTGATATCCAGTCTTATTAATATTTTTGTGCTTAATTTTATTGGATAAAAACAATGTTGAATGTTTTAATAAAATATTGTGCGTTTGTATTTTATAATAAGACATCTTCACCATAGACTAACATACAATTGTACATATTATTAAATAGATATATACATACATATTTTAACATAAACCATTTCAATCATCATCCAACATAACATTGTATGTATAAAAAAAAACATACTGTCACTAAAATTAATTTCTAAATTGTTTTAAATGTGGGTACCTACTTTTTTTTTAGTATTTTCCATTAAATTTAAATAGATTTTTATCCAATAATTAATATAACTACATTGACTGCTGTCACAGTTACTTATTATACTATTAATATTCTGATATAATAAACATTATGCTAAACTCTAATAATTAGCATTTTTTAAAACACCTATAAAGTTTTAAATAAAATATATAGTATTTAAAACTTTACTTAAATGCAACTATTTGTATTTGAGATATTTCTCTCAGTTTTTAGAGAATATTTTAAAAGTATTTTTTATGACACTCATGATACTAATGACACTGTTTAAGCCATTTTGATATTATATAGGTATTTCAATCTTTTAATATGATTTGGTTATTGTTACAGGTTCAACCTAGTCACAGTGTTTGTTATGTACCGTATGGTGGTGAGGAAATACCTCTGAATGATTACGAAGTGTTGGTAGTATAAAGCTATCAATATTAACCAAAGATGAAAGAAGTATTAAACAATTTAAAAATGGCATGTTGAATTTATTGGAACTTATAAGAATTTTTTTAACGCTTTATTTATACTTACATTATTTATAATTTTTCGAGAACATTAAATCTATCACTGCATTAACATTATGTCTTAATTATTTATATTATATACACTCCCTGAATAGAATAAACAATATACATAGCATATATTATATTATTTTAACAGAAAACCAGTGACACATCCAAGATTAACCACAGAATAGGTTAAATTTAATCTCATTCTGGATCTGGAAATAATAATTTTGAGATAGTTCCGCATTATGTTAACAGCATTTATGATAATTGATTATAGGTAAAAATAATTTGAAAAAGAAAAATGTTTCATAATTTTCGTGTCGCGTTGCCCCGACAAAAGTTATGAGGGCCACAATTTATACTGTTTTTCAATTCAGTTCCGTATTAATCCCTTTTTTCCCTTACTGTTCATTTAACATTTTTGTGATTTATTATTTTATAATAAAATTGTTTTATTTTCGATATTTTTGTATGATATTCTTATATAATAAGCTTTATTCAATAGAATATTAGAATCTAGACTCCAGTGGTATTTTTTTATTCTAGTGTTGATCATTTTAATGGGTATAAAATATAAAATTAATAATGTCACATTATTATTGTCGCTGGCATGAAACGTAGGTACTTATACTGAGTTATACCTAATAATATTATATTTTTATATTATATTATAGTACAATCACTACAATCCCACCAGTCACCGACCAGTTCGTTGTCAAATGTGTGCGTGTTGCGAACTACAATATATTAATATTATATTTTATAATATCAATAATATTACATCTATATAAAACATTTTAAATGTTCTTTGTCATTATTATGTGTACACGACTTACATTCAGTTTGCACTCTGCAGTTCTGTACTATCATTGATTATAAATACTAATATATAGGTAGGTAGGTACTATACTACTATGTACCTTAGATCATATACTGCTCAACACTTTCCGACAATTGTCGGTGACCGGTGTCACGGGACAAAGGAAAAATGAAACTTTTCCAATTTTTTAGCTATGTCTCGTGATCCATCGGTTGTCCATACTAGGTTGGGATCCCCTGATCTAGAATATATAAACTACACTAAAAATCAGTGTAAATACTGATACAAATTAGGTGTACATAAAATATAAATATAAATAAATAATAACATATTTTTTAAGTACTTTGCACAAATCTGAGGACGGGTAACACCTTTGTATGATGTACTTAATAGATACTACTTAAATAATTTTGAGCTCAATTAAATAATGTTAAACATTTGGTCTTTCACTTGAATTTTAAGAGAACACCATAAACGCACGAATTTTTTTTAGTTTTTTTCTGGTTTTATATAGGAATGAACGAATTTCTGGTAATTTATCTATATTCTGTCTTATAGATAGACTATGGATTTATCATGCCTAATAATATAGTAAATAATATCTACATCATCCCTGGCATATGGCAGTAGACAATAGCTGTAGACTTGTAGCGACGATAAAAGAGTCTATTAACGAATCAAATAATTAAAAATTTCAATACGCAGTGTTAACAGAAACAAGAAAAAAATTAGCTAACGACAGACATATAAGTAATATAACCAAAACAGTACTACGTAATTTTATAATAATATAATAATGTACTCTCACATTTCGTAACATTTGTTTTTTATTCATGAATCTCAATAATACCTACTTGCAGTTTGCATCGTCATATAAGATACGTTATTTTGGCGGTGCACATTATAAATATAAGTACCTTTGCATATAAATTACAATTGAAATAGTTACTACTACATACTTACTACATCGTCAAAAATATTGATATTAGTAGACAAATTATTTAAATCCATATTATTATATTATATTCACTAGTTTACTACACGATATGTAACAAAGCCACTACATTACAATATCTAAATAAAATTGGTTACACTAAATGACAGCATTTTATCAAGAGGTAGGTAATGAAATGTGATGAGGGTAATACAATTAATAAATATAGATTTTAAAAGTACCTAACTCACATTAAACAGGTGTTTTAAAATAAATATATTAGTTAGATTTGTGTTGCACACTACTGTAGTAATGTTAATGTAATGTGCATAAATAATTCTACTACGATTACACACTTGAATTATTAGGTGGATTGCTTCAAATAATTTTTATGCTGTATATCATTACTAGTTACATTTGTTTTATTTTTATATTTGTTATATTAATTGAATAAGCTTCCTTTTTGAACTATGCCCATTAGTTTTTTTCTTTTGTAGGTTCTTTATAGTTGTAAAACGGTTGGTTAAAATACGTGTGTGTATGTGTGGCAAGGATTTGTTGCTAAGAATCCGAGTGGTCACCCATTCGGGATCTAGCAAAACTGGCCGATATGTAAACTCAGACCGTTTCTTCGTTTCGAGCGTGGCCCCACACCACTATATTTTTTTTTATAGAGGACAGTCTCTCGACGGCTAGACCTAGTCGTCAGGATACCTAGTAAGGCAGGATACCTCTCTTTTTGATGACATATTATGTTAAATACTCAAACAATTTTACTATTTAGCTATTAAAGATTAATATTTTTGCAGATGGCATAATTTGAAAGAGAGACTGCATGAACTGTGCAGTTACATAATATTTGATTATTAATATTGTTCATCAACTTTAATAAGTTAGTTACCTTAATTAAACATCTATCAACTTACGAGACTTAATTCATGAGAAAATTCACCACCACTCCAGATAGCATTAGTGCACTACTCATCGATATTTTAGATCGATATTACAACAATGTGTTTTTTTTAAATTTAAAATTTATTTTTTTTGTATTTGTTGTCACCATTTGGGACAGTAAAAATGCATCAATTTTTTTCAACAGTATATTTTTCTGGAAGAAAAGTGATTTTAGTTGGTACTTTGTGGGATAAAAGTAAAAAAGTGTCTAGAAAAACAAACAGAAAATTAAGGAGAAACTTAGATTTTTACACAAAATCCGTTTTAGAAAAAAAAAATTATGTTTTTTGGTGTCAATCTAAAAAACATTACCAAATATGGATGGCATTTTCACTGCTATTTATATGCACAGTTGATATTACTGGAAATAAATTTAAAGTTAAACTTAAATCCACAATATTTTTTAATGACCGTCTGAAGTCAACATTTTGACAAAATTTATCAATAACTCGAAAATTGGCAAATTATTTAGAGTAAGAAATTTATAAAAAAATTTATATTTATATCTAAGATTTTAAATTTTTATACAAGATTCCCCATAAGTTTTTTATGATCCAAGAAAACAAAAAAAAAATGTTTACCTGAAAGTCAATTGTTTACAAGCGTTTTAAGTAAGACCTAGGATAATCACACTTAAGTTAACAAATTCTAAACATGATAACGTTTCCAAAATTTTTCGACTCGTTTTGGGTAATTTATAGACATTTGAATTTTCAAATGTTTGTTGTTTGTTATCCTATAAATGTCAATAAAATTGTAGTCGTTGGGTCAAAAAGCTTAAAATTAATATTAAGTTCCTCATAAGTTAATATAAAAGCTGCAGTTGACAAATATTAAAAATACATAAGAACGACTTTTTTTATAGGCATTTTTTTGAGGTTCAAATTTTAACAAAATGAATCATAATTTCGACAATTTGCATAATATTTTGTAGTGAGATATTCATACAAAAATGTATTTATTTACCTAAGATATGAAAATGTAACACAAAGTTCCTCATAAATAGTTATACTAAAAGTTGAGAAATAATAAAGATCCGATTTTCTTTTAAGTGCCTTTTTAAAGTTCCATTTTTAATAAGTTTTATTAAATTAAAAATTTACGATTTACTTAGTAGTTAAAATGTATAAAATGTTCAACATTTATTGCTATAAACATGGATTCTTATAAATAGTTCATAACGTATAACAAAAAATATAAAAAACCTATTATAAAAGTTCAAATTATAAATTAGCGATTTTATTTATTTTGTTGTAATTTAAAAAACAATAGCTTTTACTAAATACGCACGTATATTTGCTTAATTCTAATATATTTTACATAATGTCCATATTTATTTATTTATCATAATATCTAAATGTACAATTTATTATACAGTTAAATAAAAGAACAAAACTATTTTTTGATTAATTTTGACCACAATTAGCGTTTGCAAAATATTAATTTTAATAGTTTGAAAGTTTAAATCGATTAATGGAAATTTTATAGAATATAGGTACTATAGGTATTATACACAAAAATGACACATTGATGCAATATGTAATGGGAGCCATTTGTTAGGATTTAATTTGTTTTATATAATCATTATATTTATACGTGTATTAGGTACTTACAAACTATATTACTTTTTTATTTACTTCTTTTTTTTTTTTTCCAATTTTCAACCGATGACGCCACGGGAACTGCTTTCGCATTCTTCCGCGAGCTATTATTTACTTCTATATTGATTTATAAATACTTCATATTTTTGTAAAATTGGCTTCAGGCTTTGGAATAATAAAATAGAATAAAATAAAATATGGGTACTTACAAGCAGTACCTAGCTGAAGCACAGATTATATTATGAAAAGGTCTAGAAACATGTCTTTCTATCTCCTTCCTAGTAAAATTTTTTTTTGCGAATATTTAAAACGTAAGTTTTTAAATTTTAACGATGATGGATGATCCTTCCACACAGAAATCAAAATTATTAAAAAAGGGGGTCAAGTGGATGTCGCTCCGCTGTACAGTAGGCTACAAGTAGATCACTGTACTATAATGGATGGTATTAAATTTGAATTCAATGATATAATATCATTGTATAAGAAAACGATTCTGAGCGGAGACGGTATGTCAGTCTAGGATATTTTAAATTATATTGATATTGTTATTATACGGTAGCTGCTAAGTTGAATTAATATTATTCATATTATTTAATTATTAACCTAAAATTATCAGTGATGCTATAAAAATATTATAATATATACTTTTACTCGTTAAAATTGATTTTAATATGTAATTCCGTCCAAATTTGAACTTAAAATGTCTATAAAAAATAACTGTGTTTAAATATTTTTTAGATTTTTTGAATACAGTATGTACTATTTATTAGAATCTTTATTTGAAATTTTCAATCCTTAGTTAAGAAAACTGAACATTTTATAATTGTTTAATTACAATGATTGATAATTTTCGAGATTTTGATAAATTTTGTCAAAATTCGAACTTTAAATGATTATAAAAAAAATGTGTGCCTATGTATTTTTAATATTTTTCAATTGCTATTGTAATAATATATCAGGAGCCTTGTATTAAATTTTCATTATTTTTGGCCCAACAAATAAAATGTAATTGATATTAATAGAAAAAAAAACTAAAAAATTTGAAAACTGAAATCGTCCGTAAAAAGCTGAAAAACAGTCAAAATATATTCAAAATTAGATGGTGTATAGAAATAGCTTATATAAACATTCAGTGAAATTTTCATGCATCTACAGTTATTTGTTTTTGAATTGCAACAAAATAAGAAAATCGCTACATGAGAAATCGAGTGAATATCTAATCTTGTACAAATTTGAACTTAAAATGCTCATAAAAATTTATTATGACTTGCTTATAAACTTTTTTTATTGATAAAATTAGGCAAACTTATGAGGAATCTTGTATTACATTTTCAAATCTTAGATTTAAAAAGAAAATTTTTTATGAATTTCTAACTCAAAATAAATTGCACATTTTCGTCATTTTTACGTATTTTGTCAAAATTTGAACTTTGATTACCTATATAAAAAAAAATTGTGACTACGGATTTTTAATATTTTTCATCTGCCTTTGAAACTATATATTAGAAGCCTACTATTAAATTTTCAAGATTTTTTACCCAACAAATAAAATTTTATTGACATTTATAGAAAAAAAAACTAAAAAAATTGGAAACTGAAAATGTCCGTTAACAGCTCAAAATAGGACAGAATATTTTGAAAATGATATGGTGTGTAGAAAATGCTTATATAAACATTCGGTAAAAATTTCATGTCTCTACGGTCATTTCTTTTAGAGTTATACCAAAAACCAAAATCGATTTTGTCGAAAATTGGTTTTCCGTAAAAATTCCCGTTTTTCCCATAATTTTTCATTTTGTTTTCCCAGGCGCTCTTGAAAACTACTGGGAAATTTTGACTTTTGACCCCCCAAAGTACCAACTAGATTCACTTTCCTATCAGAAAAGGTACTATTGAAGAAAATCAAAGCAATTTTTCTGTCCTAAAACGTGATGACAGACACAAAAATAAAAAAAAAAATAAAAAAAAAAAATAAAAAAAAAAACACACATCATTGTAAAACCAATACATTCATCGCTTCGCTCAGAATCTAAAATATGCTATGATAAAAGTATATAGTAAAAAATATTAAAACTGTACAACAATTATATTATTATACTTAAGAATAACTAAAATTAGTACCTAGCTGAAGCACAGATTATATTATGAAAAGGTCTAGAAACATGTCTTTCTATCTCCTTCCTAGTAAAATTTTTTTTTGCGAATATTTAAAACGTAAGTTTTTAAATTTGAACGATGATGGATGATCCTTCCACACAGAAATCAAAATTATTAAAAAGTATCCAAATTTCATATACCCATGAATAATATTTTTAATTACAACAAAATAACTAAAATCCCTATTCTTAGTTTTTATAATTTGAACTTTTATAATAGGTTTTTATATTTTTTGTTTAGGTTATGAATAGGGATGAGAAGTTATAGGATTTGCATATTTTTTTCTGTATCTTCTATTTATAGCTAGGTGAGCTAAAAATCTGTTCTATAACCTAATGAATTGAAATTTGGTATTTAAATTTTGCATATTTTTGCATATATTGGTAGTTTTCTTAAAAGTTGCATATTCATGTTTTTTCCGTGCATAAAAATGCATATTTAGTAAAATTATGTGGATTTTATATTACAATTGACACGAAAAATGTATTGTTTTATGGAATTTTATATGTTTGTAGTCAATAATCAATAAAATAAAATGCAGATAGCAAATTTGACAATTGTAGAATTGTAACATTTAATAGTACCTATATAAAAGTAAATATAGGACTATATAGGATCGTATCTAATCGTTTATAGCTATATCAATATATACGAGTGTTTGACGTATTTACAAAAATACAAAAATATTCTTTCGGATAATCGTCGGAGATTGGATGTCGAAAATATTAAAAAAACTTTGGTGGTTCAATGCAACAAATTTACAGGTTTGCAAAAGTAGTTATTAAATGTATTACAAAATTTATAAAATTGTATTTAAATTTTTTTAGATTAAATGATTAAATCACCTGACTATTAATATATAATCAATACACCTACCAATCATTTATCATCTCATATTTATACCTATAGTATTAATTTTTTATCACTCAGTTAAAAATTATTTTTATTTTAATAAAATCAAATTTAACGAAATATTATTTATATTAATTTATTGTGAACATATTTTTTATTTATAGATAAAATTGCATATTATAATATATTTTCAAATTTTTGATGCATACCTATATAATAATTTTTCCATGCATATTTTGTCTATTTTAGCTCCTATAACTTCTCATCCTTAGACCTTAGTTATGAACTATTTATAAGACTTCTTGTTTATAGCAATAAAAGTTGAAAATTGTATACATTTCAACAACTAAGTAAATCGTAAATTATTAATTTGATAAATCTTATTAAAAATGGAACCTTAAAAGGTACTTAAAAAAAAATCGTTCCTACGGATCTTTATTATTTTTCAACTGTTAGTATATCTACTTATGAGGAACTATTTGTGTTACACTTTCATATCTTACGAATATTTAAAGTTTAAAACCTATGTTTTTAAATTTGAACGATAATGGATGATTCTTCCGCATAGAAATCAAAATTAGTAAAAAGTATCCAAATTTTTTGCATTCACCTAAATTTCAAAGCATAGTTTTGAATTTCTCTTAAGTCTCAACGCTCTAATGCATTAGAATGCTCTAATGCGGTGTTACATAAACAATTTATTAAATTTAATGGACCGATCGTGGGCCACTAAACCTTGTATAAGGGACCATTAGCTCACTATCTAGTGCGCTATTAGTGCAATCCGACACTAGAGTAGTTTTATATTTAGTTATAGTTTTGCCATTAAAACTAAAAACAATATTATTGCCAATGTTGCGAAATGCCGAAAAAAAATGGACTCTCAACAGAAATGTAGCTAAATAACATAGTATACCTACAGAGTTCCTTGTTATTAGTTTTATAGATTTAAATACTCCGAATAATATTATATTTTGAAATATGAAATAATAATGAATGGTCTCGTCTCCAAAGAAGTAAGAAAATTGAAAACCGATGACGATGTCATATTATAATATCTATCATCTATGGCAAACGCCAATCCTGGTCATTTTTCGGAGACGATTCGCAGTTCTAATAATTTCAATGAACAAAAAAAAATTAATAGGCCAACAATGAACAGACAAGTCGTTAAACAGTAATTTTGTACCTATACAACATTTATTCATATATTTCATTCTGCTCAAGTTAATTTCATAAAAATACCTCGATACTATCAGTTCAGTGTGAGATGAAGACGGATGAAGAAATAGCAGTTTCTTGATATGGAATCTGTACTCTAGATATGGCACACCTATATTCAACCCGAAGAGTCGACATATTCGTAAGTATGATTACCTATTCTTTAGGGGCTTAAATTTACGTTTTAGTCATAGGTAGGTAATATATCATTGTACCTATACGAAAAACAATTCAGAGCGGAGACCGGAAGACGGCTGTCAGACTAGGATATTTTATATTGTTATTTTTAATACGTTATATTTAGTTGAATTAATATTCTTTGCATAATATTGAATATTATTATATTTCTATATCAAAATATACTTAGACGTTTTAAGAACCCACAAATAATAATTTTAAATTAAGTACCTAAGATTTTTTTTATAAAAAAAAAAACTTAATAATCGAAAATGTTGTATGCCTATTAATAGCACAACGTAGGTCAAAATAATTTCTGGTGTATAGAAAATGCTAATATAAACATTCAGTGAAAATTTCATGTATCTACGGATGACACGGTACATATTTTAGAGTCACACCGAGAGAACCAAAACCGATTTTGCCGAAAACCAATTTTGCGTCAAAATACAAGTTTTCTCTTAATTTTTTTTTTTGTTCATCCCGACATTTGTAATCTACGGGGAATTTTAAACTTAGACTTCCCAAATGCATCAACTAAATTTACTTTCCCATCGGAAAAGAAAAGATACAGAAATTAAAAATCAAAGCTACAGACACGAAAAAAATAGGTTATGAAAATATTAGAAACACATCATTACATTATTCTAAGCACACATCATTATGAAATATAAAATATACCCAATACAATTAAAATTAACATATTAAATACTTAATTATTATTAATTTTAAATTAGACAGTATTCGGTGAAATTGTAAAACTTGAAATTTTATAAATCTAGTTGGTATTATATAGACGGTATATGTACTGCCAATTTGATGTGTTTATTATAAACCTGTAAATTAACTCTAAAAACCAGAAGTTACATTTATTTATAATCACAGTTTTACTTAAAGATTCAAAAAAATAAATATGCATGTATGCTTCTAATATTTATTCACCATCAAATTGTTCCTGAACACGGAACTCTTTGATGTAAAAAGTTGCATTTTATTACATCTGTGGTTTCATCATATTGATGTATAATATTATAATATCTATCATTTATATTCTATGGCAATTGTCAAAGTCGATGCGGAAGACACAGTCGATGAAAAATTCTAAAATTTTAATAAACGAAACTGACACGAACAAAAAATATACTGCGTTACGTATTGTTTTATTTTTCACAAATTACAATATTTTCAGATATGTATCTGGAGCATTTTCAGAGTGACGTCGTAGCTATAGTGCACACGTCACGGACTTCGACGAATGGTGAAAGTATCGATGTTTAAATGTAAGTTTGTTTTATATTTATTTTGTTCTCAAATTTACTTTTAAAAGTTAAATTAAATATTTAATGTCACTAAAAATGTGCTATCCAAGTGTTGTATACGAATATTTTAGTTCCGAGTTCGAAATGTATGAAATACGCGAGATCGAATAATACAAACGCTGTAATCGTTTTTCTTGTTCCAGGTCGTAGTAATATTATAATAATAAAATTAATGGGTGCATACTTATATGCTATAGGTACTTGAAATAGACATATACATTTTGGTTTAATTTATAGAAATATAATATGTTCTAACTTATAAGTCATATAAGCAGTACAGGCCGGATTTATATTCTCTTAAAATTCTTAAAATTGTATCGGATTTTATATCGTTTAAAATTGGCAATATATTATCCTCTTAATATTATTTTAAAATAACAGATAGGTACCTATATGATATTTTATGTTCTAAAAATATGTGTGGCAAAATATTCTTTCAATATTAATAAAAAATATATGCATTTAGTTTAAATTTATTATTTAATAACTTGTTTATTTATAAATAAATAAATAAATTAAATGTACCCACCTACAATAATTTGGTTTTAAATCTATTTAATTCAATTCATTTTCCAATAACAATTATAATAGCTATATATTGTTCCATATATGTTCCGGTGTCATTTTAGTACGCCAATTTGTTAGAATGTCTTTGTGACTCATAAGATACAATTTTAATTTAAAGATTTTTTTTCCATATCCAATGTTATAAGTTATAGATAACTATTAATTAAACGGTCAACTGCGTCTACCCTGACGTGTGCGCACTTAAGAATAATATACTTATGTACTCGTATAGTCGTGTAGATACATATCTAAATAATGTAATGCATACAGGAATGCGTTACCTCTATTGTTTCTGTAAGAATGCTACATTAGTTATTATATTTTTTTTTTCATATAGGTATAGGTTCTAATTTATTGTAATCAGATTTAGTTTTATTTTCTTAAATACAATGTTTCAAAAATTATTAATTAATATATACCTATATAATTCATTGAAATAAAATAAATACACCTAGGTACTATAATTAGTAACAGGAATAAATCCATGTATAAACTATTAAAATACTAACAAACAAACGAAAAACGATACTGATCAAAGACTTTAATAAATAATATTGTAATGAAAGTAGGTACCTACCTAATTTATTTTACGACTAGGCATTTGTAGAGTACCTACCTTTAACAATAAGTTAAATTAATTTTCCAAAAAATTGAATTTGAAAATGTCATCGTGTATATACATTATAATGATATACTCTAAAAGTTTCATATATCTACGGATAATATTTTTTAATTTCAATAAAATAACTAAAATTGTTATTCTTGGTTTTAATAATTTGGTTAAAAATGTGAGCTTCTATAATAGGTTTATTAGATTTTTTGGTTACAGTATGAACTATTTATAAGAATCCTTGCAGTTTATAGCAATAAAAGTTGAACATTTTATAAACTTTTAACTAACTACTTAGTAATTCGTAAATTTTTAATTTGATAAATCTTGTTAAAAATGGAAATTTAAATACTTATAAAAAAAATTGTGCCACGGATATTTATTATTTCTCAACTGTTATTATAACTATTTATGAGGAACCTTGTACCTACTTATTAAATTTTCATATCTTAGGTAAACAAAGAAAATTTTGTATGAATATCAGACTATAAAATATTATGTGAATGTCGAAATTATGATGAATTTTGTAAAAATTTGAACTTTAAATGTCTATAAAAAAATCGTATGTATTTTTAATATTTTTCAACTGCTATTAAATTAACTTATGAGGAACTTTGTATTAATTTTAAGCTATTTGATTCAACGGCTACAAATTTATTGACATTTATAGAATAATAAACAAAAAACATTTCAAAATTCAAACGTCTATAAATCACTCAAAACGAGTCGAAATAATATTTAATATTTTTTAAAAAATAAAAATTTATTGGTATTTATATAAAAAAAAAACTAAACAAATTGAAATTTGAAATGGTCCGTAAAAAGCTCAAAAAGAGTCAAAATATTTTCAAAATTGTATGGTGTATAGAAAATGCTAATATAAACATTCGGTGAAATTTTTAAGTATCTACAGTTATTCATTTTTGAATTACAATAAAATAAGAAAATCGCTACATGAGAAATCGAGTGAATACCCAATGTTGTAAAAATATGTACTTCAAACGTTCATAACGATTTAATTTGACTTGGTATTATATATATATATATTTTTTTTTTGATAAACTTAGGCAAACTTATGAGAAATCTTAGATTTAAAATGAAAATTTTTTATGAACTTGTAACTCAAAATAATTTGCACATTTTCGTGATTTTTACGTATTTTGTCAATATTTGAACTTCAAATGCTTATATAAAAAATTTGTGACTACGGATTTTTAATATTTTTCATATACTATTGTAACAATATATTAGGAACCTTGTATTAAATTTATAGAAATCTATAGAAAAAGAACCTAAAAAAAAATGGAAAATGAAAAGTCCGTAAACAGTTCAAAATAAATCAAAATATTTTAAAAATGTTATGGATTATAAAAAATGCTAATATAAACATTCAGTCAAAATGTCATCTATCTACGGTACTTTCTTTTAGAGTGATAAAGCAAAATTGATTTTGTCGAAAATTGGTTTTGCGTAAAAATTACCGTTTTTTCCTTAATTGTTCATTTGTTCTCCACGGCGCTTATGAAAACTACTAGGAAATTTTAACTTTTGACTCCCCAAAGTACCAACTAGATTCACTTTCCTATCAGAAAAAATACTGTTGAAGAAAATCGAAGCATTTTTACTGTCCTAAAAGGTGATGACAGACACAAAAATAAAAAAAAAATTAAAAAAAAAATTAAAACAAAAACAAACATCCTTGTAAAATCAATACATTCATCGCTCCGCTCAGAATCTATTATCTAAAACAAGTTATTGTAATATCAATCTAAAATACAAACTAACAACATAATATAATAGTTAGGTAGGTAGGTATAATACAAGTTAAACATTATGTATACAATATATAATATGTGTAATGTGTAGGTCATAAGAATATATTGTTGAACATTTTACTGCAGGCTGCGTGTTATTTCAGAGATGGTACCTACTCGTCAGTGAAAAATTGCCAACTAGGAATAATAATGTATTATCATACGCAGACTGAAATGTGTAAACGTTGCAGTGTTTCGAAGACTAAGTTGTATATCAGATTTTGATTCGGACACGGGGTATGTACCAATTTTTTTTTTCAGTAGTTTTCTTTTTTATTAGGTATTGTTAATTGATCAGGATGTGTTTTGCCCACAACATTTTAAACTTTTTTTATTGTAACTACTGGTACAACACAATAATTTCGGCTATCAATAATGTCGTGATAAAATTTAGGAAATTAGTCAGGTATGATTTTTTTGAGAGGATGTGAGAGAGGTTGTGAGAGAGGTTGTGACAGAAGTTGTTGAAGAGATAGTGAGAGAGGCTGTAAGAGAGGTTGCGAGAGAGGTTGTGACAGAGGTTGTAAGAGAGGTTGTGAGAGGGATTGTGAGAGAAAATGTGAGAGAGTTTGTGAGAGAAGTTGTTAGAGAGATAGTGAGAGAGGCTGTAAGAGAGGTTTGTGAGAGAGGCTGTAAGAGGGGTTGTGAGAGAGGTTGTGAGAGAGATTTGCGAGAGAGGCTGTAAGAGAGAATGTGAGAGAGGTTGTGAGAGAGGTTTTTGAGAGAGGTTGTGAGAGAGGTTGTGAGAGAGGTTTGTGAGAGAGGTTGTGAGAGAGGTTGTGAGAAGAAAGAATAATATTTATATATTATCTTTCGTTGTTATGTTTACAATATCGAATACATACATAGTTAGTAGGAAAAGATCATTGCACACCTCACGACTAGTGATGGTAGTCGTCAATCATTACTATACCTTCAACTAACCATAGGTTTATCTAACTAACCTTCTTATGGGATAGAATAAAAAGATCGGTTGCCGGTTAGGATGTCAGCGCACTATTCCATATTTGACCCATGCGCGACAAAAAAAAAATAATAATAATAATAAGTTATGTCCAGGTAAAAATATATTAATATATGAAGTACAATAATATTCAAAATATGAACAACAAACAAAAATTCATAAAAAAAATAAGAAAAATCCAGATACACACAAAAAAATAATAATAACTTTAAGTAAAGTCAAGGTAATAAACATTTTTAAAAACAATTAATGAAATAATTAATATTGAAGCATACAAATATGCAAAATATTCAATTCAAGTAAAAAGCATAACATTTTATGAAAAATGCAGACAAAAAATAATAATAAATATAAGTAAAGTACAATTAGTAAAAAAATATAAAAAAAAAATTATGATCAACTAATACTTAAACTATCACAAAATATGTAATATATTCAAAAAAAAAAAAAAATAAATAAACAAAATTCTAAGAAAAATCCAGACAAAAAAAAAAATGAAAAATAATTATTAAAATATAGGTAGAAAAAAAATTAAAAAAAAATGTATGCTTTTTTAAAACTTAAACTATCGCAAAATATGTAAAATGTTAAAAAAAAAAAAACACAATTCTAAGAAAAATCCAGACAAAAAAAAAAATAATAAGAAAAATCCAGAAAAAATAATAATAATAAAATATAGGTAGAAAAAAATGTAAAAAAAAAATGCTTGAATTCTAAGAGAAATCCAGAAAAAAAATAAGTTAAATTTAAGTACTAAAAAAGTTTAAAAAAAAAAAGGTATTATTAGTTATACCTGAATTATCACTGTATGTAAAATATTCAATTCAAAAAAAAATTGCATACAATTTAAAGAAAATTCCAGACAAATAAAATTAATAATAATTAAAATATAGGTAGAAAAAAAATGCTTAAATTCTAAGAAAAATCAAGACAAAAAAAAAAAATGAAAAATAATTATTAAAATATAGGTAGAAAAAAAAAATAAAAAAAATGCTTGAATTCAATGAAAAATCCTAGAAAAAAAAAGTTAAATTTAAGTACTAAAAAAATATAAAAAAAAAATTATGATTTATTAATACTTAAACTATCGCAAAATATGTAAAATATTCAAAAAAAAAAAAAAAAAATTCTAAGAAAAATTCAGACAAAAAAAAATGAAAAATAATTATGAAAATACAGGTAGAAAAAAAAATAAAAAAAATGCTTAAATTCTACGAAAAAATCCAAAAAAAAAAAAAATAAGAAATGAATAAAAATAAAAATATAGGAATAAAAAAAAATAAAAAAAATGCTTAAATTCAATGAAAAATCCAAAAAAAAAATCAGTTAAATTTAAGTACTCAAAAAATATATAAAAAAATGTATGCTTTTTTAAAACTTAAACTATCACAAAATATGTAAAATATTCAAAAAAATAAACAAAATTCAAAGAAAAATCCAGAAAAAAAAATAAGTATAATTTAAGTACTAAAAAAATTTTAAAAAAAAAGTTTATTATTTATTTTTACCTAAATTATCACTGTATGTAAAATATTCAATTCAAAAATAAATGTCATCAAATTTTAAGACAATTCCAGACATATAAAATTAATAATAATTAAATATAGGTAGAAAAAATATGCTTAAATTCTAAGAAAAAAAATTCTAAGAAAAATCCAGACAAAAAAATAATGAATAATAATTGAAATATAGGTAGAAAAAAATGTAAAAAAGAAATGCTTGAATTCTAAGAGAAATCCAGAAAAAAAATAAGTTAAATTTAAGTACTAAAAAAGTTTAAAAAAAAAAAGGTATTATTAGTTATACCTGAATTATCACTGTATGTAAAATATTCAATTCAAAAAAAAATTGCATACAATTTAAAGAAAATTCCAGACAAATAAAATTAATAATAATTAAAATATAGGTAGAAAAAAAAATGCTTAAATTCTAAGAAAAATCCAGAAAAAAAAAATAATTAGTAAAATTTAAGTACTAAAAAAATGCTATGAAAATAGTTGTGGGTGGCTATTACAAGTTTTGGGATGCTAATTTAAGCCTCTCTTAGCCACCCCCTAGTTGCGCGTGGGTCAGAGAGAGAAATAAGTGGTGCGCTAAAAATCAGACATCCTATTAAGTGTCATCAAGTTGATGAAGCTGTTGATTGTTGACGTTTGACATTAACTGTGGTATTTATATGATTGGATGTAAATGTAATTACTAATAAGTAATGATGATAAGTAGTGAAAACCGGGGTACAATGAGACGCGTATTGGTAACGGTGTAGTAATAATAGAGATCTCCTGAAAAAATACGTACAAATTGTTTAAACATTAAAACCAAATTTATAAAATATTAATTTATGAAAAAATATATTACTTAAAGTATTATTATTATAAATTATATAAAACCATGAACTATGGACTTATCTTAGTGTGCCCCATGTCTCATTAGTACTAATATAGGTAATTCTATATTTTTTGCTTTATAATTTCTGTTAAAATACTAGGAAAATGTAATAAGTATAATTGCTTAATTTGAGCTTTTACTTATAATATCTTCATAAAAAATGATTGTAGAAGGCTAGGTACTCTTATTTCACATAAAATAGGTACATTTGGAGTTTAATTTAACTAATATATTCTAGTTTTGATTAGCTGAGTGTAACTAACACTAAGTTGACACTAATAATCTAAAAAAATCAAATTCTGCTCCAAGTATAGCACTTCTACGGTACTTGGTATAAATAATGGTTCCTACTAAACAAAAAAATAATAGTGGATCTTTAAGGAAAATTTAAAGAAAAAACACAGTCTCTCTTTCAAATTATGCCGTCTGCAAAATATCTAAATTAATCTTTAGTACCTAAATTGATTGAGTATTTCACATTTATCGAAAAGAGACTATAAATAAAATAAAGTGGTGCGAGGCCACACTCAAAACGAAGAAACGACGAAAAAGTGTACGTATCGGCCGGTGTTGCTATCTCCCGGATGGGTGACCACCCGGGATTTTTAGCAACAAATCCTTGCCACACATAAACACACATATTTTAACATATTAGGTAAATATATAAAATGTATGATTGTGTTAGTCGAAAAATCTTGTGCAAACGATATCGTCTTCTATTTTCCCTAACTGTAAAAATGCTGAAAATCAATGAAATCAGAAATATTGTTACAAAAGAGAGATTGTCGTTACTTGATTTATAATTTTGTCTTAAATATAATTTTTCTGTTGCGAATCTGGGCTTTTAATATCAGAGGATGGTGGCAGAGATGCGCTTTTGTATTATAAGTAGAAATATTTCTTCACACTGGGTGACCAAAAGGACCACCCTCCAGACAATGCTTCAATATAAGTATTTTTACACGTGTGGGGTGTTTGGCCGAATTCTTATTGGGCACCCGTAGGTTTCTGCCATGCCCGGGCGGGAGATGGCGGTCTATCACTCCAGACACCGTGACTTGCCCGGAGCGAAAAACCACCGGTAGCCGGGTTCGAACCGACGCCTTATCCACTCGGCTACATATAAGTATAAAATAAAGTTATTCGAATACGTTATAAAGTTGCTCCAAATCTCAACACTTTCCTAGTATTTTAAAAACCTTATGAAGCTAAAAAAATCTAAAAAATTAAAAATGTTGCTTAAAAGAAGTGTTTTCACCAACATGTGTTGTCTCCAAGTGTGTCTAACACGTGCAAAAAAAAAATCAAACATTAATTCAGCAGTTATCATTGAAATTCTTAGTTTTAAATAATAATAATATCACCAATATTAAAAATTATATGATCTGCTGAAATTGATACCCACTTGTAAGACGGAGACGATACATGCTGATAAATTATTAATATAATTATTACTTTTACAATATTTACATCCAATCATACTTTCAAGTTGTGATCACAGTTAATGTAGCAACCTTAGATCATATACTATGAATGGGCCCTTATCCCGATAAACTGTAGCACATATTAGTAACAATGGTCTCTGACAATGGTCTCTACATGTGCGAAGGAGAAATCACACAAGTTTAATTATGTGAATTGATATGGACCAAAAAAAAATGTCAGAGACTCGTAGCTTATTATGTGTGCTTCAAATTGTTTACACGGGTAAACTGGCCATGGTATATGATCTAAGGTGCTCTAAAAAGTCAGCAACCAACGGCTCAACTTGATAAAAAAACACTTAAGCTCGGCAACAACTCAGGATCTTTTTATTCAAAGTGTCCTAATAAGTCATAAGGAGGTTACTTAGATAATTCTATAGTTAGTTGGCGCTATGGTGATGATAGGCAACTATTATCATTGGTCATGAGCTGTGCATTGTTCTTTTTCAACTAACTATCAGAGTATTCGATATTGTAAACATATGAATGACGGAAAATATTTAAATATTATTCTTTTATTCTTAAAGTGAGTTTAGGTTAGGTAAGGGTAGGGTAAAATATCATAACCTAATTAATTATAATAATATTTAACCACGTCCTTAATGCCAGCCAGTTAACGTTGTACCAGTAAAATTGATAACTTTAAATACAGCCTAATACCAACTTAGTACCATAGTAATTTCTAAACATTTTTTCTTGTTCCATAAAAAGTATTTGCCTGCGGGCTGTAAAACGTGGGGATCCCCTTCCAAATTTTTTTTATCAATTTAAATCTTGTAGATATTTCTAAATTATTTTTTTTTACATCAACAACATATGGTGCCATATTTTTTTTTCTACATTTTTTTCTTGTTCCTTCAAATCTATTTTTCTGTGGGCTCCCACGTTCCCCTTCAAAATTTTTTATATCAATTTAAATCTTATAGATATTTCTAATTTATTGTTTTAAACATCAACAACGAATGGTGCCATATTTTTTTTTTTTTAAATTTTTTTTCTTGCTCCTTAAAAATCATTTGCCTGCGGGCTCCAACGTTCCTCTTCCAATTTTTTTTTTATCAATTTAAATCTTGTAGATATTTCTAAAAAAAATTTTAAACATCAACAACATATGGTGCTATATACATTTTTTTTTGAATTTTTTTTCTTCCTCCTTAAAAATCAATTGCCTGCGGAAGCCAACGTTCCTCTTCCAATTTTTTTTTTATCAATTTAAATCAGATATTTCTGATTTATTTTTTTAAACATCAACAACATATGGTGCCATATTTTTTTCTACATTTTTTTCTTGTTCCTTAAAAATCATTTGCCTGCGGGTTCCCACGTTCCCCTTCCAATTTTTTTTTTTATCAATTTAAATCTTTTAGATACTTCTAAAAAAAATTTTTAAACATCAACCACATATGGTGCCATATATTTTTTTCTAAATTTTTTTCTTGTTCCTTCAAATCTATTTTTCTGTGGGCTCCCACGTTCCCCTTCAAAATTTTTTATATCAATTTAAATCTTGTAGATACTTCTAAAGTATTTTTTAAAACATCAACAACATATGGTGCCATATTTTTTTTCTACATTTTTTTTCTTGCCCCTTAAAAATCATTTGCCTGCGGGTTCCCACGTTCCCCTTCCAATTTTTTTTTTTATCAATTTAAATCTTTTAGATACTTCTAAAAAAAATTTTTAAACATCAACCACATATGGTGCCATATATTTTTTTCTAAATTTTTTCTTGTTCCTTCAAATCTATTTGCCTGCGGGCTCCCACGTTCCCTTTCAAATTTTTTTTAACAATTGAAATCTTATAAACATTTCTAAATTATTTTTTTAAACATCAACAACATATGGTGCCATATTTTTTTTTTCTACATTTTTTTCTTGTTCCTTCAAATCTATTTTTCTGTGGGCTCCCACGTTCCCCTTCAAAATTTTTTATATCAATTTAAATCTTGTAGATACTTCTAAAGTATTTTTTAAAACATCAACAACATATGGTGCCATATTTTTTTTCTACATTTTTTTTCTTGCCCCTTAAAAATCATTTGCCTGCGGGTTCCCACGTTCCCCTTCCAATTTTTTTTTTTATCAATTTAAATCTTTTAGATATTATTAAATCAATTTTTTAAACATCAACAACATGGTGCCATATTAATTTTTTTTTTAATTTGTATCTTGCTCCTTCAAATCTATTTGCCTGTGGGCTCCCACGTTCCCCTTCAAAATTTTTTATATCAATTTAAATCTTGTAGATACTTCTAAAAAAAATTTTTAAACATCAACCACATATGGTGCCATATATTTTTTTCTAAATTTTTTCTTGTTCCTTCAAATCTATTTGCCTGCGGGCTCCCACGTTCCCTTTCAAATTTTTTTTAACAATTGAAATCTTATAAACATTTCTAAATTATTTTTTTAAACATCAACAACATATGGTGCCATATTTTTTTTTTTTCTACATTTTTTTCTTGTTCCTTCAAATCTATTTTTCTGTGGGCTCCCACGTTCCCCTTCAAAATTTTTTATATCAATTTAAATCTTGTAGATACTTCTAAAGTATTTTTTAAAACATCAACAACATATGGTGCCATATTTTTTTTCTACATTTTTTTTCTTGCCCCTTAAAAATCATTTGCCTGCGGGTTCCCACGTTCCCCTTCCAATTTTTTTTTTTATCAATTTAAATCTTTTAGATATTATTAAATCAATTTTTTAAACATCAACAACATGGTGCCATATTAATTTTTTTTTTAATTTGTATCTTGCTCCTTCAAATCTATTTGCCTGTGGGCTCCCACGTTCCCCTTCAAAATTTTTTATATCAATTTAAATCTTGTAGATACTTCTAAAAAAAATTTTTAAACATCAACCACATATGGTGCCATATATTTTTTTCTAAATTTTTTTCTTGTTCCTTCAAATCTATTTGCCTGCGCGCTCCCACGTTCCCTTTCAAATTTTTTTTATCAATTGAAATCTTATAAACATTTCTAAATTATTTTTTTAAACATCAACAACATATGGTGCCATATTTTTTTTCTACATTTTTTTTCTTGCCCCTTAAAAATCATTTGCCTGCGGGTTCCCACGTTCCCCTTCCAATTTTTTTTTTTATCAATTTAAATCTTTTAGATATTATTAAATCAATTTTTTAAACATCAACAACATGGTGCCATATTAATTTTTTTTTTAATTTGTATTTTGCTCCTTCAAATCTATTTGCCTGTGGGCTCCCACGTTCCCCTTCAAAATTTTTTATATCAATTTAAATCTTGTAGATACTTCTAAAGTATTTTTTAAAACATCAACAACATATGGTGCCATATTTTTTTTTTTTTAAATTTTTTTTCTTGCTCCTTAAAAATCATTTGCCTGCGGGCTCCAACGTTCCTCTTCCAATTTTTTTTTTATCAATTTAAATCTTGTAGATATTTCTAAAAAAAATTTTAAACATCAACAACATATGGTGCTATATACATTTTTTTTTGAATTTTTTTTCTTCCTCCTTAAAAATCAATTGCCTGCGGAAGCCAACGTTCCTCTTCCAATTTTTTTTTTATCAATTTAAATCAGATATTTCTGATTTATTTTTTTAAACATCAACAACATATGGTGCCATATTTTTTTCTACATTTTTTTCTTGTTCCTTAAAAATCATTTGCCTGCGGGTTCCCACGTTCCCCTTCCAATTTTTTTTTTTATCAATTTAAATCTTTTAGATACTTCTAAAAAAAATTTTTAAACATCAACCACATATGGTGCCATATATTTTTTTCTAAATTTTTTTCTTGTTCCTTCAAATCTATTTTTCTGTGGGCTCCCACGTTCCCCTTCAAAATTTTTTATATCAATTTAAATCTTGTAGATACTTCTAAAGTGTTTTTTAAAACATCAACAACATATGGTGCCATATTTTTTTTCTACATTTTTTTTCTTGCCCCTTAAAAATCATTTGCCTGCGGGTTCCCACGTTCCCCTTCCAATTTTTTTTTTTATCAATTTAAATCTTTTAGATATTATTAAATCAATTTTTTAAACATCAACAACATGGTGCCATATTAATTTTTTTTTTAATTTGTATCTTGCTCCTTCAAATCTATTTGCCTGTGGGCTCCCACGTTCCCCTTCAAAATTTTTTATATCAATTTAAATCTTGTAGATACTTCTAAAAAAAATTTTTAAACATCAACCACATATGGTGCCATATATTTTTTTCTAAATTTTTTTCTTGTTCCTTCAAATCTATTTGCCTGCGCGCTCCCACGTTCCCCTTCAAAATTTTTTATATCAATTTAAATCTTGTAGATACTTCTAAAGTATTTTTTAAAACATCAACAACATATGGTGCCATATTTTTTTTCTACATTTTTTTTCTTGCCCCTTAAAAATCATTTGCCTGCGGGTTCCCACGTTCCCCTTCCAATTTTTTTTTTTATCAATTTAAATCTTTTAGATATTATTAAATCAATTTTTTAAACATCAACAACATATGGTGCCATATTTTTTTTTTCTACATTTTTTTTCTTGCCCCTTAAAAATCATTTGCCTGCGGGTTCCCACGTTCACCTTCCAATTTTTTTTTTTATCAATTTAAATCTTTTAGATACTTCTAAAAAAAATTTTTAAACATCAACCACATATGGTGCCATATATTTTTTTCTAAATTTTTTTCTTGTTCCTTCAAATCTATTTCTCTGTGGGCTCCCACGTTCCCCTTCAAAATTTTTTATATCAATTTAAATCTTGTAGATACTTCTAAAGTATTTTTTAAAACATCAACAACATATGGTGCCATATTTTTTTTCTACATTTTTTTTCTTGCCCCTTAAAAATCATTTGCCTGCGGGTTCCCACGTTCCCCTTCCAATTTTTTTTTTTATCAATTTAAATCTTTTAGATATTATTAAATCAATTTTTTAAACATCAACAACATGGTGCCATATTAATTTTTTTTTTAATTTGTATCTTGCTCCTTCAAATCTATTTGCCTGTGGGCTCCCACGTTCCCCTTCAAAATTTTTTATATCAATTTAAATCTTGTAGATACTTCTAAAAAAAATTTTTAAACATCAACCACATATGGTGCCATATATTTTTTTCTAAATTTTTTTCTTGTTCCTTCAAATCTATTTTTCTGTGGGCTCCCACGTTCCCCTTCAAAATTTTTTATATCAATTTAAATCTTGTAGATACTTCTAAAGTATTTTTTAAAACATCAACAACATATGGTGCCATATTTTTTTTCTACATTTTTTTTCTTCCTCTTAAAAATCATTTGCCTGCGGGTTCCCACGTTCCCCTTCCAATTTTTTTTTTTATCAATTTAAATCTTTTAGATATTATTAAATCAATTTTTTAAACATCAACAACATATGGTGCCATATTTTTTTTTTCTACATTTTTTTTCTTGCCCCTTAAAAATCATTTGCCTGCGGGTTCCCACGTTCACCTTCCAATTTTTTTTTTTATCAATTTAAATCTTTTAGATACTTCTAAAAAAAATTTTTAAACATCAACCACATATGGTGCCATATATTTTTTTCTAAATTTTTTTCTTGTTCCTTCAAATCTATTTTTCTGTGGGCTCCCACGTTCCCCTTCAAAATTTTTTATATCAATTTAAATCTTGTAGATACTTCTAAAGTGTTTTTTAAAACATCAACAACATATGGTGCCATATTTTTTTTCTACATTTTTTTTCTTGCCCCTTAAAAATCATTTGCCTGCGGGTTCCCACGTTCCCCTTCCAATTTTTTTTTTTATCAATTTAAATCTTTTAGATACTTCTAAAAAAAATTTTTAAACATCAACCACATATGGTGCCATATATTTTTTTCTAAATTTTTTCTTGTTCCTTCAAATCTATTTGCCTGCGGGCTCCCACGTTCCCTTTCAAATTTTTTTTAACAATTGAAATCTTATAAACATTTCTAAATTATTTTTTTAAACATCAACAACATATGGTGCCATATTTTTTTTTTTCTACATTTTTTTCTTGTTCCTTCAAATCTATTTTTCTGTGGGCTCCCACGTTCCCCTTCAAAATTTTTTATATCAATTTAAATCTTGTAGATACTTCTAAAGTGTTTTTTAAAACATCAACAACATATGGTGCCATATTTTTTTTCTACATTTTTTTTCTTGCCCCTTAAAAATCATTTGCCTGCGGGTTCCCACGTTCCCCTTCCAATTTTTTTTTTTATCAATTTAAATCTTTTAGATACTTCTAAAAAAAATTTTTAAACATCAACCACATATGGTGCCATATATTTTTTTCTAAATTTTTTCTTGTTCCTTCAAATCTATTTGCCTGCGGGCTCCCACGTTCCCTTTCAAATTTTTTTTAACAATTGAAATCTTATAAACATTTCTAAATTATTTTTTTAAACATCAACAACATATGGTGCCATATTTTTTTTTTTCTACATTTTTTTCTTGTTCCTTCAAATCTATTTTTCTGTGGGCTCCCACGTTCCCCTTCAAAATTTTTTATATCAATTTAAATCTTGTAGATACTTCTAAAGTATTTTTTAAAACATCAACAACATATGGTGCCATATTTTTTTTCTACATTTTTTTTCTTGCCCCTTAAAAATCATTTGCCTGCGGGTTCCCACGTTCCCCTTCCAATTTTTTTTTTTATCAATTTAAATCTTTTAGATATTATTAAATCAATTTTTTAAACATCAACAACATGGTGCCATATTAATTTTTTTTTTAATTTGTATCTTGCTCCTTCAAATCTATTTGCCTGTGGGCTCCCACGTTCCCCTTCAAAATTTTTTATATCAATTTAAATCTTGTAGATACTTCTAAAAAAAATTTTTAAACATCAACCACATATGGTGCCATATATTTTTTTCTAAATTTTTTCTTGTTCCTTCAAATCTATTTGCCTGCGGGCTCCCACGTTCCCTTTCAAATTTTTTTTAACAATTGAAATCTTATAAACATTTCTAAATTATTTTTTTAAACATCAACAACATATGGTGCCATATTTTTTTTTTTCTACATTTTTTTCTTGTTCCTTCAAATCTATTTTTCTGTGGGCTCCCACGTTCCCCTTCAAAATTTTTTATATCAATTTAAATCTTGTAGATACTTCTAAAGTATTTTTTAAAACATCAACAACATATGGTGCCATATTTTTTTTCTACATTTTTTTTCTTGCCCCTTAAAAATCATTTGCCTGCGGGTTCCCACGTTCCCCTTCCAATTTTTTTTTTTATCAATTTAAATCTTTTAGATATTATTAAATCAATTTTTTAAACATCAACAACATGGTGCCATATTAATTTTTTTTTTAATTTGTATCTTGCTCCTTCAAATCTATTTGCCTGTGGGCTCCCACGTTCCCCTTCAAAATTTTTTATATCAATTTAAATCTTGTAGATACTTCTAAAAAAAATTTTTAAACATCAACCACATATGGTGCCATATATTTTTTTCTAAATTTTTTTCTTGTTCCTTCAAATCTATTTGCCTGCGCGCTCCCACGTTCCCTTTCAAATTTTTTTTATCAATTGAAATCTTATAAACATTTCTAAATTATTTTTTTAAACATCAACAACATATGGTGCCATATTTTTTTTTTCTACATTTTTTTCTTCCTCTTAAAAATCATTTGCCTGCGGGCTTCAACGTTCCTCT